>OZ024892.1:22380799-22823299 GCA_964017195.1 Siderastrea radians
TTGCAAAAGCATATTTATAGTAATTAATAACAAAACAAGACTAAAATTACTGTAATATTATGCTAATGAACCTAAGTTACATCACTTTCACTTGATAATAACAATGTATCACGTATATTCATACACAAGGAAATAAACTTCATTACTAGCTTATTCACATGATAGTCGTTAGAGTTCATGAGAAGTTTTATGCTTTCTGAGGTTGATTTCCTTTCAATATCAGGTATTATTTCATTGATTCGATTGAAGAATGTCTGCCTCTGCAGAGAGTATTTGCTACATTGCAACAAGAAATGAGTTTCATTTTCTACTTGATTTGATTTACACAATGGGCATAATCTAGTTTCTCTGGGCATATGATCGGTTTGATATCGACCTAGTTCAATCATAAGTTTGTGATTACTTACTCTAAACTTCACTAAATTTCGTCTTTCATTAAAGTTTCTTAGCTGGTTTAAATAATCAGATGTAACGTAGTCATCCTTAAAAACTTTATAAAATTCTAATTTCTTTGAATGTTCAAGGCTGTGTCGCCAGGAGGATATATATGTCTCTTTCATATTAGTAGTAGTAGTAGTAGTAGTAGTAGTAGTAGTAGTAGTAGTAGTAGTAGTAGTAGAAGAAGTAGTAGAAGTAGTAGTAGTAGTAGTAGTAGTAGTAGTAGTAGAAGTAGTAGTAGTAGTAGTAGTAGTAGTAGTAGTAGTAGTAGTAGTAGTAGTAGTAGTAGTAGTAGTAGTAGTAGTAGTAGTAGTAGTAGTAGTAGTAGTAGTAGTAGTAGTCGTAGTAGTAGTAGTAGTAGTAGTAGAAGTAGTAGTAGTAGTAGTAGTAATAGTAGTAGTAGTAGTAGTCGTAGTGGTGTTGGTGTTGGTGGTAGTATTAGCAGTAGCAGTAAAAGCGGTAGTAGTATGCGGAACGTTGGCGTTATAAAAGTTCAAGGAAAACGAGTTTAATTTATTTCTTTTTATAGAATAAGAGGATAATTGCTGCGACCTGTTCCACTGACGATGCACAACAGTACCTACTAAGCAGTTATCCGGATTCATTTGGTAACCCTTTTTACAAGTGCGAATGTAAAGGAAGTGTCTCAGGTGGTACTGTTACTTCTTTACACTGTGACATTCACTACTGGGAATGCCCAATCACCTGACATCAACCCACTATTTAGAAACAAAACTTGATGGACGTGTCATTTTTTTATAATAACAACGAATGGAACGTAGGCCACAGTTTCTAATACGTCTTGATATTTACTTTGAAAAAAGATCAATAACGTTTAGTTCACACTTCGGTAATTTTCCCTTTATCGACAGGCCTAAATTACGTACTATATAGAGCTACCGAAAGAAATGCAAACAACCTTAGGTTTATTTATGTGTGAAATTAGAGTGCATTATTATATGGCTTGCATAAGAAATGGCTGGGTGCATAATTACATGGCTGAGACTATGATTATATGGCTTGGAGTGTATAATTATATGACGTACGTCTCCAGTGTCAGTTTTTATTCACAACTAGGGCTTTTTTTACCTTGAATAAAGAATTATTTATTGAAGTGAAGTAAAGTGTTGATTGGTTGATTGATTGAAATTCACTATCTTTTTTATCAAATTTTATCAATTGGCAGTGATAACGTGATGTTGACGCGATGCTATTCATCGTTAACAATAAAAGTTGAATCTTCTGGTTCGGGAAGAGGTGCCTTCTTTAACCGACCATAAGTAGCAAGCGTCTCTGTTGGTTTCTCTCTAGGTAAGGCGAAGTTTTTCTACTTGGAGAGAAATTGTTGGTGAGAGAAGGGGATTCTCATATTAAAGGGAAGAGGGAAACGTTGCAAATAAACGTCATGATCCGTCAGCCCATGAACGGGGTTTCTGATTGGAATATAATGGTAACGAAGATTTGCAACCACCAATTAAGGGGCATGTATCATTGGGGACTAACTTGGTGAAAACACCCTTTGTCATATTCTTCAAATCACCAATGTGATCCATCCTAAAAATCAACCAGTTCTTTCATAAAAGAAAAAACACAATTTATTCATCTTCAACGACCGATAACATTTGATGCGGTATGTAAACTTTATTGGCTATCTATTGTTACTTTTCTTTGACTGACTAAACGAGTCATCAAGTTACCTACAAATCCTCATATTTTGCCCCTAAAGTGGTCTGTTCGTGAGTCTGGGCTTCGTGTGGTTTTCAAACACCATAAAGAGTAACTAGCGGAAAACCTTTTAATATAAAAGAAATGAAATAATTAATATGTAATAACATGACCTTCCTTGTGCGATTTGGAAAACAATATACATGTAATTATGTTCATATTAAAGGCAACAAATTGAACTTGCTGAGCTCGTACAATTCAATATGGCATAATGATAAGGTGCCCATTCTTGTGTACTTGAATTCACACAAAATCGTGAAATTACATGCAGTTACTAGTTACAAATGCCAGGTGACACGCTCCAGCTGCCACAATACCAAGTCTAAAGAAGCATACTGCTTTTACAGTGTAATTGTGTAAGGGTACTGTTATGTAGTTAGCGGGCATTGCCAGTAACTCATGAAACATGTCACCGAAGCCGAACCAGAGCCATAATGTCCTTTGCAGTCGCAATAATAAAACCGTACACCTCCTGGGCTCACAAGACTTGAAAGAAGATACATTTGAGCGAAGTTCGTTGAGCATGAAACACCAACTATCCTTTTATCCTAGGGGGAAAAAAGAAAAGAAAAGAAAACTAGAGTTTAAAAGTGTTACACCACACGCCAACAAAAAGCATTTAAAGGTAGCTTTGATTTAAAGTTAATTTTAAACAAATCCTTGCTCGGAAAGTCCATTGCGCAGCTGGGTATTGTTGACAATTGTTGTTGGCACATTGTTAACAATGCAGAGGTACTGCTATAACTATGCTAACCACGCTGCTGACCCCCAAAAGTGAAAACCGAGGTAAAATCTAGTAAGCAAAAAATTCAAATCATATCTCCAACCGGTAAAGTAATCACCTACGTAAAACGTACTATATAGAAGGCAAACAACTAATATAAGATATTTTGTCATTTAAGTATCCTTAATTTTGCAACTGATAAAATCAAGCTTCTAAGTTAAGCCAAAGTAAAAGCAAATGCTACACGATCGCAGTCCTTTTTTTGAAATACGTTAATAGTTACAAATTTAAATGCAAGGTTTATGTTGGGGGACAGGAAATGCTGTACTGCAAGTGAAATTAATTCTTTTAAGCTGTTTTCTGGTCAGTCGTAACTGAAACGAGTAGCTCAACAGGAGGCGGAGATGACTGACATCCACCAAAATTCAACTTTTCGTCTGTACTTTTTAGTTGTGAGGGTCGCGTGTGGATGGTAACCGCTGTAACATACTCCTAGGGATTTGTCTTGAACAAAGTCAGGTACAGGACGGAATATCCGCCCAGATAAATCACCGGCTTTAGCACGTCTTGAAAAACTAAAACAACATCAACATTGTTGTCAGTTAAATCTGGTACTATCTTACATTCGGCTCTTGAAGAGTAACTCGAACACTAGCAGCATGGGTGTTGCTTGGTACTGGATTTTGGCTCCCTGTGTCTGAAGTCTCCATGTACTCGCACGTGGAAAAGTCTCCTGCTCCTTGAGGTCCCTGTGGTCCAGTTGGTCCTTGAGGACCTTGTGAGCCGTTAAATCCTCGAGGACCAATATCACCCTGGGGTCCCTGCGACCCGTTGAATCCTTGAGATCCCATTGGACCAATAAGCCCTTGAGAACCATTGAAGCCAGGAGGGCCGATGGGACCCTGAAGCTTACTGACGTTCTCTACCTGTGAAGAAAATAAATAATGATGGAATCCAGCTCTGTTGGCCAAATGTAGGGAAGGGTCGCCCTGAGAAATCTAAAGGGAAGGGGTGAGAATGTTTCAGATTCAGAATAGGAAAAAAAAAGCCTTATCCGAAAATTGGACATTGTTAATATTACTATTATTGCTTTTAATCTTTTGCAGACAAAAGGGGAGAGGGGTGGACAGAGAAAAGAAACTTATCCACGTCCTTTCTTTTGCGCAAATTTAAGAAAAGGCCACTGACAAAGGTCACCGACGGATCCAAATTTGAGTGATTACTATATTTTTTATTTATATTTCCACAGGCATAAGCTGGCTCGGTCAGGCAGGCCCCCTTGCTCTTGGCTCATTTTTCCTACTAGAAAGCCGATGGCAGTTTTATAGCAGACATTTCTTGTTTTACCAACCAATTTCAAATGCTAATAACATATTTTTAGGTATGTGTGTGTTGCTATCAAGGTGACTAGATAGAGTGAGCCGGCCTAAATTATTGTATAAATTATTATGTAATATAGTTAAAAAAGAGTAATCATAAGATTATTTCATGTACATGTACAATGTAAATTCAGAGGTTCTGTTTTAGTCCCGAAAATGGGACCGTTTCGGTGAGTAAAATACAGTGCTAACTTGGCTCTCTATTTTAAGGCCATAATAGCCCTATTTACAGGGGCTGGGCCGGCACCAAAGGGCCTGATTGGGTCCCACTGTGGGCTGCTTCGGCTTTCAATGGGGTTAGTACGTTCTGTCCCAGCTGTGGCTGAAATACCCCCCCCCCCCCCCCCAGTGGGCTGATCAGCTCCATCGGGCCTCATGGCTAATTTGGCATTTTGGAGCTGAAACAGTTCTTCTGAATTACAGTGTATTCAAACTCAAATCAACAATCCGTAAAAAATAAAAATAAAAATTAAATTAAAAATATTATGAAATTTATAAAGCTCCAAGTCCACAAAGCTTGACAACCAATCAGAACATTAAAAAGGCAGAAAAAAACCCTTTTACCTTCAACAGGAGTGTGCTGTTAATTTCACTCAAGAGTAATCTCAGGTTTTTGTCTTCTTCATCAAGTCTATCCGTTGCATTTTTTAACTATAAAAGAAAAACAGAACGCAACATTTTTACACAGGCTTCATTTGGATAGTTTTGATTTGGGTCTTGTTTTAACCCTATTCAGACCGGGCTTTTTTTGGTCTTCTGGGACGGGGAGGGGGGAGGGCTGATTCGGCCCCCACCTCTTAACTCCGAGAATATTGAAGCTATCACAACTATCACAGCAGATATTACAGCTATCACAGCTATCAGCTATCACAGCAGATATTACATCCAGAAATGTTTCCTTTGAGGTCCGCAACATGAGCCAATGACGTCATATGACGTAACAATTACGTCAGGTTCTAAAACGGCGACCATCTTGGATCCGCCATCTCGGATTTCTTGATTTTTCCAGAACCTTTGAAAATTGCGAAAATTGACCAAAAAGTGACCAAAATCATTAAAAGAACACGAAAATGATATTAAAATGTAAAACTTACTTCAAAAAAGTTATATTTTTTCAATGAAAAGGTGAAAATTTAAAACTCTAAAAAAATTGTCTGTCAAAAAGTGGTGGCCATGGTAACATCAAAATAGATGGACAAGCACTTGTATGCCAATTGTTGCCAGATAAATTTTAGGGAGAGTCACCAAGTTTGGTGGACTTAGCTTGCTTATGAAAAAAGTTATAAAAGCCCAAAGTCAGTGCGGGCACAATTGCCCCCCCCGGTCTGAATAGGGTTAAATTCCTGGGACTTTTAAAACAACCGTGAAGCTGACTGTGATTAATAATTGCGTTAAGTAAAGTCAAAAGATACCATAAAAAGGGAGAAAACTGAAACAAATAAATGAACGATCAGAAGAAAATCAAAATCCTCTGTAAATTTGCTACATAATTCTTTACCTCATTGTTTGTGTTGGAAATACTCAAGGATAGCTCATTCTTCGTTAAGTTCGCGTTCTGCTCTAAGCTACTGAGACTGCTGAAGACCTGTGTGGTACATCAATATAAGAATATCACTGATAAATGACATTTTGGCTATCGGCAATGACGTTTATCTTCAACTTTATCTTTACTGCAGGTTGACTCGGTATAACTCAATTTAATCAGTTCTGGAGCGCTTAACTATTCCAAAGCTTATCTACTTCGTCTTCTTTTCACTACTTCTTAGTATCGCATATTCTCCAGTTAATTTTAAGTTTTAGGAATTCCGAGAAATCCGAGAAAACCATTCCAACGATGGAAAACATCCTTTCTTTCTGAGAAAGGATTTTTGTTTATTATGTACACTTACCGAAGCTAGAACACGTTCAGTGCTGTTCTTAAAATTAATCAAAGACTTCTCTGTCTGATTGGCGAAAGTGTCGACCATCGTCAAGGATGACCTGATTCGGTTTAACTGGAAGAGATTTCAAATGTTAGTTTATAAATAAAAAACAAGAAAAACAAAACGAAAAGGCCAAAGGGGGCTCTTCCTTGGCGTAAGAACTTTTGAAAACTCACGGATGACGTAAACCAAAGTAAACAAAACACTTTAAACAGTAGCGTGCAGCAAAACAAAAGCCAACAAACAAGGAAAATCTTATCAGGTTCTTACACCGAGGTAAGCCTCCAAAAAATGGTTGTGACTGTCGAAATTGCGAAAAGAAGGAAAACCTATTTGTATGAAATTGACACGGATAAGGGTGTTATGAGTCCTGTCATGTCACTCAATCAAACTCTTCACGTACGCTTAGAATACAGCTGCTATATTCACCATATTAAACCTTGAACGTTATTGGATGCATGGTTGGAAATTATAGAGCGCTCATGTCCCGGATGTTGCTTGGCATCGCTGCAACAGAGCTGCAAACAGTGCAGACCAGCGACTTTGTCAACAAAGTAGCGACGCTAGTTTTACAGGAAACCATGAATTTCGTAGTGATAGAGGATCCAACTAAATTTACAAAATATATCTGTCCAGCTTAAACTACAAAGAGCAAAGCCACGGCAAAATTTGTTTTCTTACTTCCGGCTTAAATCTTGGAAATGATGCTGGCAACAATGTAGCGTCGAAGAACTATAAACTCAACGGCCCAACCCGCTTTTTTCTTTCAAAACTCTCAGAAACGTTTCAAGCACTTTAAAAAAGGGGATTCATTCAATTGCAGCTTATAATAAAACATGGAGTCTGGTAGTGCAATTTATTGCTAGTCTTTGACTTCTTATAGACATACGCGTGCTTGTAATCGAGTAACAGCCATCAGCATCCCCTCTCCCACTCCTGCGATTTTGGGAAGCTTAGGGTTTTCATGCTATATTCGAAACGAATTGGAAGGTCGTTTTCCTATGTTCTTTTAAGGTCTAGAAAACTACTGAACGAACGTGCATTCCACTCGTCCGTCCACTTGCAATTATCATGACCTCACTCTTGGATTATTTACATAGCGAGAATGGTCCACCATCTTCTATTTGGCAAATGGAACTTAAGCTAAAACTGAAGTTGAGAGACAGTGTTTCCAATCGAGCTGACCTGAATCTTACATGTGCTCGCCCATGTGCATAAATCATGCTGACCTACACGGATAATTTTTTTTTTTTAAGAAATGAATTTGAAATAATAATAATAAACAGTTGAGAGTTGCTAAAAAAGTACCTCGGAGGACAATGTTATGTTGACACCTTTCAATAAATTGTCTAGATTGGTATCCTTCTCGACGAGCTGGGCAGCGGTGTCGCTCAACTACAAAAGAAATGAATGGATGAAGGAATAAATAAATAAATAAACCTATTTTTTTCTCAAGCATCTCAGCTGTTCGGAATCCTAAATTCTTGAATCTGTTAGGCTAATGACGCGCTCCAGCGGTCCACGCTGGAGCGCTGTGCCCTCTGTCTAGAGTACGGCACGAGGCCGCAGCCGTACTCAAGACCTCGGGCACAGTTTTTCCCTATACGGAGCTCTTGGCCGTTGAATAACATATATAAATGAATGATTGAATGAATGAATGAATGAATAAAGCGAGGGCGTTATGTTATGATTATGTCCTAAAAGGATAAGGACTTCATCATTAAAAATAGAAAATTAATGATATTTGCACTTTAACTTCACCTTAAGTGAAAGTGTTATGTTGACATTGTTGACCAATGCGTCCAGATTGGCATCTTCTTCAAGAAGACCTAAAGAAGTACTGTTCAACTGCAAATTGAGAAGATAAACATGATGAATAGCCTTTGTTTACATGCAAACAAAAGTTAATCGCTCTAGCTGTCAAACCCGTATTCATCAACTTTCAGTAGCTCATGCTTCCACTTTTCAGTTTAGTCGTATTAGTTGACCGTGTAACTTTACAAAAGTTGTTTCACCCACCAACCACCCAAGCACCCACCCTTAAGTCAATAATAATAGGCCTTATGTTAGCTAGTGTGGCAGAGAGGTATATTTAGCGTGGTCTGTTTTCTTGTTCGTACGTTCTTTGAATATACTTCTCTCCAGTCCCAAAAGCAAATAAGTTGTACGATCAGTTTGGAATTTATTTGGGGAGTAAATTTATATTCTTTTGGAAGACTAGTAACAGTATCACAGGCTTTTTAAAGAGTCGTGCTGTATATACACCCGTTTGAAAGAACGTTGTCGGGTGAAAAGTATAAACGATGGACAATGCGACACAATGGAACTCCAGGAAGGTGACAGGGGCAAGTTTGTTACTGGGTTTCATTTCTTGATATTCAAAATATTTTCTTTCCAAGATAATTTAAAGGGTAAATTATTATAATGTGCACGTGTCCAAGAATAGAGGCAAGTTTTCACGCTTCCCAGAGCACCATTGGACCGCATTGTCAATGATTTATGCCTTTTACCCGACAACGTTTTTTCAATTGGGTGTATACACTACCTTTTCAATATTTTTAGAGAAATCGATGAAAAAAAAAGGACAAGCTATCACCTTACGAGAAAAAAACCCGTTAACCTTTAAAAACCATTATCATGCGACCTGTCGACATGCAGTGTATGAGTTGCGTAAATCGTCGGACAAACGTCGGTATTAAAATACCTACCATGGCTAAAGCGGCGTTAGTTCTGTTTTGGAAATCGTCTAGTTTCTTATCCGTTTGACTAGCCAGCGTTTGAAGAGCCGTTACGTTAAGACCAACCTGTTGTAACTATAAGAAAACTCAAAAGATAAGCAAACTAATCAATGAATCAATCAAATAATCAATGAATCAACGAATCAATCAATGGATCAATGAATCAATCAAACAATCAATCAGATCGATCGATCGATCGACCCTACCAATTTTTCAATCAATGAATCTACTATAGTAATTTCTGTTAGCTGTAATCTTTTGAGGGAACATCTAAAATGGGTTGCAAAAATACTTATTTATTGATTTTTTGTTTTATTTATTTAATATTTACCTTTTTTCTGATTTAGCGCAAGCGCTGGTTGTAGGACAAAAGGACACGAACTCCCCTACGAGGCCCATACTGAACCTCTTCAGACAGATATGTACAAGCTAAAAGCTGTGGACGACTTCGAACAAAACTGATTTTTTTTAATTATTTGTTCAATAACGACAAGAGAAACTTCATTTTGATTGTTATGACATCTGTGAGTCTTGTTTCAAATTCCTGGGACTCGGAAACAACTGTTTTAAATAATGCAACAAAATAAAGACAGCCTGACGATACGATTCAGTAAAATTAATAGAACTACAAGGTAAGTAACTGACCAGAAAACAAAAACAGTTCTTGTTAAAATAGCTATAGAATTTCTTACCTCATTGTTTGTGTTGGAAATACTCAAGGATAGCTCATTCTTCGTGAAGTTCGCGTTTTGTTCTAAGCTACTGAGACTGCTGAATACCTGCGAAACAGATAAAAATAACTGAATGGCGTAGGTGAATAGTTATAAAATTAAAAGATAACCAAGTATTACAATATCTTTATTGACCTCTCCCCATGGGGGCTTTTCAGGGACAGTAGCCTAAAATACAAACAAAACTAGTGATTATAATATATAGATTTAGCCAAGCCTAAAAGCGGAGCCCCCCCTTTTTTTTTTGCTGGCACTTATTAATTTGCGAAAATACTCTCATTCAAGTCGTTAAATAAAAAAGAAAAAAAGAGAAAAAAAATCATGTCCCCGCTGAACTCCGAACTCGGCTTGACGGTGTCATGAGCGGGCGATTAATCCACTAGGCCATGAGCATTGCTGTTAAACTTAGATGTTTAATTTACTTCTTATTTCTTTTTTCGTGGCAAGCTGCCTATCGACATGAAAATGCTGGTGTTTTTCCTGGCAAAATGTGTTCGGACCGCCGCAAAAACCGTGGTTGTGGACAGAAAAAACCAAAAAGCACTAGCTCTGCTATATTTGGCGTCGAAACCGCTGCGAAATGCTGCGAACTCAAGCGGTGTGCCAACCGAGTTCTCAACAGAACCGACAAGGCAAATTTCAACTTTTCGCCTGACCTTTATCGCCTAATTTTCTTTGCTTAAATTGAACTTTTCGCCTTCCACCAAAAAGACAACTGAGTATTCTTTTGAACTTTTTTTTTCCATTAACAAATTTGTTTTTGACCTTTGTTGCCTTTGCTTGTTTTGCTACAACGCGCGTCATCATGCGATTTCGCGCCAAAAATACGGGATACAGCACATAACATAACACATAACATGGACTTTATTTTAACTCTGCACAGGGTTATATCAAGTGTATGCCACGTCATATTGGTGACCCTGTGGTGCAGACGGAACGGACGGATGGTCACGTGATTATTACGTCACTGCCAAAATTTCTTGGCTTGATAGGTTACCAAATTTGCTTAGCAATGGTGCTCCGCTGGCGCGCTCCGCTAAAATGGTATGTACCACTCAAGTCAATAAAACATAAAAATACTTATGTACATCTCAAGACGATTTAAAGAAAATTATTGAGTTTGCTTTTAAAAACTAAAAGAGACTTACTTAGTTTAAAAGACGATCTCAACTCATTCCACTGAGAAACAATTCTATAGTGAAAGGACCTCTGCCCGAACCTTAGTTTTAAAGAGCAGTATATTTAGCTGTCAGGAACTCCTTGTCGCCCGACTTCTTACACTGCCTCCGCTCGTCGTATTCAAAGGGCGACCGTTTACATCCCCCATTTAAACGGTTTTGGCTGCTAGTAATGCCATTTTCCTTCATTGTCTATGAAAATGGCTTAAATGTTCAGCTCAGCAACATTTAACTGCTTATTACAATATCACGTTTTCTCTAGTTAAGAGGATAGTCCGGTAAGATGTCATGTTTACCCAACGTCCCAACGCTTGAGCTTTTTTTCTTAATTATCGCCTTGAGGTTTCAAGTAATCCAAAACTGTGATACAGGTTTGTAGTGCAAGCTCCAACCTACAATTATGTGAGACTTTTTTCGCTATTTTTCAAATGTACCCAAGGAAGACAAAAAGGGGGAGAGGTGATGAAATTATTAAGGATTAAAGTTAAGTTGAAGGAATTCTGAGAAATATAAAATCTGAGACAACCACGTTGCACCTATTTTAAATGTTGACTAGGGGAACATCTTTTCGATCTGAGCAACAATTTTTAAACACACTTACCGATGCTAGGAAATGCTCAGTGTTGTTCTTGAAGCTGGTAAAGGTCTTCCCTGTCTGATTAGCGAAAGTGTCGACCAGGTTCAAGGATGACCTGATTTCGTTTAACTAAAAGATATTTTAAATGTTCGTTTAAAAAAAAGAAAGTGCCATAAGCGACATGAACACCATCCTCCCACACAAACAAATAAAGATACTATAAAGAAGTGTGATTGGTCAAAATTGCGCCAAAAAGTTTATAACTTTATTTTAGAAGGTAAGGAAGAAAGCAATGTCTGTTCGGGAAACTTTGGAAATAAGTCCGCAAGAGTTAAAATAACCTAAAGAAGGACAGCCTAGTTGTTGTCAAAATGGCAAAAGCATGGATAAGGGTCACTTATGAGTCGGGTCAACAATCAAACACTTCCATAACACTTCCATAGGCGGATAGAATATAGCTGCTACATACGCGCTATTGCATCTGAGTTTTAACTGTTATAAACCTTTTAAAGCGAGGAAAGATACAAAGAAATAATTCCGACCATGTGGGTAAACTACCAATATCTTGACAACTCTTTTGGCGGGCAATACTTTAAGTCTGGTTGTGACGTCATAGCCGTTATCTTGGCAACATTAAGGGTCTACAAAAAGAACCTCCAAATTTCAGTTTTCGCCAATAATCTGGAAAACTAAGTGGGTGACCTACCCTTTTTCTTATTATTCAGTACAAATTAAGTAATATCGAAAAAGTCCTTTTTTCAATTACAAACAATTCCAACGAATAACTATCCTCCAAACGCTTCTATTTGAATTAGCACACTTTATGTTACATGCATGCAAAATATCAGGATGGATCACCGAGCAAAATTTTGAGATAAAATTAAATGTTTCGTGCAAGTTTTATTTGCGGTTTGCGCGATTTTATGCGGCATTTTCACCGCCGATATTTTGAGCGCGCGACTTATAATAGAAATTTGGATTTACTCACCTGACGTGTGCATTCTAGCTACGGACTTGTATAGGCTACGTGGGCGCGCACAGCTAAAAACCTTTTCGAGCCTCCTTAAGAGCGGATGTCTGTAAATATCGACCAAGGGTGGGAAATATAAAAATTTTGAAAAATCCCAAAAAAACTCTGTAGACTACTCTAGGTATTCTAATAATGAAAATATAAATTTTAGTTGCATCGGATAAATATTTTGGCGATACGGCGGGTGTCAAGTTTGGGCGCTGCACGGCCTCCGCCAGACTGCTTTTTCCGGGCCCGAGACCGGACTACGAAAAGAGCTCGATTTGAGTCTAATTCAAACGTCATTCAACTCAAAAAGCTTCTCATCGTATTAAAGGGAATTTAACACACATTTTGCGTGGTCATGTGTTTGAATTGGTTGCGACTAGAATATTTTACAGATTTTTAAATATTTACAAAATTTCGAGGATTTCACGCGAGCAAAATGTTGTCGAAATTCGGAGGCCTAAAATCACACCCGGTACCTACTTTCAAACAGCAAAAGACATTCCACATTAAAAAGCAATCTCTAAGCTTTCAAAATACGGTTTTAAAACTTTGGGCAACACATGAAATGAATTTATGGGAACGCGAAATTCAGGGAGCACTTGAGTGAAATTTGATCTTTCTGACATGACAGTTTTGAGGTTCGGCACGACACAAATCAATACTCAAACAAATGTTTCAGCCAAAACACGTTTAATTTAGGTAATCACAAGTCCCACAGTGATACATACATGCTTCCTAGACATTAGATGCAAAGTTTTACAGCAATTTTTATCCGAAAAGAACTCATATCTTGGCTTTTAGGTATTTGAACGTGCCTCGCTAATGTAAACATGTGGGTCAAGTTCTTATCACGACACAGCGAAGTGTTCAAAATCTACCCAAATATCTATCCTGTCTAGTATATAGTCAGGTCTACGATATGTTTGTTTGTACCTTGTGTCCTTGTTTGTCTTCATTTCCGCGAAAACTGAGGCAAACTACAGCGAAATCCCCGCGCGCTCGACGTGCCACGAGTCTCGTGGAAGTGCTGTTACATGAATCGAGTTTGTGTTACATAACAGGACACACAGGGAGACCGAACACAGGAAGACCGAACACAGGAAGACCGACAACACGGGCACTTCGTCTACAGGAGATTCTTAGAAAAAAAATTAATACTAGATTTAAAAAATGCAAATCACAGTAGAACCCTGATAACTTGAACTCGGAAAACTCAAATTTTCTCGTTTACTGGGGGCCGATTCCTTTTTTTCTTGGGATACTGTGTGGCGCTTAATGTTTACGAATTGCGGGTTGTAATTTTTGCGGGTTCTTTGACGATCCAGAAAAAAGGTTCTCGTGGAAAATAGTTCCCGCAAAAAATTTTCTCCGCAAAAATTGACTCCACTGTCAAATGTATGTAGGTATTTGGATGTTAAAAGCTTAAAAAAAAAGGATCGTCTGAAGGTACTCCACTGATTGACTGACTGAATTGTAACATCCACATGCTGTTCACCTGGCCTGCAATAAAAGGGTTTGTACTCAAAAAGAATGTTATAATTTCAAATAGAAGGCGACTTCCTCAAAGTGGCAAGAAAATAATTCCCAACAAGAAAAACCACTTCTGCTTCCGTCAAGAGTTCGTGTTACACTGGTTCTACTGGTTCGAGCATGCGCAAGAGCAGGCACCTACAACGTTCAAAATAAAATCCAGATAGGGCTTCTTCCTGTGCCCAGAGGGTTCATCCTCCATATTGAAGTGGGAGTAAATCTCCCGTAGCTGGGCTACCGTAAGCTTACTGAGTTTGTTGAACGAGCTCAGCGCACACAGGCTCCACGTGTCGTAGACTATGGGGTGCACTGGTGTGCATTGCAGCAGGATGGTGTTGCGCGCATCTGAGAAAGCCTCCTCCTCTTCTGCTGTTCGGTTTTTGTCATCCGTTTCTTCGTTGTCGTCTTCTGGGGCGACAGCGTGGCGAAGTCTGACGGCTGTTCTGGAGAAGAAGCTCTGGATCTGCCCCGAAGTCAGGCACTCATCTACCTTGAATTTGCATTCAATGCAAGTTTAGAACAACGCATAAAACCAGGTCGGGTAACGGATTTTCCTTGAATCCTATGGCGGGTATTTTCAGTCTCATTTTGTCGAGTTTTGTTAAGAACTGGCCAAAAATCGTGCTAGCCTAAATTTCAAGGAAAACAGTTCGTGCATGGACAAAAAGAGCCAAAAGTGATAAAAAATCGCACAAAATACCTTAAACAATCAAGCACAAACGCTACCGCAGGAAAAACCCAAAAATAAAACAAAACTGCACCTTCCCCCCTGGTCCGTTCCTTAGTGCTTTGACTCGCGCATGGATGTTCCATAATACATCCCCTCATCGTAGCCAATCAGCGCGCTTTAAGCCGCGGCTACACGAGCGATTTTTTGCTTGCGATGGTGATGCGACTTTTTGAAAATTGTCGCGTCGCCAGCGCGCGGTGAAAATCGCATGTGTAGCCATCCTCGCACAGGTGATGCAACAGAGGAAAAAATCGCAGAAAAAAATCGCGAGAAATTCAATGAGTTGAATTTTTTGCGACAAAATCACGGACTTCGTCAGAGGGTGGCTACACGTGTGATTTTCGCCGCGCGCTGGCGACGCGACAATTTCAAAAAAATCGCATCACCATCGCAAGCAAAAAATCGCTCGTGTAGCTGCGGCTTTATAATTGCTGATTTCTTTATCACGTGGTAAAATACCAAAAAATCAGACCGAGAGCAGGTAAATTGCATGTAGAGTGTAATACATTAGTTCTAGCTTGCAAGAAAGCGTACCGCGCATTTAACGCCCGTTCATTGATAAATCAACCTATTAGAAAATAGGTGAATCTTTTTATTTTTACCTACCTTATGACTACGATAGTGCAACTCAGCGCGCGCATACATAACACCAGAGTGCAGCTTAACATGAGAATAGAAATAAAATATGTCTCAAACTCACCTGCCCTGGCTAATATCAGCTCTGCTTCAGTGTTTAAACCGGTTAGCAAAAATGGCTGTCAGGGTGTCTGTAAAGTGGCGCTCAATTGATCGGTTGTACTCCCCGATGGGCACCGTACTCTGTGTCCGGGTATTTGGTACTTGAACCACACTCGCCCCCAACCAACGCTCCATATTCGCACGCTGTATCGTCGCACATTTGCGAGCAGACTAGCTGGCAATGATGCTTACTTATTTTCAGCGCTAGTTTATAGGCGGGCTATCCAGATTTGATGCCGCCAGCGTAAGATCAGACTGTACTGGGACGCTCTTACTTGTGCTTTGTATAATAGGGCATTGCAAAAGTATTGCACAACGCATTAGGGTATTTCTCAATGTGATAGAAATCAGGACAAATATTGGGAACAAAACAAACAACAAACAGGAACACGTTACAGTATTTACATAGCGCTAATGAATACTGTTTGGCACGTTCGGGGATCACAAGTCTGCGATGGTTAAAACTGCAAAGTATGAAAATTTGAGATTGCCAGCTCATTCCAATGGCATACCTACAAAATGTACATTAGAGATGGGATTTTTTTCACAACTCAGAAATAATCCTGAAGTAATTGGTCTCCTTGTGTGTCATGTTACGTAACGCAATCTCGACTCACGTAATAGCACTTCCACGAGACTGGTGGCACGTTGAGCTTGCGGGGATTTCGCTGTAGTTTGCCTCAGTTTTTTTGCGGAAATGAAGACCAACAAGGTCACAAGGTACAAACAAACATACTGTGGACCTGACTATATACTAGACAGGATAGATATTTGGTGTAGATATTGAACACTTCGCTGTGTCGTGATAAGAACTTGACCCACATGTTTATACTAGCGAGGCAAGTTCAAATACCTCAAAGCCGAGATATGAGTTCTTTTCGGCTGACAATTGGTATAAAATCTTACACCTAATGTCTATGAAGCATGTATGTATCACAGTGGGACTTGAGATTGCCTAAATTAAAGGTATTTTGGCTACAACATTTGTTTGAGTATTGATTTGTTTGTCGCGCTGAACCTCAAAACTGTCATGTCAGAAAGATCAAATTTCACTCAAGTGCTCCCTGAATTTTGCGTTCGCATAAATTCATTTCATGGGTTGCCCAAAGTTTTAAGACCATATTTTGAAAGCTTAGAGATTGCTTTTTAATGTGGAATGTCTTTTGCTGTTTGAAAGTAGGTACCGGGTGTGATTTTAGGCCTCCGAATTTCGACAACATTTTGCTCGCGTGAAATCCTCGAAATTTTGTAAATATTTAAAAATCTGTAAAATATTCTAGTCGCAATCAATTCAAGCACATGACCACACAAAATGTGCGTTAAGTTCCCTTTAATACGATAAGAAGCTTTTTGAGTTGAATGATGTTTGAATTAGATTCAAATCGAGCTCTTTTCGTAGCCCTGTCTTGGGCCCGGAAAAAGCGGTCTGGTGGAGGCCGTGAAGCGCCCAAACTTGACACCCGCCGTATCGCCAAAATATTTATCCGATGAAACTAAAATTTATATTTTTATTAATAGAATAGGGAAGTCTACAGAATTTTTTTGAGATTTTTCAAAATTTTTATATTTCCCACCCTTGGTCGATATTTACAGACATCCGCTCTTAAACAATTCTCACAATGTAAATCCGCAATCAAATATGTAACTTACTCTACCGTTGAGTACGAAAGTCGCCGGGTTTTCTTCATGATCTCCTTCGCTTTGAAATTAAGTTTATGTCCTCGAACAGGGATTCCTCGCCTTCAAGCTCTCCAATTTCTTGTATATGAGCCATTGAGTTTAAAGCAATCTTTTCAGGTCTTTTTCTTTTCATGATGAGCTGTTAGTCTTAATTCCAAGGATGCATTGAAAATCGAGCGTACGAGGAACCAGCGGCCATGTTGTTGGTTTCAGATTAGAAAAGATGGCATTCTCCACCCCCTGACGGGTTGCCTTGGGACTCCCCTCCCCCTCTCCTAGAGTCTGTATGGGCGGGCGGGCGTACGCTGACGTCACAACCAAAATTCCTCGCATTGATAGGTTACCAAATTTACGTTCAATGGAGCTCCCCCCCTGCGGCCTTCGGCCGCAATGGAGCTCCCCTGTTGTCTTTTAACAATTTATCTAGCATCTGGTATCTTTCTCCACAATCGTTAAAAATAGATTGACGTTTGGACGTTACTCTCACCTTGACTGAAATTGTTACGTTTACGTTGTTCACCAATGCGTTAAGTTTGATATCTTCTTCAAGAAGACTCAACGATGTACTGTTCAACTGCATAATAAAAAGGCACAAAGGATTTAATTTATTGGCAAAATACATACCATTTAGTAGTACCGCAGGACTTTCTTAACCATTCGTGCTGTATAAACTGGGAGAGCGTAGTAGAGAGTAGAGTTGTTTTTAGAGAAATAAATAAATGAAGAAAGGACAAGCTATCTCTTTACGAGGAAGGCCTGTTAACCTGACAAAAGCCATTATTAATGCGAAATGTCGACATGCAGGGCGTGATTTTCGTAAATCTTCGGATGAGCGTCGGTAATCTTCGCATATCATTTGTTACAAAAACAGAAAAAAGTAAAAAAAACGAATAATAAACTCCATTAGCTAAAAGTATGGAAATTACCCTTGCTATATTTAATACCTACCGTAACTAAAGCGGCGTTAGTTTTGTTCTCGAAATCATCGAGTTTTCTCTCCGTTTGACTAGCAAGCGCGTGAAGAGCCATCACGTTAACACCAACCTGCTGTAACTAAAAAGCATCCACAAAGATCGATCGACCAATGAAAAGAAATGAAAACAAAATAAAATAAATTAAAGCTAAGGAAAAACGAGAATGTTATTTTGGTAAGATATTACTTGAAAGCGACGTGTAAATCGTAGTGACTCATTCGCAGTAGTAACAATTACACTAATATTCTCAGGTTTTCTTTTAAAATCGGTTCTGGTCTTTTATTTAAGTCAGTGAACTTCACTTATTCTGGTTGAATCTATAAACGCTGTCCTTTGGAATGAAACAACTAAAATGTCATAAATTTTGAACGTTTAAAGATACATGATATAAAACTTCTTCTTGTTTTGTTCTATTCTTATCTTTTTTAAGCTGAGCAGTAGAAGCCTTAAAATAACATTGATATATGGATCTTTGTGCGATAGAGCTTGATCACATTGTTTCACTTACCGTGCTGGTTACATTTTTATTTTTGGTTTCCAGTAATTGAAGAGATTTTTGAAACTCGTCAAGTTTGCTTGAATTTGCCATCTAAGTATTAGCAAAAAACAAAACAAAGAAACACATAATTGCTCAGATCATGATAAGAATACATGACGATTGACCAACTCAACTGAGGAGAAAGAACCAATTTGCGGCTTAGTTGTGATTTAATAGAACGTTGCTCTAGATGTATTTTAACGGTGCTTCGCAGCTAGTGCCAAATGTCTTCATTTTTTTTGATGTGATGAGAAATGACTTCGATTTCCAAGTTCCCAAGGAAATTGTAGGGCGATAATAACTGTCATTTAGTGTGTTTTACTTACTAGCTTTGTCAAATTTCCAGTTACAGTTTCAAGGAGATTGTAAGAGTTTTCAAGCTCCTCAAGCTGCTTAGACTTCAACGCCTGAAAAAATAGTGATATTGATGGTAAATTATTTACATCTTACCTACAATTGGAAAATGTACGCCCAAATAAAAAAAAACAGAAACATTTAATGATGTGATGTGTGCTTTTTAGCAACAATGAAAGTACTTTTTCTTAAATCCATCAAAATATTTGTCCATACAACGCAGTGTTGTTAACGTTTTTCAGCCGGTGTTTAGACTTTCTGTCATAGCTACTTTAGTAGCTATGACATTGTTCTTTCAGGGGAAACGACTCACAGAAGCCCCAGATTTACCTGCAAATTATTTCAATTTCTTAATAATGGAAAATGTTGTAGCGTTTGCCTTTTTCATAGAGTATGGAAACAGTACTGAACTTTGCACTTTTTTTAAAATGCTTATACACCTAATTGCAATGATGTTGTCATACAAAAATGAAAAAATGGATATTGAAAAACGGATAAAGAAAAAGCCAAATAGGAATTAATTAGGCATGCAAATTATCTTCTCGGATATAAATAATTTTTAAAGCACTCATGCACTATGGTAGAATACTTGATACTATGATACTAACTGAGTTGATGTAATGTAAAATTACCATCGTAAATGGATTCAAAAGCTGACGTTTTGAGCATTGGCACTTCACCAGAGCGAATCCCTGCATGTAGTTTCCATGCCTAATTTATTCCTGTTTAGGAATTTCATATGGCAACGCTATTGCAATTAGGTGTAAACTATAATATGTTAATTATTATTTCGATCGATCACTTGTTAAGGTATCGAAAAGATGATTGTATGTCGTGTTCATTTGAAACAAAAGTCATTATATTTACCAAAGATTCCTGGAGAATTGTCACGTTGTCCTCCATTGATTTCATCATCGCCAGGAACGTTTTGTCATCAGTTGGCTTGGCTTCCAGCGCTTGAGTAGAGGCTGAGAAAAAATAAATATTTAAGAAAAGTTAACTGCCGGGTAGTCTCTCTAGGCAGGGATGGGGCAGTGGTGAGAGCACTCGCCTCCCACCAATTTTAGGCGGGCAATGTGGCCCGGGTTCGATTCCCAGACTTTGTGCCACATGTGGGTTGAGTTTGTTGTTGGTTCTTGTCCTTGCTCTGAGGGGTCTTTCTCCGGGTACTCCGGTTTTCCTCTCTCCTAAAAAACCGACATTTCGAAATTCCAATTCGATCTTGAGGGCCACCCTAATTAAGTCGAGTTAGCTTGGTGTTACCCTCTCTAAACATTGCTATTTATTTATTTAGTTATTTATTTATTTATTCATCTCACGTGTCTCCGCAGACACATACAGTGTAATCAGGTTTCATTTGCTTTTCCAAAACTCTTTAGTAGACAGTGCACTGCGAGCCCTATGGCCTTACAAACTATTAAGTTAATTAAGTTAAAATCTTCTGATCTACATATCGCCGTTTTCCTCTCAAAAACGTCTTTAAAAAACGTTAGACTACTCAGTCCTCATTTTGTATGAGGAAGATGTCAACGTAAAGTCAGCCTCGGCGTAGTCCGGTTTGTAAGTAAAACCACGTTTCTGTCTCTTTTTACCTTCTGAATACGCTAAAAGTACAACACTTAATGAGTTTCATTTTCAAATTTTACATCGAAGAATAGCAACAAACGATTTTCTAAACAAAATTAGACTAAAAACAACTCAAAGTGCTTATTCTGTGTAAAAGCACAGAAGAAACTGCAACATCTCTCTGGGAATAGTCATAGTAAGGTTGTCGTCTTCTGAAATTCCTCTAATAGTGCGAGGCCTTGTGTAAAAAATGTGGGCCCCGTGGGAATTTCATGATCATTTTAGTTTCTGTGACTGGATTTATTGTTTGAAGCATGAAAAATAGAAAAAACTTTGTCACCAATTTTTTCAACCATGATGACGTCATTTATATGCAGATTAAATGTGACGTCATGGGCCAACACTTGATGTTCATAAGAAACGCGTTTAAAACGTGTAGACTTGAATAAAAATCAACTTAATCAACTCAATAAATGTATACATATCTTCGTTTGTTGTATTTTGATGTAATTCTTTTCTTTTTAAAGTAGATAAATTTTTCTCTATTATTTCAAGCACTGCAAAAGGCTATGTAGGTGGGTTCCCTGTGGTGATAGAGATCAATTTATCTATTCCATCCTTATCAATCAAGAAGAAATGTGTGTAGACTCTCATTTAAATATAAATGTTTCATTTCAAGGTGGAAGGTAAATCCATTTATTCCTCGCCACGAGTTGGGTCGGTCATTTTGTTTTGTCCTCTTTCTCCTTCAAGGCTGTGTTACGCGAAAAGGGTATGAACAAGGTTTAATTTTAAAATCTATGTACATTTTAAGGCAGTGACTAAAATGGAATCTAAAAACTATTTCAAAACATCTTAGAAAAGACGTTTGGTGCCGTTTTCACAGTTCACACCTGTTTTTCCCACAATGCACTTCGTGTATTATTTTCTTAAATCCTTACAATTTTCGTATTTTCCGTGCATTTATTTTAATCTCTCTGGTCAAGAATATGCCTCTCACTAATATTATTTGTTGTACGCCGTGTTCTCACTATGTTCTGCTTAAATAAAGTGAAAAAATATCTTCTTTTGACAGTCATAACTTCCAATTATGACTTGTCGAAACAGACAGACGTGTAGCCACGGA
The DNA here is from genome assembly GCA_964017195.1 of Siderastrea radians. NCBI lineage: Eukaryota > Metazoa > Cnidaria > Anthozoa > Scleractinia > Rhizangiidae > Siderastrea > Siderastrea radians. Next base: position 22,402,466 of record OZ024892.1, read on the forward strand.
AATTCAAACCGAGAAGCACGCTGAAGAAGTAAACAGGAAGGCCGTCCTCCTTGCCCAACAAATCATGTACGAAATGAAGACAGATCGTCAGGTAAAGCATGAACCCAAACCTAACACAGAGTAGAAGCCATTCCGACATCAGCGTGAATATCCGTTACAAGTAGGAGTCGGTATATTAGCACATCAACAGAAGAGAAGCAGATATATGACTGATGTACTACACAAGCTTGGCGTGTCTGTTGACTACACGCGTATATTACGTATTGAGACACAGCTCACTCAAACATTTCTAAGTCATTCAGATGATAACAGCATTTACATACCTCCAGCGCTTACCAAAGGCCAATTTATCTACTTTGCTGTTGACAACTCCGATTTTTCTGAAGACACCCCAGAGGGGAAAAACACTCTGCATGCTACAGTGATGGCCATCTTTCAGAGACAAACAGTGAACGCACCTAAACTTACATTAGATGTCAGCAAGAATCCCAATTCCAAATCTCTACCAACAAGTTCAATTCCTGAACCACAAATGCTGCAGTGTCAGGTCCCCAGTAATGCACAGCCAAAATGCCCTAGGTATGACAGTTTAGACACCAACCCATCTACAGACATCACCGATGCCGCAACACAAGATGATTTGGCATGGTCACTAGTGCAATCACTGGCTAGATCGTGCTCCGAGGATCCGAAGATCCCAACATGGACAGCGTACAATTCGAAAGTAAGTTCATCAACGCTACCACTCACCACTGTAGCCATGATGCCTTTACTAGCAGCACCAGCGCACGAGTGGAGTACCGTGTTGACAGTGTTAAAGCAGGCACAGAACATCACCACTGCGGGAATTGGGGTAAGGTCACAAGACAGTGATAACATTTGATCTTCAGCTTTATGAGAAGGCCGTCAAGCTGCAGCTGCATAAAGCATCAGCATTGGATCACCTTGTTTTCAGGCTTGGTGAGATGCATACATTAATGGCAGCATTGTGGAACGTCTATTGAGGACAGTGGATTTGATGATGCCTGGGTAGAAGCTGGGATATATGGATTCACTACGAAGCACCAGATCCTAGAGGGGAACCATATGAAGCGTGCCTAGACTGCACATTTTGTGATGTACTCCTACCCTCTACGACTTGCACGTGGACGCGTTTTTGAAGGCAGAGAACGACGAAAGTGGAGCAGAATTTCCAAATCAGCATGTTGCTGCATTAAAAATGAATGCATCCTGTCATGAAGGCAAATACGGCGAGTTCGAGGCACACCACAAAGAGTTCCTAAGTGCAATGATCACCGAGGAGTTTCAGGAGAAGCTACAAAACTTAAACGGAATGTTGGAGCCACAACAGCCAATGTTCAAGTTTGCTAACGACTACATTAAGTTCGTAAAGTGCATATTGATGTTCCTTCGTATGACAAGAGAAGGCCATTGGAAACTTCATTTAGAATCACTAAAGGCCTTATCGAAGTATTTCTTCGCTCACTATCGACTTAATTACGCTCGAATGGTACCGCTCTATCTAGCGCAGATGGAACTGCTTGAATCAAGCGATCATGGTATACACGAGGAATTCATGAAAGGAAACTTCTGAGTAAACAAGAATGGCATCCCTTTTTGTGCCATTGGTCCAGACCATGCAATTGAACATGAGAACAAAACCATGAAAGTCCGAGGAGGCCTCAAGGGTTTAACCCAGCAGCCAGCAGCTATGGCAAGATGGTTTCTTATTGCACCAGAATTAAGTCGCTTGGCCGCCGAAGCAGAAGCCATGCTTGGTGTGCAAGTGTACAGCTTGACACACCACCACAATTTATCAAACGCTGTGATTAACCGTTACGAGGAGAACGTGAAGAAGCTGAAAGATGTTTTCAAAGCAAATGATCCCTCTTTTATGGAGGAAAGTGAACTCCTCAATATCATCACGAAGGAATCATGCCAGTTGCAGTGAAAGAAGCAGTTCTGAAGCGTGATGAAATTGGCCAGGATCTTTTTGAAACATTTGTGAAAGAAAGGATCGCTCAACGTTTGGAGTCCAATGAAGAAAGTATACCTTCAGACATGGAAGACCACAAGGGCGGCAAAGAAGAGCAAGACAGCGCCCGGTGTTGCCGCGCTTAAGGATGACAGGGCTCTATTCACGCATTTTCTTTATTGTGGTTCTTTCGGGACCTGAGATTGACCTCAAGGAAAGCATCAGTGAATTCGAGTTGGCTGCGTTTTCACGATCGCTCTTTAATTCTGATGGTAACCTTCGCCATTGTGTTGGCAAGAGCAAGTTGATGAACGTCGTGGAAAATTTGCTTCCTCAACAACTATCCGACGGACAGACAGAACAGCGCCATGATGAAGGGAGCGTTGTGACCATTGATGGGATGGAAATCATTCAATCGATGGGAAAACCAACATGGGTCCGAAATGGCTGTGACCTTGCCAATCATTTCCTTGAAATCATTGAAAACAGGTCAAAGGAATGCGAGGAGGTCCAGGTCATTTTTGATCGTTACGACATTCCAAACCCTCTCAACGAGAGAACTCGCCAGTTTCTTCAAGGTTCCAGCAGGCCCATGGTGTACCATATCTTCGATGATGCAGTCATCGAAAAGATCACGCTCAAGCAGCTGCTAAGCAGTAATATCAACAAGGAGTCGTTGGCCATCTACTTTGCGTCCCATATCCTCCAGTGTAACACAGACTCTCGGAAGACCTCTGTGGTAACGACAAAGGGTGAATGTAAGTCTAGCAAGCTATCTGTCGAACACCTTAGTAGCACCCAAGAGGAGGCAGACACTCATGATTCTGCACGCCATCGATGCCACAGGAAGAGGAGCAACATCCCTCTGTATCCAGAGCCCCGACACGGACGTTTTGGTACTGGCTTTAGGGAAGTACACGAGTCTCTGCGAAGAACCATCACTGGTACTTGGCACAGGAGCCAAGTGCCGATTAATCCTACTGCGCCCTCTGTACAACGCTTTAGGACCTCACGTCGTAGCAGCTTTACCTGGTTTCCGCGCATTCACTGGCTGTGAGCAAACGGGCACCATATGTGGAAAGTCAAAAATCTCGTGCTGGAATACCTTAAAGAAAGCGGATGAACAAGTGTTGGAAGCATTTGCAAGCCTTGGAAGCTCAGCGCATGTTACTGCCTAAGTGACTGAGCAGCTAGAGCTATACATGTGCCAGCTGTACGTACCCTTAACCCAGATCAAAACTGTGAAGGAACTGCGATGGTTCCTATTTAGCAAGAGGCAGTACTCGGATGAGAAGTTACCACCAACGAAGGCTGCTCTTGAACAGATGATCAAGCGAGCCAACTATGTTGCATTAGTCTGGAAGGAATGTGGGATCCCACACCCAGATCTTCCTGCGCCGACATCTCATGGATGGGGCCAAGATGGCGACCGACTTCAAGCTATTCCCACAACCCCGCTTCCTGCTCCCAAGGCCGTCCTGGAACTAATCAAGTGCGGTTGCAGAGGAAGGTGCATTACAATAAGCTGTTCTTGCAGAAGACACAACCTAAAATGTACGGACATGTGTGGCTCCTGTGAGGAAAAGTGTCAAAACAGGACTGGCAAGCAAGTAAGCGTTGAAAGTGAAGACAGTGATGGGGAGGATCTCATTTAGTAAAATTTCATCTGACAATGGTAAACACTTTCTAAATAAAACTGTGCTCTTTAAGCATTACTTTTTTATGTCTTTTCATTTAAACTTTGCTAGTGCGTTAGATAACAAAGTGATATGCATAAGACCAGCTCACTTTTCCGCGGCCAATACGAATCTGTGACGTCCCTGTACATTTGCATAAATTAAAACACGGATCGAGGGTGAAATTGAAATTCATACATTTGGATCAAAAACGTTTGTTGTTTCTGAACAACTGATGGGCAAACCATCTATAAATCTGTTAAAATTATCTGCACATAACGGTATTTATAGGTTTCCCTCATTTTTGTAATATTTCTTGTTAATGTATGACGTCATAGATAATTAGTATAAATTTCAACAACCTTAACTTTTCAAAATAAGAAGTTTTCTTTTTAGCCCTCACACCTTAGCTCCAACGATAAAATTACCATGAGAAATATGATTTTTTAACCGTGTCTGTTTATTTTAGCCTCTTTGATAATCATAAAACACCTACCTTATGACGTCACATTTCATTTGCATAAAAAATGACGTCACCACGGCTAAAAAATTGGTGACAAAGGTTTTTCTATTTTTCATACTGAAACTATAGTTTTAAGTAAAGAAACTAAAATGATCATGAAACTCCCACGGGAATGACATGTGGCCCCGGACTATAAAGTGGGTGCAATATCATTACTGACAGCTACAAATTTGAAGTTTCTGCAGCACTAAGACTGAGGCTGGACATTCGTTGTCTCTTAGCTAGACACTACTTTTGAATTCGTAAAAAAAGTCTGCACACAAGCCAAGGAGTCCCACAAGGCCGGAACTTAACCCGGTTCCTGTAGTATGAAGCTATATACTGATAGTATTGTTATTCCCCCTGGATAGGATGCTAGTCCATGGCAGAGTTACCCTCAGCAGTATGTCGCCGATACCCATTTTATATACCTGGGTGAAGAGAGACAAATGTGGGGTAAAAATTCTTGTCTAAGGAAACAGCACGATGGCAAGGACTGGCCTCGTACCGACCTTCAGATCTGAATTCCAACGCGCTAACCTCTACAGCTCCACGTCCCCAAAAATTAAAGGCCTCCTAGAATACCTGGATCCATTTACGATATCGAAGTTAAAACTGGTGCGAAAGTACCAAAGAAATGGGAGTGTTTAACGACGTTGTTTTAGAAAGTGCTTCCCTTCATCCCCTCTGCGATATATACTTTGTTGTCTTGCCAGTGTCTGTTCAGGCCTTGCAACTTCTGTTACCTCCCCTATATATATGGCGCTTGTGTGATTGATTTTCCTTACGTTTTGCAATTTGTAATTATTTCCTTTTATTTTTCTGCTTCTAACTTTCAAACAATGTAGTTCTTAGTGACAACAACAACAATTCCGTAAGATGCTAGCAAGATTGTATGGCCGGCGGTCTATACAGTATGTGCAGAGAGCTCCCTACTCTCAAGTTTCGTTAGTCCAAGTACTAGGATAGGAGCAGCGATTCATCGACAACTGATATCAGCTCCAATCAGCGGGACCATGAGCATTTTGCAAGACAGTGATATTCTTTCAGCGAACAAAGTGCTTGTAAACTCTGTGATAATGGACTCCAGGTATCCCACTCAAATAAACAATATTCCCTCCAAAAGTCATTTTATTCCCTTATTTACATTTAAAATTTTTGGCGGAGGTTGAAGTATGTACACACAAACTAACGGGATAAACTAGGGAAAACATGCTCTCATTGCACGCAATCTCATTATGTCAAAAATCGACATAATGTTTATTGGAATCGATACTTACTTTCAACTGTCTAGGGAAAGTGTTCTCTCTAGGAAAATGACATTTGTGCACCTCTTCATATTTTTTTATATTTTTGAATCAGGTATAAAGGTCGTCATGTTCTAGTTTAAATCTTTAAGGTCCTTAAACCTTCGCAAAAAATACTTGATAATTCTTTTTTTCATCAGGTCCATTCAACGATAGCAATGTTTGTGTATTTTGGAAGAAGAATAGATCAAACTAATTATTAGAATAGCTCTGATCAACAAAACCGGATTCCGTGGGACTGGAATAAGTGAAATGAGCATCGAATAGTAATGTGGTAGGGCATTTCACCTATCAGTCACCAAGAGGTTTGTGACATGATGTGTTTAGTTTAACGGTCTTTAACAGTCTTTAAGTCGTTCCACTATTACATTTAACGTCTTGAAAAAAGGCAAAACTTGTAAGTTCCATTTTCTAAAGAATCATCTATATTCTTGTTATATGTATTATGCTAATTGTTAGCTTCAACTCAACTACGATATATAAGGTTTTATTAAAAACTGGACTAGGTATATTGGATTTCTTGCATTTTGATTGGCTCAACGGAGCTAGGCTATCAGCTCATATACCCGTGCTGCGACCAAATATGGTCAATGAACACTCAACAACAAAGTGAGCTGAAAGTTTTTTTCCTCGCGAGCGCCCCGGCGATAAAAATGGACGAGAAAAATCATTTGGCAGCGAATTTAAATCAAGCAGAAATTCCAACAGCGTCACCGCAAAGCATCACCAACAGCGTCGTCTAACACAAGTCAAAATTGTTTGAAGATACTGTGCAGAAATAGAAAATTAAGCATTAAGCGTTGTGTTTACAATTACAATTTCTTTCATCGATCGTCACGTCGATCATTGAAATTGAACAAACGGTAAGTTTTATCAGAAAGGATTTCCACTTCAAAATATCAAGACGAGACATAAAATAAAACACAGTGAAATGGGGCAGGAGCATTCATGGCGAGTCGGTGCGAAAATCATGAGGCAGTCTAAACAAGTACTAAAAAAGTACAGCTGCAAACTACCAAGAAGGAAGGGCGAGATTGTTTTTCGGCTTTAACACGCAAAATTGACACCGGTTTACCTGCACTTGTTGTAGCTCTGTGTTCCAATGCTCCATGGTCCAAATGCTCAGATAGAAATCGGATGCCATGTAAACGGAGTTGAATCGCTTTTCCAGTTGTTTGAATGTTGCTTTTACCATTCCGTCCGCAACCTCTAAACCGAGAACAACTGCATTTTGCGCTTTGCGTTTAACAAACTATGATGGTGAATTCTAATGTTCCTCGCTACAGTAATCTTGCTTCTGAGCTGCATAGAAATTACCTCTTCAAGTTCAACTGTTCAAATTTGTTCTGTCTTCAGTTTGATCAAACACGCACATGATGGCTCCGTTGTGCGAACAGCCGGATTACAAACTTGTTCAGTTTCAACTCCAGAAGCTATATGGTAAAATTGTACAGCTTCAATCCGCTTTGAACGATGATTACAACAATGTTGAGGAAAAATCAAACATGTACCATATTTCAGAGCCAATAATTAGAAGATTTTTTCCTAAACGTGTGCTACTTTGTTCACTTTCGAGTAGTTTTCATTGATTCATTCAGCTTTGCAATGAAACGCTGCAACACTTCGCAAGGTTTTGGCGCCTTTTTCGTTCAGTCATGTGATCGATTCTTGTTCCGTTTAAATTTCTTTTCTCATTTTTCCCGTTATTTCCTGATTTTTTTTTTAATAGTGGTTAAGTTTTTAATAAAACAATTATTCTACTCGGGCTTGCTGGATATCAAATGATTATAACCAACTCGGCGCTACGCGCCTCGTTGGTTATCTATCATTCGATATCTAGCGCGCCCTCGTAGAATAATTGTTAAATATCAGTATGTCGGTTCAACTTTGTGCTAAATAATCTTTGTTTATCTTCGTTGTGAAGTTAAGGTTAAAGAACGGTATACCCAAGCGGTTATTTATCAATCTCTTGAAAACGACCTTTTTTTTTTCAAAAGCATCGATGCGGAAACCACATAATTTTGTCAGTAAACTAGAGCTTTCATTCAAATTGGAATTTTCTTGGTCCTATCAACAGTGTGCATTAATTCAAGTTTCGTTAGTCCAGCTTTTGTCATTTATTTTCAAACTAAAAAGTATAAAATCTTTCGTATCTAGCACTTGAATTGCTTTGATGTAGTTTACCACAACTGTTGCTGGTAAAGTGAAATGAATATATTTTAATTAAGTGGAATAATCATAACTAAAACTTGTTGAATATTTACCAAAGTAACAACTTAAACAAACAAATTAAGACTTCAAAAGCGAGACGTGAACCCGCCTTTCAAAAAAGAAGTGCAATCTATTTTTTAATGACCAATAAATAAGACTTTGGTATGACATGGCATCTGAAGTAATAAGTAATAACCGCTTTTGGTCAACTCCGAAGCCGACAATTGACGACAAAGGCGTGGCTCATAGGTGATATTGCAACTGTTGTTCCACCGAATAGAGACGAAAAATTCGTGTGCCATGTCACGCAATTTTGCTGATCTTTGAAAGTCTCAATTAATTAAAAGATTTGGAAATAGAAATATAACGTCCGTTTCATAAATAGATTTTGGCTGAACAGAAAAGAAACATGAATTTCTAAGCACTTTATTGTGGTTATCTCATAACGCAGAATTTAACTGGAATGCTGTTGGGATAAAAGAATTTAGATTCTACCAAAATGGCGTGACCTCCTTCGGCATGCCAACACGAGTAATAACATAATCGACCTATTGTCATTGACGTGGAATTATATTGATCGCATGATGTTGAACCATTATTCCATTGTGATAAACCACGAACGAAAGTGAAGCAATGCATGACAGAATCAAACAAAACTTACAACCACTTAACCTAAGATAAGTTTTTTGAAATTTTTCTTTCTTTCTTTTTTTTTTTCGTCGGTTTAAAAAAGGTGGCTCGAAACAGTTTTCGCTTTCCCAATGCAGTCTATTTGGAAGCAAAACAAATTAAAGTTATACTTAACGGATCCCGATCACATTTTGCCCCAAGATCAGGATAATACTACCTTATTATTTTTTCAAAGAAGTATCGAGAAATCCGTTTCCATGGCAACGCTAATGAGTTTCCAACTCGGGCCCAAAAACAGGCATATCTTCAATTTTTTTGAAAACCGGACGGTAAATTTCTTTAAAAAATGGCATACGGCCTTTGTTTTCTTTGTTTTATCTGAGGGCCAAATTTAAAACAATTCTGTCGACAATTTTCATGGAAACCCCCCTTTTTTAGAATTCATTATTAACTTCTTTTTTTGTCGACAGAATTTTTTGAAAAGCGCGGGAAATTTACTTTGGCAAGAAAAAAGCTAGTGTGCGAAAAAAGAAAAAAATTCACCGAGCGGAAGCGGAAATACAAGTGGCAGAAGTTACGAAAATGTGAAAATTTTGACACGACAAGGTAAGCACTTGCGCATGCGCAAGTTTGGTCGCGCAAGTTTGGTCACGTTTGTTGTTTTCAGTTGTTGGCCCAATTTTTCGCCATGTACATCTTTATTTGGGCTTGGAACTGTTACCTTTGGGATGGATTGTATCTGTGAATCGTCGATACATCATTTTCCTTGGAAGTGTTGAATAATTCTTGCCAAAATCGCGGGATGTTTTGTTCCTCGTGGTGCGGATCGACTGGAACGTTGAATTTGTTAGCGTTCGATTCGCTCCCTGGCTATGAAGCTGCTACATAAATCCTGGTAGGAGAGGCCACTTTCTGCAATTTTTTGAACGAAGGTTTGTTTATATGGCCCATCATCACTCTGTGTAAAGATCTTATCCTTAAAAATTTGCATGTGCTCGTGGCGCGTTCGTCCAGAAATAATTCATATCTAAGCGAAACCTGCGAAGGACGCGGATTTTCAGATTGCTGTTATTTACCATGATGTCTGCTATTGTTAACTTCAACGGGGATTCAAAGAGTACATTTTGTTTCATTTATCGGAGCCCTTTTACCGCGCAGAACTGTGCACAATGTGACATCAGTTTGTCTCGAAGTGGTGGATAATTTTGGCCAAAGTGGCGGGGTCTTTGGTTCCTCGAGGCGATGATCTACTCAAACCGTTCGACGGTGCTCTACTTAGAATTGCAACCAGTGCTTCTTTTCCTCCGCAAGAAAATAGGTATTGTAAATCGTGGTACGACAGGCCGCTTTCTGCGATCTTTTGAAGAACACTTTCTTTTACCAAACCGTTCTTACCCTGCGTAAAGAGCTCATTCTTGAATGTTTGTATCCGCTCGTGGCGTTCGTCCATAAATCTCATGTCATCGAATGCGTAAGTGGTGGATTTTAGATTGCTTTTATTTACAATGTCAGCAACTGTTAACTTCAACGGCGAATGAAAAAGTACACGGTGAAGAGCCCGAACATCCTCTATAGCGTCGTGTGCTTCAAACTCCTCATTAAAGACGGACTTGAAAACTGCTGGCAGATTACTTTTGCTGGGTTTTCCTTCTGGATTGAGCGACTCGTGGCCATCTTTGGTAAGCGCTTTGACAAGATGAAGGCTGTCAGCAAAATAAACGTGTTTAGATGAAAGTGCTTCTCGAAACTTATGGCCGCCACATCGAAGCAATGTGGGGGTGTCAAAAACAGAAGAATTGTGGCCGATCAAAACAATGTGACAATCTGAACTTCCACTGGGGAGGAAAGTGATAAAATTTTGGAGGCATTCACTTAGAGGAACCGAGTTTACAGGAACGTTCTCTTTGAGCAAAGTTCTCTGGCCATTAACTGTTTTGACAGATAATTTGTTGACCCGAGAAGCGTAGAGGCTGATGTTACATGTAGGTAGAACATAGTCGTTGTAACTTTCTCCTGCCTTAGTCAGAGCTGACAGTTGACAAATCTGAGCTTCCTTACCCAAAGATGTTGTCTCGGTGTCAAAAACTAGAAACTGATAATCTACTGTATTTTTGTAAGAAATTTTAGGCTGCTTGGGGCGTTTAATGAATGTTGGCACCATCTTTTCATATTCCTGGAACTTTGCATTTGGCAAATCCTCAGTTAACTTAAGTAGTTCGATTATGGAATCATTCTTTTTGGTGTCTAAATTCAGTCCCACGTTTGTTTCGTATGTAGTGCCTTCTCTGACCTCACTTCTGGTGTTTGAGCTCAGTTTATTTAGGTGAAGTTGTGATCGGCGTCTCTTAAATGCGATGGAGGATTTCCTGACTTTGTCTTTTGAAGATTTCGAATCAGCTGCATCGTTATAAGTGACGCAGTGAACACCTGGTTCTATATTTACCTTAGTTAAAGTTTGGCAAATATAGCTGTGTCCCTCATTAGACTGACAAACTCCACTAGCAACCCGAAAGTCATTACTTTCACTCCCACCGTAAAATCGTATTTTTGGATTTTTGGAGCCAACAACGTTATTGAAAGATTCATTCCTTTGAGAGTTTCCTGCTGGGGCAAGTTTTTTCACCACAATATCTGTTGAATACTCATCAAAAATTGCAGTTAAAGACTTTTCCAGTGCATCACCGTATAAATCTTTTCCAAATGGCAATTCACTGTGCCTATAGTTGGTGGGGTCTTTATTAAATTTACACCATGACTCATTGCAATTGTCATGCTTTCCAAATGAATGTGGCACAATGTTCTTTATGGCTGCTTGAAGCAAATCTGGCTTATCTTTATTTTGTGCCACGCAATATCCAAAGCATTTGCCCAAGTAGGAAATCACTTTCACTGAGAGGGATGAGCATCCTGGGAATTTTTCTTGGGATTTGAGTTTGTAAAGCTTTGAAAGTAAAGAACGTTTTGTGTGTATGACATCAGATTGCTTTTCAACGTCATAGGGAACTTTCTCCCGTATATGTGATTGCGTGGTGGTGTCATCATCCCCAGTGTAAACATGATATTTGATTTTGGATTTAGTTGCCCTTTGAAACAGGTCGACAGCAACATTAGGCTCCATGCTCTTAGATGAGCCACAATGATTTTTACGGCAATCATGTGTTCTTGGTTTTTGGCCTTTTTTGGCAGCGCTGTCACAAATTCTACATAACTTGCATCTAGTGTCGAAATCAAGTATTTTCCCAGTAAATGAGCCAATTACTGCTCCATGCCCAGTGGTGGAGCTGTGTCCTCCGTTTCTTCTTTGCCAGGCCATATCATATGACACTGCTATCCCCAATAGGCCATTCTGGTCAGCAATACCACCACCTAGAAAAAAGTGACTATGTTTTATAGTATTGCTTTGCCATTTCAAACGTGTAACCAGTTTTAACTAATTTGGAAAGTGTTTTGTTTTCGAAATTACGAGTAAAAGCAGAAAATAAACTGAGACTAACTTTTGTCTAGAAATTTGGTTTCCTGGAAGCTACCATGATAATTTTCATCCCATGCTATCTGTAACTTTAATAACTGACGACAGAAAGGAATGTAAGCTGGTTGTTTTAAGCACTCGTTTGTAAGACAAAGCTTGTATAATTTGTTGAATAGAGTAGTCAGTGGGATTTGCCAGAGCTTAAGAAATTTTCACATGTATTCATGAGTAGTCACACTGACCACCCAAAAGTATTCTAGGTTATTACCATTTCCAAAACTGTTATAACTCAAATAGTGCCTTTTTAGTAAAGGCTTTTGTTTGTTTCAGTTGTGTGTATACTAATTATTATTTTCTTGCTGGTGGAAATAAAAAAAAATGGCTGGTTGAGTTACCTTCTAAGACATTTTCTTTTTCAGCTTCTATGAACTTTTTACAACTATTCTGTGCAACACTTTCTAAGGCCAGCCCAATTTCCCTTTCTCTTGCCTTGAATGTTACGTGGCTCATAGATGGGATATTAAGTGTTGATGTTATGGCACTAAGGTGAGTATGGCCAGCACCAGCATGCAGGGCACCAAGAGCTGCTCTTGTATTTACATTGAATGCTTGTGGCCCTCTGTGGCCAGCTCTGTGTGATTTTGATGATGAGACAGTGTTTTGAGTACCACAGTGAGGACAATTGACTTGAAAAGTGCTTGCCAGTCCATACCTCTTCTCACCATACAAGTGGTTGAAGGGCAGGGGGCCTAAGAGAAATGAATTTGACAATGCATGTATTTTACATTGAGAAGTATTGATTAAGTTTTGTTGCAATGTATCACAGATTAATTTTACATTTTTTTCATGTTTGATTTGGTAGACTTTCCTATTTCATTTTAGAGACACTGATGTTTTTGTTGTGTGCATGACAAAAACATGTAATGACAAGTTGCTACAACTTCAGTTCAACAATATTATGCCACATACTAATAAAAAAAAATCTTCAGATAATTGCTGTTGCTCGAGATTTCGGTTGTTACACATGTAGCTGTTAAAGTGTTGTTTTACTTGGAAATTGAAAAATCTGCCCGTTCTGGCCCAGGATAAAGATGTGCAAATACAAAGAAGTGTAAATTCAAACTTTCTAATGATGTTTTTATTCATGAACTACTTTTACTTTTGTTGTACCTTGTTCACAATAACTGCATTTTGATAATCCTTCCCTGACTGCTTCAAAATCTATTATCCTACTGCCAACTGGAAAATTTTCAACCACCGTTTTCGGCCTCTAAAAAGTATAAATCAAACAGTTACTGTTATTAATGCTAATAATTGCTCGTTTTCACGAGGAAGACACTAGCGTGACGAAAAAAAAAATGTTGCAACATTTGAGTTTGCTTACCAAGCTACTTCTGGTAATTTTTTTTCCGTTTTGGGGCTCTTCATCGTCCGACTCTAGGGTCAGCTTTCTTTTCGCCTCTTGTTTTCGTATATTTAGTATGTTCTCAAGCTGAGCTGCTTTCCTTTCGGCGTTTTCTTTTTTCTTGGATGACGAGAAGCGACCGGAAGAGTCACGCTCTGCGAAGTTGGTCTTCGTCTCGCACTTGCCACCAACATGTTCGTCGTCTTTTGAGTCTTCGTCCTCTCCAACACATCTTGCACTGCTTGAAAGCACTGAAATGCATAATGCTCCTAAAAGGAGTCCAATAGATACTCTGTGTCCACGAGAAAATTGCGTCGATACGGGGGCGAGTTCATGATCGCCACTATTTATTTTTATATGACACGACCTGCCAGGATTTTTTACTTGTGGTGTGTTTTCTTTCTGTAACAAATTGCCACCAAAAGATGAAGAAAGTGGCCTCAGCCCGCACACAATTGTGGAACATGGCTTACTAAGCCGGCGGAAAAAAAATCTAAACACGAGAGCGGTCGCCATGTTTGTTTATCTTTTTTTCCTGAGACATCTTAAAAGTCCCGCGAGTAAATTAGAACCCAGTCGGCGCGCGCCAAAAAAACTATTTCGAGCCTCCTTAGCAAGACTTAACAATGACCTGTAATATCTTTTACTGTCAAAGGGGACCATTTATGACGAAATCCGCCCATCTGTGTCATTGTAAACACTTAACCTTTTAATTTTATTCCAGAAGGTATCAAGATTAAAAAAGATATCAAAAACTGAAATTAAAATCTATGTGAATTTCTAAATCAACAAACACAACTGCAGGGAAGATATATAGTGAGTAGCTTTCTTAAATTAGGTAGTATTTTGGAATTTCGTTCAAGTCTTGGAAAACTGGAAAAAGAAAACAAAGTTCAATTGCCTCAAGATTTTAGCACTGAGTCTGAAAGAGTTCATCATTCTGAAACAGCGATCGCATTTTCGAGAGCCTATCTACGTGCTCACCGAAAGAAAAGGCAAAAGGTGCTTAACTTAAGTGTAGCAATATTGGTTGCATAACTTTCCGTGCACACAGTCACAATGTGCTCCAATGCTGCATAGGAAACTGGAAAGAATAAGTTATGTTGATTAAAAAAATAAACAAATAAGCAAAAAACACTTTCATTTCATTTCTTTTTTGAGGAGGTTAACTTTAAAACCAAACTGTAAACATAGTTAATTAACTACATTCCGTCTGCAATAACTTACCGGCAATTTTTCAGCCGGCGAACGGAACTGTTTAATACTATATCAGTAAATATTGGAATACATGTATCACCATGTTATTTACCTAGCGTAGAAAAAAACGTCTAAACCACTCTGGATATTCGCATAAAGAAAAACAAAGTAAAGATAAAAAGGCAAAGAAGAAAAAGAAAATGCTATTATCCCAGTTACCTTGTTCCTCGGAGCACCAGCATCGATCACCGACTTTCCCAAACAACATCATGACCGTCAAAATAAACCCAGTGAGCGACACCAAACACGTTACCGCCATAAGGACGAATACGATTCGGCTTGTGCTGACCACTTTAGCTTTTGGCTCACTTAAGTCGACTTCGCTCGCGTTATAATCTGGCTGGTCATCGGGTAAGTTCCAGTTGTCCCTTTGAGGCCCAAACTGTTTACACATGTGAGGATCAGGGCCGATTCGAGAAGTAACAAGTCCCGCTTTGTTTCTTTCGTCGTCATCCTGACACCAGTTGTTTCGGAAAACAGGGTTTACAACGAAAAGGTTCAGCTTGCCCGGCGGAGGCTTAGGCGGTGGGACTCGAGGTGGCAGCCTAAACGCCATCTTATGGTTTGAAGGAAGAACAAATTCGACAGGGTCTAAAATTTGATTGCGCGACCGGATTTATGCTTCTACGGCATCTTTCATTTTCAATAAGCTACCTTTCCGTTATGAAAACAACGTACGTGTTGAGAAAGTTTAATGAGACGTAACGTTAATATATAAGATAAACAAAGGCAGGCCTAAAGGCATCCCAGAGGATTTTAAGAGCTTGGATGAATGTTTATTCACATGCAAATGAGTACTAGAACAAAATCACACAAACAAATATTAGTCAACTGAAACCCTTTTTCATGTAATCAAACACGAATCTTTGTCTTTCCTTTAAGGCTTCACTTGTAAGCTGCGGTGGTAATCTCGTTCCCAGAACTCGCGGGTGGGCGAAGCCGAAGGCGAGATCTGGTCAAGTAAGAAAATTCGATTTTTTTGATTGGCTGTTTCAAAACATGGCTGTCACAGCGCTAAAATTTGAACGTGCGTTGCGACGCTTCTCAGGGCCTCTAGGGAATTCAATGTCTGTTTTTATGCAATTACACATTGTGCACGCAATCATAATGTATGCATTCTTGGGACATTTCGTTGTTTACAGTCGGCCTCAAAAGTCAAGAAGATTTCTTCTCAGTTCTTCATAGCATTATAAAGCTATTTCTAGCGAATAACGATGTTCCGCCTTAAGAATCCACCGTAAGAATAAAGTACGTGACCCGATCAAATTTGCATAAAACCTAGACATGTCTAGTCATTGCGTGTAGCCGCCGAATGAACACTTAAATAAAATATTATTTACCCGAACTGAGCTTTGATGATTGCCTTCTGCTTTATTCTTTAGCAAAATACTTTGCTAGATATCATTCCAGGAAAGGCGAGATTGGTTAAGCATTCGTTATTCATTTGGTTAAGCGTTGGTTATTCATTTGATTGCCATTTTCTTAGAATTGTCTCGGGCATGCGCTATTGACTTGCCTGCCACATTCCTGACAGACAATCACGTGGTACAAATCGGATTTGACCAGATCTCGCCTTCGGCTTCGCCCACCCGCGAGATCTGGGAACGAGATTACTGCGGTGGATGCAGACAAAATTTATAAATGAACCCAAGGGAAACATGAAGACAATTACATGTAGGGCAAAACGGCTACATCATTAAGCGTCACCATCACCATTTCAGTTTTGAAAGGTAAGTGCTTACAATATTGTTGTTTACAAACTGATGCGAGGGGAGAATAGATAAGAAAATCTTGATTTAAAGGACTAATCTCGTAAGATTACACATGAAAATCTGACCAAATAATCTAGTAGCCGTATAGTTGTCTCAGTTACGGCCAACGTTGTAAGTTACGCTTAGACACGGCTTCCCTGCTAGCAGAGGCCCCTTTTCCTTTGTATTCGCTGAGCTGACGGGCGGGACGAAAAGGGACCTCTGCCATGGGTCGAAACTCCCTTTGATTCAACCGCCGTCCATGGTCGTGGACGGCAGTTTCCGAAACGCATGCTCCCTGTATTGTTTGCTGACCGTGACTTGAGCCCACTGTATCTCGCGCATTCCTTTACAGATAAACAATCGGAAGAAGAAGCTCTAAGAAACACTCGACGAGTTAAGGAATGGAATTTAGAGAGAAGAAAACATCTGTCAAGGCGAAGGACAACCTTCCACCTCCAAAGATTTTTCGAGCTGCGGACTTTCTGTGAAATGCTCCACCACTTCTACGAGTCTACGGTAGAGTAAATGACACATTTGATTGTAAATTTGTATCGAAATCGCTTTTTAATTGAGCGATTCTTCATATCCCTTACAGTTTTTGTAAAAGTTTTGAAAAACGTGCACAGTTCGCATCACCAAATGCTCTTCAAATTAACTTGCACATCGAGCGAAATCGCTTGCGCGTTGCTTCCCTCGAAGAAAGAATTGAACGCGTTTGGTCTTCAGAAACAAGTAAAGGCGTGTTTTAATAAATGTATTATTTAGAAAAGCTTACTGTCTCTTCTCCTGTGTACCTTCATTCATAAAATTTCGAAAAGTAGTAATCTGACCTAAACAGACACAAATGCTCTGTTGTGGTTTAATTTCACACGCGAGACAACATGAGAAATCTCTTGCGGAAATTTTCAAAATTTTGACTTTGAGATTGTATTTTTGGCTAATTCTTAATTGACAACTGGTGTATTTTATTTAAAAGTAAGAAATGTTAACTATTCTACATCAAGTGAGTGTTATTTTTTCGAACCTATAAATTGTCCTTTCGTACTGAACATGGGTTGTTTATTAACAACTGCTAATTTAGTGAAGCGATCATAAAACATGCAGCCTTCAATGGGTTAAATTCTCTTTGATTCCTGGAGTTCCGGTCATGTTAAAAAAGCTTCCTTGTCCAGATAACTTGAAATTAATACCATAGATTAGACAACAACTATTTCTAGACGAACTGTCTACTTTTTTTAGGGTTTTGGTGAACTCGCCATTCACGACAACAAAACTGTGCAGGTGTGTTTTTGGCGCGCTAGTTGAGAAAGGTGGGAGTCGTCAGCTGATCACGTGCTAAAAGCATCACGTGACGTTTCGGTCGCTAAGTAACCGTGGCGCATGCTCAACACAGTTCATTTCGACCCATGGCAGAGGTCCCTTTTCGTCCCGTCCGTCAGCTCAGCGAATACAAAGGAGAAGGGGCCTCTGCTAGCAAGGAAAGACACGGCAGTCGATATGGTAGTTTTCTTATGGTTGCTTTTTACCTTTTTGCCAACGTTGTAAGTTGCGCTTAGATACGGCAGTCGATATTGTAGTTTTCTTATGGTTGCTTTTTACTAAAATGAATGTCAGTTTAAGCCAAAAAAGGTAAGACACAAGTGGCACTCAAGGGGAGAGATCACAGAAAATTATCGACAAAAATACGTCTCTCAGAGAATATCTTTTTCTTATTTTATTTTATTTAATTTTTTTTATTAACAATACAATCCATTACATTGCCTTACATACAATACTAACAGGACATTACTTACAATAATTTTACAATACCGCAATTAATACCAGGCAACTTCTTACATTTCATTTTTTTTTATCATGTTATTTCCACAATCTAGCAGTTATAGTTACAGTTTATAAAGCACATAATTTAGCATAATTGTGGACTTAATTTTTAAAGAATCGTTTCCTCAAACATTCTCCATTTTTTCCTAAACGAATTCATATTATTCGATTTAAGAGAAATATACCTTTCGGTTTGATATTTTTTTTAATAAAATTCTCTCAAAGTGGCTGAAAGTTGGTTTCGTTTCTTTACACCGGCAAGTCCACAGGTACATTTTTCCTAAGATGAGTATAAAGTTTTGCAGATCCATCTCCTCCTCTGAGAACCCTAAAATAATCTCACAATATTTTAAGGAGAGGCCTACGCAACTATTCAGTTTATTTAAAATTTTGTCACAAACTTCATTCCAAAAGGAGGTCGAAAAAGAACAATCAAAGAAAATATGAGATATCGTTTCTATAGTCTGATGACAGAAGGAGCAGTTGGTGTTTAAGAAACATAGCCTTTCTTACAAAGTAATTCATTTGGGTATAGAATTGAATTTAATACTTTATATTGAAAGGAACGTAAATAAGGTTCATTTGCAGCTCTCATTGGCATCACAAATGCCTCCGAAAGTTGCTTATCCTCTAGATTGAATTCTTCTCTCAACTTAGCCCATTTACTTGGTTTTTCGTATTTTTGCTTTATAAGATAGTGGTAATAGTCACGACACTTAAAATTTTCTAAATCAAAGATATTCTCTACGTCGGGCATGTGAAAACGTAGTTTCAATGGAACTGATTGCCTAACACCGGTCCATACTAAAAAGTTAGAGTTCTTTAATCCTGCATCTTTGACAACATTGAAAGATTCAATATTTGTCATATCATAAAGCAGATGAGTTGTGTATATGATATTATTACCAAAAAAATGTTTATAGAAGACACTCTTGCCGTCAATCTTTATTTCTTTATTGTTCCATAAAATATACTTATATATATTTTCGGGGTCCTCGACTTCTCTTAATTTTGACCACCACTCCAATAGTTCTCGATAAAAGGTCGCTGAGATTGTT
This sequence comes from Siderastrea radians, assembly GCA_964017195.1. Lineage (NCBI taxonomy): Eukaryota > Metazoa > Cnidaria > Anthozoa > Scleractinia > Rhizangiidae > Siderastrea > Siderastrea radians. The sequence continues at coordinate 22,421,531 of OZ024892.1, forward strand.
AATCGGTTGATATCATAATTGCATTGAATTAAAAATAAACCCCCTTCGTATACCAAAAGATGATCAAGATATGACTTCATTTATCCAAAGTAATCTGGGTCAACTATTCATTTTAACCAGCTTAGCCTTAAAGCAAAAATGTTGAATTCTTTTATGACTTCGAAAGGCGTACATAATACCGAAATAGGATAAATCATTATTGGGAATAAAAGTGGTTTAATAATATTTACTTTGCCGTGAATTGATAATCCTCTTGACTTCCATAGATTAATTGTGTTCTTAATTTTTTTCAACCTCTGCTTAAAATTTTTCTCTACTAATATTTGTACATCATATGTAATATATATTTCTAAAGATTTGACACGTGTTTTCCACTTAACCCCTAGTGGTTCATTTTCACAATTATAAAGTGACTCAATCCACATTGCCTCTGTTTTAGTTACATTAAGTTTAAGTCCAGAGCCTTCCTCAAAACGTTCAAGTAATCCAAACAGGGCTCGCGCTGAATCCAAGTCTGATAGGACAGCAGTTGTGTCATCGGCAAATTGCAGTAATTTAGTTTCTAAACCGTCTATAGTTAATCCTTTAATATTTTCTTGATTCCTTATAGCAATCGCCAGTATTTCAACTGCAGTGACAAAAAGGTAGGGGGAGAGGGGGCCCCCCTGCCTCACTCCACGTTCTATATTGAAGTAGCGAGAGCATAGGCTGTTGTTTATAACGCAACTTTGAACGTCGTTATAGAATATATTCACCCATCTTCTAAAATCTGGTCCAAAATTGAATTTTTCTAAACATTTTTCAAGAAAATCCCATTCTAGACTGTCGAAAGCTTTTTCGAAGTCAATAAATAATAAAAGACCAGGTAGTTTCTTAACTTTCGTATATTCCATTATATCCAAAATTGAACGTATACTTTCGCTAATATTTCTGCCTGGGATATATCCTGATTGCTTATTATGAATTAACCCAGGTAAAAGACGCTTCATTCTTTCAGCGATAACTTTTGAAGCTATCTTTGCATCGACGTTCAATAGGAAATTGGCCTCCAGTTTTTTAGATCATAGCGGTCTTGGTCTTTTTTTCTCGATAAGTGTAATAACCGCCTGTCTTTGTGACGGGCTCATTGTTCCTTTAACAAAAGATTCATTAAAACTTTTAACTAAAGGATCGCCTACAAGATCCCAAAAAGTCTTGTAAAATTCTACTGGTAGTCCGTCATTTCCGGGTACCTTGTTTAACGGAAAGGAATTTAAAACTTTTTTACATTCCTCTATGCTTATTAATCCTTCACCAAGATAAGAAGAATCATTAGAGAGTGTTGGTATAGGTAAGTCTTTAAGGTGAAAATTAGGCTTATCTCCTTCGGAACCATCTCGTCTAGATTTATAAAGATTTTCATAAAAAGCGCGCTCCGCTTCTAAGATCTCGAAAGGGTCTGTTGAGATGACTCCAAGGCGAAGCTTCCGAATATGCTTCCTAACGTGATTTCGTTTTTCTAAATTTAAAAAGAATTTTGAATTCTTTTCCCCATGTTCATGCCACCGTGCGCGCGATCTGATGATTATACCTTCCACCTTTTTTTCATACAGATGTTCCATTTTTTCTTTCAAGACATTTAAAACTGATAAGTTCTCTTGACTGGGACAGTTTTGGTATGCTGCTGTAGCCTCTTGAAATTGTCTGTTTAAATGTTGTTCCTCTAAATGTCGTTGTTTACATTTGCTTATCGAATACAATCTAGAGTATTTCTTAACATTATATTTAACCCAGTCCCATACAGATCGTGGATCACTTAACTCTCGATTTCCTTTCCGTAACCAAGTAGGTAAGAGAAGATTTAATTCGTTGACGTATTCTTTATCATTCAGAAGGGAGCAATTTAATTTCCAAAATCCAGGACCTTTGACCCTATCTTCAACATCCTGCAATTCTATTACTATTGCAGAGTGATCAGTTTTTATGGCTGAAATCATGTCAACATGGCAAACATTATCAGATAAAGAATTTGAAATAAGCCAATAGTCCAACCTTGAAAATATTAAAGGATTTGATTGATTCCAGGTATAGCTGCGTATTGTTGGATTCTTTACTCGCCAAATGTCATGCAAATCCAGCTCGGACTGTAGCAGCTCAATCGTGTTAATCACAGATTTCCTTGGGATTTGATTTGATTTAAAGGACAGTTAAATCTCCTCCCATGATAATGTTCTCGATATCATCAAGGTTTTTATTTACAATGGTTTGCAGGACTGTGTGGTAAAAGGCAACCAGTTCATTGTCTCGCTTAGGGCCGTATATATTAACTTAACTACAAGACAGACAATTACAAGTAGACAAGAAGACAATTACATGTAGGGCAAAACGGCTACACCATTAAGCGTCACCATCGCCATTTCAGTTTTGAAAATTAAGTGCTTACAATATTGTTGTTTACAAACTGATGCGAGGGGAGAATAGATAAGAAAATCTTGATTTAAAGGACTAATCTCGTAAGATTACACATAAAAATCTGACCAAATAATCAAGTAGCCGTATAGTTGTCTCAGTTACGGCCAACGTTGTAAGTTACGCTTAGATACGGCAGTCGATATGGTAGTTTTCTTATGGCTGCTTTTTACTAAAATGAATGTCAGTTTAAGCCAAAAAAGGTAAGACACAAGTGGTACTCAAGGGGAGAGATCACAGAAAATGATCGACAAAAATACGTCTCTCAGAGAATATCTTTGCCTTTGTGTGACAATCGTAAGTTTGACCACCTGGTTAAGAGCTCAATATTTGAAAATGAGGGCTACAAGTTAGTTGAATGGGAGCAGAACTAATGTCGCCAAATTTCAGCAATCCATAGTCCTATTAGCAGCATGAAGACGCTTTTGTTGGGGATTCATTAAATGTAATTCTTCAACTACCAGGGATGAAAATTGGAAGTTATGTTATTTGGAAACATCTTGGGACAAAACAATCCTGCTCTACGGACGAAGGCTGAGTGCTTACTCAGTGCCTTACAGTGCTCAATTACTCCCACGCTATCCACTCCCCACCCCCGGAAGATGTTTTGTCTCGCAATCACTGCTTCAGTCGGTAATGACGACAAGCAACAACAGGGGACTTCATTTTAAGCTGAGATCATATTTCTATGGTCATATGGGGGTTTCATTCTAAATGGCCAAACTTTAAAATCTGAGTTGCAAATTACGCCTCCATCGGAAAACGTTATGGCTTCTGATAGTCAACGTCCACTTTGTAAGATAACATAACAACTGAAGAGTTTCATTTAAATTATTTATTTTTAATCTTGCCAGCCATTATATTTATTCATAATAACAGACCACCCTTTTTTACATTATTTCATAACAAGAAAAGTTAAATTAACCCCTTGTTAATAAATGAAATCAGCAATGAAAGTTAAGGACCAGTTTCCAACAAGACAGAATCATATGGAGTTATTGATAACTAGTTTAATGGAATTTTGCGATTTTTTGTGACAATTTCACTGTCCACTGATACTACACAGAGATAGTTTAACTATGTAAATTGATTTTTACGTTAATATTTGAACACCAAACAAAACGATTTTCTAGGTACGTCTTGACTCAAACCTAACTCACTACCAGCATCTAGGAAATGCGTGGAATTCAAATCATCTATCATGTAGTCGTTACAAGACAGAGGCACATACGCCATTTAAAGAAACACTATCCAAAGAAAAAATACAATACGCCATACAACAACATTTATTACTAGGGAGGCTACACTAATAAGATGGTTACTCAGGTCTGTTTATTAGTATTAAAGGTGTTCATTGTAAGATAGTTTTTTGAGTATATTTAGACATGTCTGATAACAAGTGTAGGGTGTCTAAGAATTTAAACAGGTTCTTCTACTTCCCAGAAAACTTTTGGAGGTTTTTTAATTGCCAATGGGTGTTTACACGTACGGCAAAATCGGATACATGTATTCATTCCAAAGACAAAGTAAGTAGAAACTCTGCTAGATCTACTAGCACTTTGTCTGTACACAAACGTTTTGTGGGAAAAGTTTTGTAAACAGTTGCTTGCATAGTCACATGCAGTTAAACTTGACCTTGACAACTCCAGTTGAATGTGTTGTACGGTGTGCAGAGATAACTAAGCTCGGCACTACTACTTCTATATATAAGTTTCCCATTCTCGAATCAGAATTACGCCTCTTAAATATGTTTGAGAAGCGTATTGAGATCAGAGGAAGTTGTCTCATGTACTCAACAAAGACTATTGTTAATTAAAACTACTGCCAATTTTGGTATTTATGAGTAAATATCAGTAAGAACCAAAGGCCTCCGGGAAACATTCGTATGCGCACCATTTCAAAGGACAATATGGCAAGCTATATATCGCTGGAAAGGTTAAGAAATGTACATTTCGGAAAAAAATATGAATTGCCAATTTTTTAAAAAAATTCCGCAAAAGAAAATTGCAAAACAACTCCGTTAATGACCATGCGTCATTTAATCGAAGAAATTTGGCCTGAGTGTTCCTTAGATGTTGCGAAACCAAAGCGTATCAGGGATTTCTGAAATTTACAATAAATTTCACCCGTGGCGATCTTCAACGCAATGCCACACTGCGTGTTCTTTGCTGCTTGAACATGACAGATTGATTAAAAAGTAACCAGTAAGAACATTGAAAAATGCTCACACACTTTGATGATTGATCCTTTGTGATTAATACTGTGCAGTTATTTTGACAATGCTCAAGGATTTGATAGCCTATTAATTCGATTGAATGACACGTGGTCATTTACGCGGTTGTTTGTTGCTTGCGATTTTCTTTTGCGGAATTGAAAAAACTGATCGGCAATACACATTTTTTCCAAAATCTACATTCATTTACCTGTCCCACGATATATAGGGTGCATTCTTTTGGGACTATTCTGGCTATTCTTATTCCGGTTTAGGAATAACAGAATACACGGAATTTCAATTTCGAAAAGAACGCTTCTTCTGAAAACGGAATACCGGAAGCCAGCCGCGCCCGGCGCGGGCGGCCGCGTATGATTTCCCGCCAAAATACACACAAAAATTTCCCAAAAGAACGCGTATTCTGTCTAGTCCGAGTAAACCGTATTCCTCTCATTCTGTTCATTCTGCTATCGGGAGCAGAATGAACGGAATGATATTCCGTTCATTCTGAAAACGGAATAACTCCCAAAAGAACCTTTCATTCCGAGTATTCTCATTCCGGAATAGTCCCAAAAGAACGCGCCCATAGCTTGTCGTGTTTTCCTTCAAAATGGCGCACATACGAGTTTTTTTACCGAAGGACACCCTCGAAGGTTAAATTCTTTAATCAAATTCTACTTTTTTTAAAGCAACATAATTGAAACAGAAATTTCACACATGGTAATTATTTAAAATCCCTCATTGTTGACATTAACACAGTGTAAAAGGCAGGACATTACGCGCAGCCGACATGTTTTCGCGCCAAACATATTCTTTTGTAATGTTTAGTTATATATCTAGTACTCGGATTTTTGGAAACGATGCTCCTCAGTCGAGTCGTCTGCACCGGTACTCAGCGAGTGGTTTTATGCCGTTCATCTCCAATGTAGGCAATATAAAAATTATGAGCGTGAGGAGTCTCTGTTTCCTTCTCCGCTTTCACTTCACTCCCTTTTTCTTTCTCTTTCATGTGGTTTTGAGGCTGTTTGGAGTCATAAAACATTGGTTTCTGCGTCGTTCCGGTGCGTGAAAGTTGCCAAATTTTCAGGAGCCTCCTTTTCAAAAATCCAGCTAGGTATATATTTTTAGTTTTTCCAAGATTGCTACATTTTATGAATAGGTTAAAACTACTGCAAAAAGGTGAAAGATACCTTTTTTTAGTAACAGCTTATGCATGAGCCCTTGGGAAAACGTGTCACAGGCGATAAAGAAAAGCCACACCAAAACTCATCACATGAGTGAATTCCGCACTAGAACGACTTGAAGACACTCCTGCCACAGCCAAATTTTTTGCCAAACGGATGTACGTGTAAAATTAGTTCAAGGACTTTCCATTGAGAGCTCTCTCATAAAGACGAACAAAAATGTTCGATACATGTTTCAAACAAATTATGCAGCGAAGCAAAATGAAGGATTTTGTAGACATTCGCTAGAATGTTGCGAATTTTTGGTACGAGAACCGATATGGTAGCGCGATTTTTGCCTGCGTTTTTCTGGACTTCAGATATCTTTAGATAGACACGCGTGTATTTCAAGTAATTTCCATGTGTGCTAGCTTCCACTTCCGTTTTCTATGTATGTGTGCTATGTCTATGTTTACGCAATGTCCTTTTTTGCTTATGTTCCCATTTTTATGGAATTCAGGTAGAACATATAAAACTTTTAAAAATCCTTTCAACTAACTCTGAATTGTTCTGTCCAGTGTCTCTATTGACTACGACAATCTATTATCCCTCACAGAAGATTGAACAACCTTTGATCCGGTACAATGGATAATGTCCTTCGAAATGTCTGTCAGACTTACTTAAAAAATGTTACATTAAATGTTTCATCGTTTATTGTTATTATTTTTAACATAATAATGACAACAAAGCAAAAGGCTAAACCATGATGTTTAATTTTTTTGCTCTTTAAGGTGTTTAAGTGTCGGCTTTTCTCTCAAACGTTACTTGCCATTCTTTGCCGTAAGCTTCATTGGTAGACCCACCAACGGTCCCCATTTCCATTTTGGCGGCAAAAGCTTCCCCACTCCCATCACGGCTAAGGCACTTAAGACAGCTGAAATACACAAAAAATTGAAGGTTCAGTTTGAGGAAATAGCTATTTTAGTGATAAGTTTGGAATGGGTCTGGTGATTCATCATCGGTTCGCCGTTGTCTTCGCCGCAGTATTTCCCGATTGGATATCAGGTCACATCCTTCCAGTAGAGAGGCTAGTTGGAGGACGAAAACTGTGAACATTTCTTCAACAGACAAAAAAGTTTAAATTTGGTATACAAAAGTTTGACTTGACTAGTCGAAAGTATCCTTTCATAAAAATCCAGGACGTTTCTATATAATGAGACAACTATCATAATTACGGAAGGTGCCTTCTTTTGTTACTGCACACACGACCGCATCCTGGGATGAACTGAAAAACTCGGTTTTTTAAGGACGGTGCACACTAATTCAAATATATGTTTGCGCGGTTTATGTCTATGCAGGAAAAGCAGATCTTGGCAAGGGCTGTTGGAATCCGAAAAGAAAATGATTTAACATCACACAGGACACTTCCGACATCGCTTATTTTAGAAGAATGTACGACGTGCGTCAAATATGAAGCTACATGAACCTAGCCAAAACCTGATGTCATCACGAGCTCGCACCTGTAGCGCGCGCTGTGGTCAGAGAGTCCGGCTAATGTGCAGGAAAATCATGTGTTCTCCCTTTGGATATAACTTCAGTTTGGTTATTGCTTGGCCGACCTTTACATTTGCCATATATTTTTGACAATACTGATCTTTTCATTATGCAGTAGGTGCGCCACGTATTGACCTAGGAAATACGACCTAGCTGGCCAGAAGTCTAGCAATGGTATAGTAGCTAGAGCGTGCGGCAGGAGTTCGGGGGGTAACGAGTTTAACTTGTGTCTTCGTAACTGGGAATCAGAATTTTTCTTGGTCCCATGACCGTGACAAATTAAGCACTGTAATGTGTAACAAGTTTCATACCTAGTGTTGGGATACCTGTACCTCCACACAATTACACCAGCTATGACTATCAGCAGTATAGAGCCAAATATGCAACCAGCAATGATGCCACCATTCTGGGAAGTTTTAGTAGCTGTAGTTGATTTGGTGGTCGGAATTGTCGGCTGCACGGCTAACAAAGTTTGCACGCTCGAGATTGTACCATTAACGGCGTTTGATATGCTGGCCACAGAACCCTTAACAATGGAAACGAGGGTCTCTCTCTTGATGACGGCGTTCGATGATCCGGCTGAGGACTGCAAATAAAATGCTAAACTTGCCAGAAGAGGGTCTTGAGAGATCTGTTTTGGATAACCGGGAAGAATGTGAACTTGTTTCTTGGTGAAGGTCACGCGATCTGTTGTCCGCTTGCGTCGAGCACTGTAAAACAATATTAAACGTGTCGTAACGTTTTACTTGTTTACCTTAGAGGCAAAAAAAAAAAAAGAAAGAAAAGCACTAGAGAGGCAAAGGGTAATGCGTTGTGCAGATTTCATAAAAAAAGATAAAAAAACTTTAAATCAAAGACGTGCAAACACAAAAGATAATTATTCTGTAAACGTCGCTACAAAACAAACCTGTTTAAAAATGAATGTTGCTATGATGCTAAGTGAAATGTTAAAGAACAAACGTTTTCGACCTTGCAGGTGCTCCTTGACAGTTTTCCTGTTTTGAACAGTGCTTTGTTGCTGCGTTTGCAACTGCTGTCTTAAATGCATCTTCTAGGAGCTTGCTCCACTAAAACAAATAAAACAAGAAACTAAAGTTAAATCAGTTATTGTAAACAGACTGAGTAAGATACAATAGGTTAAGTCGATACGCGTTAATGCCTAGCTGGCTTGGGGATACTCCGCGTAAAGTAAACGCAGTGGCAAGGTTAGTGAAATGATTATAGAATTAAGGACAGGCATGTGAATATACGATCACTTGGAATATGGCTTCGTAGTTCAGCTCAGTTCACATTAGTGACACAGAAACTTAAGCATAAGCACAAGAAAAAGGTCATTTAACTGACACAAGGGTAGCTAGAAAATTGAAATTAACTAATTCCGTAGAGATATTCCAGATATCGAGACCTCAAAAACGTCGACCATAAAAACGTGTTTGTCTGCTATCCGTTGTACAAAAACTGGGCTGCTATCCGTTGTGTAAAAGGTATTTGATGTTTTCATCGTGAATGAAGAAAACTATTTCAAAATTTGGGCGGGATCGGGATTTCGACGTAAAGGAGGGCGGGACAGCGGGATTAACCATGGCGACCACTTTTTGACAAGCGGTTTTTTCAGAATACGAAGAAATTAATGAACGAACGAACGAACGAACGAATGAACGAACGAACGAATGAGTGGATGAGTAAATGATATAAAATGAATCAATAAATGAGTAAATCAATGAATGAATACCGGAGGATTCTGGTAACTGAAACAAAATGTGGCCATCAGGAAAATAGCCCATATTTACTAGACACTTTCCTCTTTAAATTTATCTTTGTTTTACGGATCGGTTGAAAGCTTCCAACCAAGTACAACGAATAAAACGTATCGGGAAATATAGCTTTGTGTCTAACCTGTGATGCATTCAGGCCTCGGATCTCCAGCTTCACGGACTGACTTCTTTCCTCCTCAGATGGTGTTCGCGGAACTGGAGGAGGCAGTGGTGAAGTTGTCGAATGGTTAATAGGGCCTGTGCAAAACAAAGGTTGCGTCAAATAAGAAAAAAAAATTCAAATATTTTCCTGAAGCAAGAGAAAACCTCACTATTAGAAACGAAGTCAGTTCTACATTTAATATTTATAGAGTCGGTAATAATCCTAGATATCACACCAACTACTAATTAAAAGTAACTTTGAAAATCTAAACTTTTTTAAAGCTATCTATGGAAAAATATAAAACTGCATTAAAAATTCGCACCAGACGTCCAGGTAAATTACTAATCACCAAGGTATTTGTTCTTGATATTGTTATCAATTCAGCGCCCGATAAATTCCGCTGAAAAAGGGCAATGCTCCAAAGGTGTGGTTGTTTTTCGAAGATTTCTGAACTAAGTACCCTTTTAAAGTTTTCGTACAACTCTTTATATGTTATTTACCTTAAGTTAAAATGGTTTTACAAAAAATTTAAAATTGACAAGACGTGATCCGTTATCAACTTTTCAAAATGACATTTTCGACGCCATTAAGTACTTGCTTGTCTGGTCGCTGAGTACTCGCTCGGATTTCGGTTTCTTAGACAGGCCAAGCCTCCAAGCCTTTCACAAAATAATAGCACGGTGACTTTTGTACAACTCTTTATATGTTAATTTGTTTTCTTTCCTGTACACCCCCGCCCCCAGAACACCACAAGCCCATTTCCCTTGTAATGCCCTGTCGCGTTTGGGCTTGTAATTTTATAACCGGCAATTTACAATTTCATGTTATTATAGCGAAACTCAAGTCCATCGCTAATATTCACGTCGCAACAGCCTATCAGAATGGTCATACAACAACTTCGTACCTTTGGTTGGTGTGGTGGCTGGTTCAGTGACGTTAAGTCACAATGGTTGTACAAAAATTTAAAACTGACACGACGAAATTCCTTATCAGCAATTCAAAATAAGATTTTCGAGGCCCCTAAGTACTTGCTTGTCTGGTCCCTGAGTACTCCCTCGGCTTTCGGCTTTACAAAATAATAGCTTAGGGATACAGCGGCAAAATGAGTGCGCATGCTCGGATTTTTGGCGGGCTTCCGGTCATTTTCTTGTTTCCGGTTATGATCAGAAAGCTAATATAACAGAGAAAGTCCAGTTTTGTGTAGTTTGTAACCAGAAAGCAAGAGTCAGCGAGGTAAGGTGGTTTTGTTGAAAGGGTTTGAAACTTGTTGTACTCATACACTTTGCATAAAGGGTTTGGTGCTTGCAACAAAAGTGAAAAGTAGTTCGGAGCCGCTAGTGTTTGATTATTAAAGCTTAGTGTGTGGCTTGTGTTGGATGCAACGCAATGATAAAAATGCATGAAAAGAGAGAAGACCGAGACTAAAACTGTATTTTGTCTCCAGAGATTATTCCTTTAATATATCAGAAGAGTTCACTCGGACTGCTCAACTTCCAATGGACCGCACTGAAATCAAATTCGGAAGAACAACAACAGTTGCTCCGTCTTCAAAAAAAATTGTTCACGATCACGAGCGCTGCAAAAACAGCCAATTCCATCAAGACTTAGGGATGACCTGGCAAATTCAAGTTGAGGTTACATTAGCGTCGATACAAGGTAGATGGTGTTACAGCGCTTGCTAAGAAAGAAAAATTGTCACGCATCAGTTCAAATAAACAGCTGGATCACAAGTTTTTGAATCGCCTTCTTTCGGCTTGCATGAAATAAACCTTCAGCGTACTTTCTGCTCTTAGAATCATGTGTGATTATAGTTTCTTTCTTTTTGCAACGAATTTATTTCTAAAACCATTTAAATTTAAATTTATAGATTTTAGAAAACTCTCCCAGTACTGCGGTCTGATTGCCAGAACGCCGTGATCGAAGATTATATTTTGCACATTTATTTAATTATTTTAACTTCTCCAATTATATAAACCCTTTCCGTTTGGTGATTCTAGAGTAATTGTCGCTTTTATTTCTTTATCAAAAAAGTTTCTTGAAATAGCAAGCTTTCCTCTCTTTGCTCTCTGTCTGTAAGAAGTCGATTGATTGTAAGTTTGAAGAAGTTTGAGTTGTGACTAAGGACACCTTGTCTAGCATGGAAACTGAACCTAGGAAAAAAGACGACTTCCCAATATTTGCCTAAAGGTTTCAGAATTTTATTCCTGCAGCTATCATGCCAATCCAAGTTAATTGAGCACTTTAGAAAGACGTATAAGTAAGAATCAATTCTATACTTCGTGATGAATAAAGCAAGCAAAAGTGTCGTTTTCTTGGCGGTCCGCATGTTGCTTTCGCTTTATAGCCTGAATTTCAGGCGAGTTTTTCTGTGGCTTTGATTTTGACTACCAGGTTTTGCAATCATCTCTTTCTTGCAAACAGACTTATCTCGAGTGTTAGCCCTCAAACAACAGCTAGGTAATTTACCTTTAGAAAAGGCGAAAGCTAGCACTGCTACGACAAAAGTATAAGCTTACCTGAAACAATTCGTTTCACTTACGAGACATTGACTTCGAGCGAAAAATTCACTATGGTGGCGAAGACAATTAGTTTGCTAAAAAAGAAATGTGGAAGAAGAGTCTCTCTAGGAACTGTCTTTAAGGTGAAAACCTTATCTGTTTCGTGATGGCCTTGTCTCCGCGAAATGAAAACATATGACGGGAATTTTTAAATTGCCACCATATTCCCCTGAATGGTTTCTCTTGAATCCAGTCTCTCTGCTTGCGCCCGCCCGCGAAAATGGCGGGAACGATTTAGCGCACGCGCACTCATTTTGCCGCTGTGTCTACCTTAGGGAGACACAGCGGCAAAATGAGTGCGCATGCTCGGCTTTTTGGCGGGCTTCCGGTCATTTTCTTGTTTCCGGTTATGATCAGAAAGCTATTATAACAGAGAAAGTTCCAGTTTTGTGTAGTTTGTAACCAAAAAACAAGAGTCAGCGAGGTAAGGTAGTTTTGTTGAAAGGGTTTGAAACTTGTACTCATACACTTTGCATATAGGGTTTGGTGCTTGCAACAAAAGTGAAAATTAGTTCGGAGCCGCTAAAGTTTGATTAAGCTTATTGTGTGGCTTGTGTTGGATGCAGCGCGTTCATAAAAAGGCAAGAAAAGAGAGAGGACCGAGACTTAAACTCTGTTGTGTCTCCAGAGATTATTCGTTTAATATATCAGAAGAGTTCACTCGGGCTGCTCAACTTCCAATCGACCGCACTGAAATCAAATTCGGAAAACAACAACAGTTGCTCCGTCTTCCGAAAACTTGTTCACGATCACAAGCGCTGCGAAAACAGCCAATTCCATCAAGACTTTTCGCTGTTTTGGGATGACCTAGCAAATTCAAGTTGAGGTTACATTAGCACCGATACAACCATAGATGGTGTTACGAGCGCTTGCTAAGAAAGACAAATTGTCACGCATCAGTTATAAGTTATAAACACTGGATCACAATTTTTTGAATCGCCTTCTTTCGGCTTGTATGAAGTAAACCTTCAGCGTGCTTCAGCTCTTAGAATCATGTGTGGATATTTTTTATTTCTTTTTGCAACGAATTTATTTCTAAAATCATTTAAATTTAAATTTATAGATTTGTAGAAAACTCTTCCAGTACTACGGTCTGATGGCAGAACGCCGTGATCGAAGATTATATTTTGCACATTTATTCAATTACTTTGACTTCTCCAATTATATGAACTCTTTCCGTTCGGTGATTCTAGAGTAGTTCTCGCTTTTATTTCTTTATAAAAAAAAGCTTCTTGAAGTAACAAACTTTCCTCTCTTTGCTCTGTCTGTAAAAAGTCGACTGATTGTAAGTTTGAGTTGTGACTGAGGACACCTTGTCTAGCATGGAAACTGAACCAAGGAAAAAAATAAGACTTCCCTATATGTGCCTAAAGGTTTCAGAATTTTATTTCTGCAGCTATCATGCCAATCCAAATTAATTAAGCACCTTAGAAATACGTGTAAGTAAGAATCAAGTCTATACTTCGTGGTGAATAAAGCAACCAAAAGTGTCGTTTCCTCAGCGGTCCGCATGTTGTTTTCGCCTTATAGCCTGAATTTCAGGCGAGTTTTTCTGTGGCTTTAATTTTGACTACCAGCTTTTGCAATCATCTTTTTCTTGCAAACGGACTTATCCCGAGTTTAAGCCCTCAAACAACAGCTAGGTAATATACCTTTAGAAAAGGCGAAAGCTAGCACTGCTACGAAAAAAGAAAAAGCTTACCTGACACAATTCATGTTTCACTTACGAGCCATTGACTTCGAGCGAAAAATTTACCATGGTGGCGAAGACAATTAGTTTGCTAAAAAAGATATGTGGAAGAAGAGTCTCTCTAGAAACTGTCTTCAAGGTGAAAACCTTATCTGTTTCGTGACGGCCTTATCTCCGCGAAATGAAAACGTGTGACGGGAATTTTTATATTGCCACCATTTTCGCCCGAATGGTTTCTCTTGAATCCAGTCCCTCTGCTTGCGGCCGCCCGCGAAAATGGCGGGAACGAGTTAGCGCACGCGCACTCATTTTGCCGCTGTGTCCCTTAGGGACTTTCGTATGCGCATGCTCTTCGCCAGACAATCACAACCAATAAAAAAGGAAATGTTTATTTGTTTTAATTAAGCGAAAACAACAGCATGTCTTCCAGGATTGATTCGTATTGTTATGCAACTAACTCCGTGTCTTCTGTTTTGTTAAGTGCGTGTTGCTGTTATTGTGGTTTTCTTTTTGTCTCCTGATTTGCTTTGCTGCTAAGAATTTAAGGCAAGTATAATAATAGTTCAGAAAAATAAAATAAATGATGATGATGATGATGATGATGATGATGATGATGATGATGATGATGACAGTAATATATAGATTTAGTCAAGCCTAAAAGCAGAGCCCCCCCTTTTTTTGCTGGCACTTATTAATTTGTGAAAATACTCTCATTCAAGTCGTTAGTCCTTGCTGGGAGCCGAACTCGGCTCGACGGTGTCATAAGCCGGGATTTAGTACACTAGGCCATGAGCGTTTATTGTTATCTTCAGCTGTTAATTTTACTACTTATTTCTTTCTTCGTGACAAGCTGCCTATCCACATGAAAGTGCTGGTGTTTTTCCTGGCAAAATGTGTTCGGACCGCCGTAAAATCATGCTTGTGGACAGAAAAAACAAAAGGCACTAGCTCTGCTATATGTGGCGTCGAAACCGCTGCGAAAAGCTGCGAACTCAAGCGGTGTGCCGACCGAGTTCGCAACAGAACCGAGAAGGCAGATTTGAGCTTTTCGCCTGAACTTTATCGCCTAATTTTTTTCGCCTAAATTGAGTTTTTTGCCTTCCACCAAAAAGACAACTGAGTATTCTTTTGAACTTTTTTTTTCATTAACAAATTTGTTTTTGACTTTTGTTGTCTTTGCTTGTTTTGGGTCAACATGCGATTTTGCGCCAAAAACACGGGATACAGCACAGGGTTATATCATGTGTATGCCACTTCATATTGGTGACCCTGTGGTACGGACGGTCACGTGACTATCACGTCACCACCAAAATTTCTTGGCTTGATAGGTTACCAAATTTCCTTAGCAATGGTGCTCCGCCGACCCGCTACCGCGCGGGCTCCGCTAATAATGATAGGTGCCACTCGCAAATAATTTTGCATATATATCATGGCGAACAATTTCATACAGTCAGCGGCTCGGTATGTGGGCTCACACAGTTTTCATATTCGTTTAACCCTATTCAGACCGGGGGGGGGGGGCCGATTCTGCCCGCACGGACTTTGGACGTTTATAACTTTTTTAATAAGCAAGCTTAAGCCAGCAAACCTGGTGACTTTTCCTAAAATTTATCTGGGAACAATTTGGTGTAGTAAGTCCTTCCCTATTAAATTTGACGTTACCATGGCGACCACTTTTTGACAAGCGGTTTTTACAGAATTTGGAATTTCTCTCTATATAACCAAAAAATCATTACTTTTTGAAGTAAATTTTACATTTTTGGATTATTTCCGTGTTACTTTATTGATTTTGATCGCTTCTTGATCAATTTTGGCGGTTTTTAAAGGTTTTTGGAAAATTTAAGAAATCCAAGATGGCGGATCCAAGATGGCCGCCGTTTGAGAACCCAACGTTATTGTGACGTCATATGACGTCATCAGCTAAATCTGCGGACCTCAATGGAAACTTTCTTGGACGTACTAGCTGTCCTTTAAGAGGTGGGGGCGGAAACCGGCTCCCCCCCCCAAGGTCCCACAAGACCAAAAAAAGCCCGGTCTGAAAAGGTTAAGTGAATAAGTGAAAAGCCATAAAATCTACTATTAAGGTGACTCGATCGAAATAAATGACGCCCTCTATGCCTCTCTAAAAACTCTAATAACATCGTCATTTCTTACTCGATTGCCTTGAAACTTTCGCATTTTATACACAATTTATCAAGGAATAATATGTATGTCAACACGTAGATGTACTGTTCGTTAATTTTGCGTGATTGTGCTTTTATTGAACACTGCTTTTTTGATAAAATTGCTATTCTAACAAAACTGAGCGCTACGATTTGGTTTAAACTTCTAGAATCAGCTTATAATAACATGTTACCTTGACTCTTCAAGTTTCCGCAAAATCGTAGGAACAGAAATCCCGGCACAATTTGAACGTCAAAATAACAACCCCAGACGGACTTCAAAGTTTGGACCACTCCAGCGTTTTCCAGATTTGACTGAAAAGCGTAATAGCTCCATATAAAGTAAGTTCAATCTATGGTTGTAGTTAGTTCCAAACCGCATTTGGCTATCTGCAACGCTGAAAAAGTTTGGGCGGCTATTATAAACTCACTTTCTGCACCAAAATATAACGAAGTCGCCAAATTCACGTTTTTCTGAATTTCATGAAAACTAACCGGGCGAATTGAATAAAACTATCAGAACATGAAACTGAATCTTTTACACATACTTTGCGCTATTTTACTTTTCTGGGGCGGTCCTGGTTTGGACAATATTTTTTTTGAAAGTGATTCACTATCGAAACTCTGTTCTGTATACGGCTTTGTTGTTATCTGAATTCCACAATAACACTATGTAAATTTCCTTGCATTTGATGAGAATTTGAGGAATTTACACATTGGCTAGGGGGGTGCATTGACGGTGTTTGGTCGCTACACACTTTGGTGGTTTTACGTATCTGTTCTATAATTTCATGATCATGCTAATTGAAAATAAAGGAACCATTATTATCCTATGAAATCCTATGTTGATATCAGCCGACACGCTTTCTTGTATATCTCGAAAGGACGATTTTAACCTTCACCTGGCATGACATTATAGACACGTAAAACCACCAAAGCGTGTAGCGACCCAGCATTTTCAATATGGCAGCTGATGTTGACTTCCGTGAAAAGGTTTATAAACCTTTCATTTCGTCGGTATTTCCAGATGTCACGGGCTTAGGAAATCATAAGTGTTTTACCCGTTTTTCAATCGTGGTGGGAACAACGATGAATGGTTTGTGGGTCATATTTTTGCCTTCGAAACTTACTTTGGTGTGTGGATAGCTGATTAAGATTTCTGAGACTCGACCTTGGAACCGCTTTTCAGTGCAGCCGACTATTTTGCCGTGGGACCTCATCACTTATTATTAAAGACAGTATGGCGGATCGAATGAAGTATGGATGAAATTTTCAAAACCTGGGGGAACAGTGAAATCGTCGGCAAACTGTACGCAACATAGCTCGAAGACAACTTCACAGATGTCTATTTCAAATAAGATTTCTGGGCTTTTGAAATATTATAGACTTACGGAGGGACAGAACAAAATCCAACATGGTAAGCCTAGTTTTCACTGTTTTCTCTGTAATTTGAATAAGATGCGTAATAAAATCTAAGTCCCAGAAATGACGCGATTCGCATGCGCGGCGGCCACGATGTATGAAATTCTTCGCCATGGACGACGAAATCAATCGAGAACGTTGCTCGCATCTGATAAGCGTAAATCAAAGGCCGTTAAGATGGTCCATAACGGTCGTAGATTTTGTGGTCTTTGGCTCGCACTAAATGATTGACTACCATCAAGTGTTGATTTCAGGTGTTTTAAAGGTATCATAACCGCGTTTCTACGTTGTCATGAGAAAACATAGGTCCCTAACCTACTTTTAAAGAGTGTGTTATTCTATGATCCTAAGCAGGTAGTTGGAGACCAGGCTAGGCAGAGAGTAAATGAACGAGTGAGCGTGAACGTTTTCAGAAACTCTAACCTTTAGTTATTGGTGCCAACGATGCAGTAGTGGATACGCTCGGCTCTGTTGCTGTGGAGAAAAAATAATAAAAATGAAGTTAGAACGGCCTTTCATGAACAGATCTCTGAAAGTTCAGTTATTCTTAGAATTTTAAGATGGAATTATCTATGATACATGTGTTAATGCAAAGATGTTAAACTTAATATAAATAATATAAATTGTATGCTTATGAATGGGCTCAGTAGCTTGAGAAGCCATGCCAATGTAGAGAAAGTTAAATAAATTAGAAGAGTGTTACATAAATTTTGCAAAGTGGATTTAGTTTGAAGCTAAATATACCCCATGCAAAAAAGGAAAGGGTATTCACTGTTATCAAAATACGATGATTACTTAAATAGTTATTTCTAACGATAAATGTACGAAGGAGCACGAGTTAGCGACAGCCAAATGTTGACGAAGACCCACTCACTGAATGTTTGCTTGGCGGCAGTGGATATAAAATACTGGTTACAGTGATTTCAAAGATATGTGTACCTTCCATAGTTACAAAGTTCAGCACTTGGCTTCCATAAGTCTCGTTGCTTGCTGTGTAACCCAGCACCATAACCGAGTACTCAGTTAGTGCGTTCAGAGAACGCAATGTAAACTGTGTTTGCTTGGTCCTCTTGAAATTCCACACTTTTAACATTTTCAGCGGCTTGAAAAGCACGATGTATTCCTGAACATCTTTTACATCAAAAGAAGGGGTAAATGTTAAGCCAACCTCATGGCGTTTGATACTTCCACTGGAAACAGCAACAGCTAGTGAGAATGGATGAAATGGTATCATGTTCATGTTTCCATATACTCGCTAAACATATATCTATATATTTATATATTTATATAATTATGCCGTCTAGCCAGGATGTGAAACGTACAATTACGGTTCACTGATACAAGTGTTAAACGTATGATGTATCTGGCACTACACTTTACGTGAAAAGAGGCATTTGCAGCAAAAATGACAAACGAGAAAGACGTTTAAGACAACCGTGTTTTGTGTTTAAGAAATTCTGCATTTACGTGGCATTATTATATAATTTTGCACTAGGTCTGGTCTCTTGAACCAAATAAGGGAATTTCTGATATCATGTAGAATTAAAGAAACCAATGAAGTGATTAAAAAAAACTAACAAGCTGTTGACGTCTTGCGTGCTCACTTTACATAATTGACACGTCCTACTACTCAGTTTAGCTATCGTTGATTCCCGCAACTTACAACCCCTCCCCTTCCCCGAAAGTGATGATAACATACATTAGGGATTGCAAGTCTTGTTCGGAAGAACGACACTCATTTTCCCTTTCCCCAGTAATTTTGTCAAAGGTGACTTGACTGTTTGTTTGTAATGCGCATTTCTCGTGCCGTCTGCTACTACCCTGCCTAACTAAAGAGATAGCATTAATTTCAAATCGAACAGGGTAGTAGCACGGCGCCTGAAACAAGACCGTGCCACCGCCGTGTAGTCGTTACTTTCGAAACTTTCCGACACCTATTTAATTGAAAGCAGAAAATTCCCACCTCCCTCTTAGTCTCAGAGAGTTCAAGAGCCCAGTAACGAGTCCCTTAGTAGTGACAAAGAAAAGGAAATAATGTTTGTCTTAAGGCTAAAAGTAGAGATAATAGCAAATGTATAAATTGTCATGTATCTAGCTGTCACTCACTTATCCTTGGAGTACTTGAAACAGCAAGATAGGTGGAGTTGAATCCTTGCGCGTGCTCCTTTAGTCTTTGGCTAGTTACAAATGTCAGAGTAACTGGATGTGAAGGGGTAGCTTCATTGATTAAAGTAAATGGACGTTTAATTCCACAATATACATTTGCCCTTGTTTCCCTTATATCGACGTTACCAAATCGAATGAAATCATACTGGAAATCCCTAAAGAATGAAGAAAATGAAGTGTCATCAAGTCAGAAGTTCTGAACCTAAAAAACTCCACTTTGGAGCTTATCTTGAGTCTATCGTTATATGTATTACAAACAAAAAGAAACAAACAACTTTTGTAAATAAAGCACGAAAAAATAATGTTTCGAAAATTATTTTTCTATTGTAAGCTTTTGGTTAGGAGAACCAGAAATCCATTGCATTATAATTTAAATGTTCCTCACTCCTTTAATGTCTTTTTAACATGAAAAAAATCTATATAAATGATAAGGGCTCTGCCTTACCTCCAGCGTACTCCTGTACGTAGTTATTCGAAACCCAGTAAATCAAACTAGGGCTGATTTTAAAGGAATGATTTTAAAGTGTTCCGCTAAAATATCGATATTTCGCTTACCTAATTTCCATGTTAAATATTCGAGAAACTGATTAAAGAAAAGATCCTACAGAGCACAACAGCACGGACATGCAGTCAGTTTAACAAAATTGTGTTTATGATACGCGGCCCAGATGTCAAAATCTTTAATTTTGAAGGAACGTTTTTCCTTTGAAGGTTTTGTTCATTATTCTTTTGTTATCTCTTAAGATAATAAAGCCAAAACACACACACACACACACACACACACACACACACACACACACACACACACAATTCCATCATCCATTATCAGCCATGCAACTTGAAAAAATTTCTTCCTGCACGCTGACTGCGGGAAATCTAGCTATAAACATTTTAGCCCGAAAACATGGCTTCTCAATTTTAGCCCGGAAGACCCAAGGCTTACTTCAAGAAACGATTGTGATTAACTTAAGTGTTTGAGTTCGAGTATTCGGAATGTCAACTCTCGGATAGTAATTTGTTTGGACGTTTGTTTGTTAATTGAAGGACTGAACATTTCTAAAGTCAGAGGAAACTATGAAGTTTAACCAATCTTAGATTTAACCATTAGATGGCGTTCGCAAAATAGGATTTTAACGTACTAATATAAACACCACTTACGTACAGTTGGGTCTTCCTTCCAAGTTCCTTGTATGAAAGCTGTCAAATATTATGGCAACTCGGTACCTGTCTATCGCAGGATGTGGTTTTATCAACCATTCACATTTCGTTTCACTTGGATACTGCTTTGGAAAACCAGGGCTTTTTATAACGCCAACCTTTTCATAAAGGACACCATTACAGCCTACAAATATGAATTAAAGAAGAAATCTGCATAGTTTCCCTAGAAGAGCCTGTCACTATTGAATACATCGAGATGACCAAGGTTTCGGATCCAAGGTAAAGACTTTGAGGGAATCACGGCGTAAATTCCAAGTCACGCGTTTCTGGGGCCTCATTTTGGCCCTCTAACAGTTTCATTGTCATAGTTTCATTTTTTTTTAAGTAATAAAGGTGGGGGGAGGGGGGAAGGCATAATCAGGTTCATCCTCTTGCAGTCCAAGAAGACGAAAAAGGAGCCCTGTATAAACACTGATTTATGGTTTTCGTCAAAAGGAAGATTACAAAATGACAACACCCTTTTACCTGGTCGGACGAACTGCGGGAAACTCTTAACTCCAACTCCCACTTGTGTAATGCCTGCGACCGTGATTTCATAAAGAACATGGGGATTAAAACTGCCTCTAATGGTGGCTTGTTGGGTCGATTGTCCAACTTGGATCTTTGAATAATCTCCAAAGTCAATTTCACTTCGATAGAATACCATGTAACCCTGCAGTATCCCGTTGACATTGTAATCGTCAATAGGTGACCAGGATACGGTAATGGTGTTCGCGTCTGCACTCAGTACGTTCACGTTAACTGGGGGCTCACTTGGAACTAAAAGCATAAAACAAACAAAGAAAAAAGAAACGTATTAACCAGCGAGTTCAATAGAGTATTTGTAAATTGTCCCAAGTCTATCTCAAGAGCTGTTAAGGCGGCTTCTAGGTACATGTTTTGAAAGTGGGACGAAAGTGATTTGATAAATGATCGATGTATCAAATGTTATTAAGAGCCACGTCTAGAAATTAAGTGAATAAAATTACTTATTGTACAATCGAAGAAGCAAAAAAGTGCTTCAATCAGCCACATTGGTCATGTTAGCAAGAAAGAATTTCTGACGTCGACGTTGGGATCAAAATTGAAGCATGTTAAGACAATTAACGGATTTGTTTTCTAGTTCACGGTTCACCCGAGGCTAAAGCAAATAAAAAATGTTTTCAAGATGTGTTTACCTCCAGCTTTAGTGGTGATATTGAGTTTTCGACTTCCTTTCAAGCTCAACGACCCATTTATGAGCATCACCAAAGCCACAACTTGAACTGTGTATTCTGTCAGCCCTCTAAGCCGAGGTACTTGCAAGCTTGTCTCCGTTTGATTGCACGCCGCTACCCTTGGACCAGCTTTATACTTGAGCGGTGTGCATACCACAGCATACAAACGGACACTGTACTCGTTATTAGGTGTCAATTTTGTCCAGTGGACGTCTATACTTGTCACGTTAATAGTGAAATTGTTGATGTTCCAGTTTTCTAACACTGGGACTTAAAAAAAAAACAAAAACAAAAACAAAAACAAACAAACAAAAAACAAAAACGGCATATATTTATGATATTTAATACCAGTGTTGTGCTTATGAACTATATGCCTGTTAGTTGGTACTACTAATACGTCTACGCTTATTAGTATGCACATGTATTTACTAATATAGGCTGAACATGTTCCTTTATCACTCCAATAATATTAAAAGATCGGTGGTGTCGCACTATTATGACCATTTTTACACCTGAAAAAATTACGTTTTCTTTGACATCAATTAAAAAAAAAAGAAAATACAGTTAACTACAAGAGGCCTTGTTGGCCTAAAGAGAAAAATCGGGTTGTTGAAAATAATTGCCATTTAATAATTGACCAACCAATATAATAAATAAGTAAATAAATAAATAAATGAATTAAAAAATAAATAAGCAAGTTTTGGTCTATCACTTTTAGGGCGAATTCATTCTGGTTTGAGGAAATTGTGAGTGGAAATGGCGCATTTGAAGAATTATAGCTCATTTAATGAATGAACTGAAGTATGATTTCGTAAGGGTGACCTCACGGATTAGTGTACAACCTTGAATAATAATAATAATAATAATAACAATAATAATAACAGTAATAATAATAATAATAATAATAATAATAATACCTACTGGGAGGATAAATTAGAAAAACGCTTATTCTCGCTCGGGGAGCGAACTTTCGCCTTAAATAAGAAGTAAGTCAGACATAAGCAAAGAAACATTGTTAATTTTACAGAATTTTATTAACTTTCAGCCATAACCGTTGAAGCTTTGGCTACCTGTGATAATCCACCTTTAATTCGCTCGTAATCCTACCCTCTGTTATTGATCCGTTGAAAACCACGTATTCGGCTTGAAATCCTGTCAAGGAATTACCACTGCTGCTTGAATGGGATCTGTATGTAATGCGTAATGACCGTGCGACAATATCAAATGGAGCCTTTGCTGCACAAAGTGTGTCGGGATTGGCACCACTGCCATCGTAAACAAAACGGTCGTCATTGCTATATCTGTTGTAAGACAAAAAATGCAATTTACGTGATTGTCAATAAAGTAGCTGCGGTGTGGTTGCCAACATTTGAGTTGAAGCTAAAGGATTCTACGCCTTGCAAAATTAAAATTGGCGTGCTAAATTAATTTTGAAACCTCAAAGAATTTAGATTAACACATGCATCTTACAATGAGCTGTTTTGTTGTCCAAAGCAAGGGGACATTGTTTGCATCTGTGAACCACCAAAAACATCTTTATTTTGAAAGGGCGCGTTTTGGTTTGTTGTGGTGATTGGCGGTACAAAAAATGCATTTTGTTGGTTACGGTCAAATTCCAACGGATCTTGGATTAAAACAACCCAGGAATGCCAATTGACGGCTATGATCTAATCCTTTTGACAATTTTAAAGGGACACTGTCACGAATTTTTAGGATGACTTTGAAAAGAGGTAAGACATATTCTAATCAGAGGAACTCAAAAATAATGGTTGAGTTTCGTTTAAAACTGCTCCAGCAGTTCTCTGAGACTAATTAGTTCAGTGTGCTTGGCTGCGGATCGCTAAGGTAGAAATGGATTGCAACTTGAAAATATAAGACTGATGTTTTCAAGTTTTTCCTTTGTTTCGTGGAAAAATCGCCAGAAACTGATTATGGTTTTTCTTGCTATGGCAAAATCATTTTTGATTTCTTCTCCTGACTTTCTTGGAGTATTCTGTGTGCGAGAAAAGGCATTTAATTAACATCTTTACACATTTACACCCCAAAACGTTAAAATCCCCGTGCATGACAAAGTCCCTTTAAAAAGACAGACTCAGCCGAACCCCCTATACGTGAGAACCACAAAAGTCTCGGTTCAGTAATTTAGACAAAACATTCCCCGCCGTACTTTTTTGACCTTAAGACGAAACCGGACGAAACGACAAAAAATGCTCAAAACAAGCACAAAACTCTTCAATTTCACTCACTTATCAGTAGTAATGTAGGCCCGTATGGCACAAATGGAGGCTTCTGATTGGTCGAGTGACGTCATGACCGGAAGTGGGATGGGATACCGCTGGCCATGGGTAAAAAGGGATCGCGGGCTCAGGCAACCGGAAGTCATGTGATTTGGAAGGGGAAACCGCTGGCCAGTGTGAAAAAAGGGATCGCGGGCTCAGGGAAGTCACGTGATTTGGGAAACCGCTGAGCAGGTGGAAAATTCGATCGTGGGCTCAAGGGGAAGGAAAACCGCGGAGAAAACGCGGGCGCAAAGTCCAAAGTCCAATTTTAGGAATGGGGGTGCCCCATATATGGGCCATATATGGGTTTGATATGGTTTTGAGCGGGGCAAATATAAAAGGGGTAAACCCGAAGTGAGGGAGTAGTCACCATGAGTTTTTACATCACTCTGCTCAGTGATCAAGCACAAGGGACGGGTCAAAAATTTACGGCGCGACTGCCTCGTTCTTATTATTTGGTAGAAGATGATTGGGAAGTGGCGTTGGTGCATATCTCCCACCCGGGGTTTAATCAATCCTTGGAAGATCAAACCAAACAGAATTGGACGCAAGAAGATAGTCAAAAACATTGGATGAAAACAGATGTGAGATACATGCCAAAACGGGCGGATAACACGGCCCCAGTTCAAGTCACCAAACAAATTTATTTACCGCCAGGGTATTACCACAATTTGAAAGAAGCTTGGATTGCCATCGCCTACGAAATGGAAAAACTACATATGGAAGTCATGATGGATATACCCAAAATGGATGTGGACGATCAAGCCAAACGACAACAACTAGCCGCTTTGAACCTGGCTCAACCCTACGTGAAAATTACCAATAAGGGTGTGGCCCCTGAATTAGATTCGTTGTATGTCCTCATTCCAGCCAACATGCAATTTGAAATGGAATGGAAATTGGCGGGCTTGATGGGATTGGTGAAAGATGGAACGTCCACGGAACGCATTGTCCAAGAAAAGAATTATCTGGTGAAACATATCGTGGATTACAACGATCGGCATAAATGGACACCCACCATCGGTACTGTCGCCAAATATCCCCCGTGGGGGCACGTCTCCGTCAGCTTTACCCACCCCGACTTTGATTATTACTTCTTCTTGGGCCCGAATTTGAGTCGACAACCTTTTCCCACCACCCCCACGGTGAAACCGCAACAAGGCCAACAACAATTGATGATTTACACGGATCTGGTGGCACCGAGCATTGTGGGAAATCAAGAAAAAGGGTTTTTACGTACCTTGGATGCGGGCAATACCGATCATCAATTTGATACCAGGCAACGGATGTATTTTCCTCTGGGCCAAACCATCTTTGACAGCATTGCCGTGGACATTCAAACAGCCGACGGACAGCCGGCTCCCTTTAAACAAGGCCGAACCATCCTCACCCTTCAACTCTCCCGAAAAAGTCAACGAACATAAATCACAATAAAGTGTCATGGAACATTCTTTATTGACATTTTTTGTTGACAACAAGTGAGAAAAAATAATGAGTCCTTTTACGAGAAGCTGATGCAGGTTTTCATCCGTGAAATGGCTTGGGTTTTGGTGCTCCCCAGAAAGTAGAGGGTTTTGCGGTGGGGCTCATAGGGATCGCGCAGTTCTCCCCAGAATCCTTGTAGGGCGTTGCCGTCTTCATAACAAACCCCATACCACAGAGGATTGTCTTTCCAATCGGTCTTGACATGCTGGACAAACTCCGGGTCTTCTTTCCATTCTTCATGGAGGACTTCAAGGACGGAAAGAGGAACGACGTGTTGACAGCGAGGACATAGGAGGGTCTGGCCGTTCTGGCGGTATTGGGTGACACAGGCGACATGACAAGGTTGACCACAACACCTCAACGTGGTATAATTGGCGACAGGTGTCAAACAGATCGCACAGGGGTCGGGTTGCGCCATCAGGCCAAAGGATCAAAGAGAGGATTGGTCAAGAGCTGAAATTCGATGAGGGTGATGATGCCTTCTTGACGGAGGCGGTACACTTCTTGATAAGGGAGTTGGTACCGTAAAGGTTGGACCAACTCTAAGATTTGCCGGCGGATTTGTCCTAGACGTTGTAGGATTTTCACGGCTTCCGGACTGACCTTATCGGCCATTCACCACCGGTAGTAGTTTTTCAACGTTAATAAACACAATTCGTGACGACTGAGATGTTTGGTACTGTGAAGACGAAGCAGTTCAAAATAAGAAGCTTTGAAGCGGATCTCCTCCAAATCTTTTTCCAGCTGAGCCAACAAGGTGCGTAGACGATCAATCACTTGTTGGGCTTCTGGACTGAGGACTGGATCATCCATGAGTGTGTATGCGACAAGGAGGGGGGACAATGGGTTTTTTATAGAGAAACAAAAGGGTCACGTGGGAGGGAAGGGGCCAATGAGAAGGAGGCCCCATGATGCTTTGGGAGGGGGCGGGGGTGGGGGGACCCCCCTCCCCCCTCCTTAGATAGACCATGAGGCATTGCGTGGATCGGGGTATATAAGTCAAGGGAGGCCCCAGGACGTCACTCCTAGCTTTGAGCCGGTCCTTGGTGACTTATGTTTGTTCTGTGAAGAGAAAAATGTCCGAAACGAGAAGGCCCTTGGGCTGTCTAGCCAGCGAGGTGAACGTGAGTGGAGAAGAGTACTTGAGGAGGAGAGCGGGACCGGAGATGACCCCCTTGGATCGCCATGCGAGGCGGGTACATGAAAGGAGGGAAGAAGCGTGGCGCCCCCTCAACAAACATCGCGTGGCGGCGTTTATTCGCATGTTTCTTCTGTGTTTGGTGGACACGGAGAATGGCCACCGCCGGGGATTTGTTCATCCAGAGATCGGCAAGATACTGCAAAAGACCCTCGTTACTCGCATCATCCCTTTTATTTGTCGTCGCTTGGCGTACACCATGGATCCCACGTTTTGGATCATCACCATGGAGGACTTTAAGGAGCTTAATCATTACTTGGCTGCCAACCTGCGACGAGTGCATGCGGGGGAACGGTGGCAGCAGATTGTTTATTTTTTTAAAGAAGTGGAGAGACAACGAGAGGACGAGAGGCAATGGTTGGAGGAGATGGAGAGGGAGGCGGTGGAGATAGTGAATCGGGTGTTGGAAGAACAATGAACATTTTTTATTCCTGTTGAGTTTATTGTGAGTCAAGGCAACTGTGAGTCAAGACCAACTATTTATGATGAACGTGCAAAACCAGTGTTGTCAGTTTTTTAAAATTTTAATTAAAAAGAGTTGATGTTTTTTACAAAGGGTTGTCTGTCTTGTTGCCACGCGGGCGCACCTATTTACAATTGGAAAAACTACAATTGGAAAAGTAAAAACTAAAAAAAAAAGGCTATGTACAAATTCAAAAATTAAAAACTAAAACCATTACAAATGAAAGTCTTCGAGTTCCAGACGTAATTGATCAATGTTCTCGGGTAGACAGAAGGTGCGGTTGAATAAGGCTTGAATTTCAGCTCGGGTTTTCTCGTCCACCTCCCGGGATCCTACCACGGCACTGCTTTGATGAAGGGTGGGCTTTTTAGGGCCCCAAGGGACAAATTGACTGCCAGTGACCAGGGTGGAGGCATTCTCGTTGACTTGGTAGTAATGGTCCGAACGGTACCATGATTGACTGGGAATGTCAAAGAGATAGACGGGTTTGCCTTGATCCATAGCCAATTGCACAGTCCAACCGGTACCCCCTTTCACGCGTTTCTGATCCTGTTCCAAGATGCCAAAGGCATAGACGGTATGGGCTTTCTTGGCAATTTGATAATTGCGTTGCAGCAATTGCAGGGTGTAAAAATGACTGGGCATCCGTTTCCCTAGTTTCTCCGCTGCCTGGTGAAGATGAGGGTTGGCTAGCATCAGGACTTCCACCGTAGAAGGGGTGATGAACGTGGCTCGAGGATGGTTCGGGGGGACGAGCACTTCGACTTGCATCCCAAACTGTTTACCCAGTTCTTCCACGAGTTCATCCGTACCTTTGGCGCCCCCGGTGTACACCACATGGCCATGACCAATTTGGAGTTCCAAGGCGGCCACATCTCCGATCATGTCGATGTCTGGGGGCATTCGTTGGGAAATACGTACCCGGTGTCTGGGCCTACAATAGCTAGAATCTCCGAGGGAGTCAACCCTAAGGCCAAACCGAAATCAATGACGTGGTGCTGTCGGCACTGTTGGAACGTGAATCCCGCGGCTAGACCTCGTTTGACCCGTTCAGCCAAATAGTCTTCAGTGGAAGGAAAGTCGTCTCGGTTGAGATCTTGGTAGTAGTCCATCTACTTGGAATGATAACTCAGGGACCAAGGAACCCTCTTAAATAGGGCAAGCTGACCAATGGGAAGACAAGAGGTCCTTATAAGGTCATAACAAGCTGACCAATGGGAAGAGGGGACGTCCTTATATGGGTAGGAAAAGCTGACCAATGGGAAGAGGAGACGTCCTTATAGGGTCAGGACAAGCTGACCAATGAGAGCCAAGGGTCCTGGGTATAAAAAGGCAGGGGTGGGTGAAAAAATCGTGAGCACGATGTCTGTGGAGCGGAAGAGAAAGCCAAGCGACCCTCCTGCGGGGAAGAAGAAAAAGAAGAACACCATTCAAACGATGACGCCCGTGGACTGTGATCCGGGGGTGCGCGAAGTGGTGGAAGATACCCGAGCGGCGGTGGAAGATATGATGAAAGAATTGAATGACATGGTGGGGCAATCTACACCACCACCACCACCACCACCTCAATTCACCCTGATGACCATGTTTGACAATGAGGTGGACTATCATCAAGTCAAAGACAACAATGAAAAGGTGGACTATATGGTATGCCCTTGCCATGATGTGCGTTTGGAGGCACGAGAATCTCAAAAGGGATGGAAGTATGTGAAATGTCCCATCCAACCCTGTTTGCTGTTTTGTGGCCAAGATCAAGCTCTGGAGTATATGAAAGCGGTGTATAGTCAACCTCATCTAGAAGTGCTGGACATGTGGACTTGTTTGCAATGCTTTTGCCGTGAACCCGCCACGCTACAACAGAGCCATTCGACCCAGAACCCCGATCGTTTGTTTCTGAATTGTTCCAAGAAAACGTGTGACTTCTTCCGGTGGGCCGATCAACCCTTGGGTCCCAAGTACTGGAGCTGGTTTCATGACCATCCCCCCAAGAAAGCCGACGCCCTGGCTGAACCACCCACCCGCGATGCTCAAGGGTATCCCAAGCGTGGCGTGGACATCCCTGGACCCCCGCCGCCCCCTCGAAGGAAAGAGGATCGCCCCCTGACAGACTATGAGAAACAATTGCTGCGAGAAATTCAAGAGCTCAAGAACCGTCAAGAAATGATGGTGGCCCCAGCGCCACCACCCCCCAAGTACAGTGACAGTGTGGACAACTGGCAGAAAGATCTCGAGACCGTCGCCTGTGGTCGTCTAGGTCTCTTTTAATGTATTAAAAAGGAGTAGGAATAAAATATGTTATCAATGTGACCATGGAGTCTGTTGTGTGTTATGCGGGGGAGTCTCTCTTGTCCCTGGGGGAATGGCAATGCCATCAATCCCTGTGCCAAGTGTTATATGATCATCAACCCGGGGCCAAGATCCCTATTCCCCCATGTCCCGAGGACACGCATCCTCTTCAGATCTTTGAAGAAACCCACGTGGATCGTAACCTGTATCGATGGGTGGTGTTTGTCGTATGGTTAAAAGGGCATCTGGACGCCTGGCGATGGTATCGAATCATTCAAAAGGCGCATCCCCACACCATCCCTTCCATACCGGCTTTATGGGATGAATGCCAGAAGGTATGGCCCCTCGAAAGAGAACTAAACGCTGGTCAACAACAACAACAAAGTTGAAGAGAAGCAAACGTCGTGTCTCGTCAACGAAGAGTGCCAAAGACTCGCAACAATGGTTACGTCGTTATCATGATCCTCGGGCCCCGGGGAGTTTAGGTGGGGTGCAACGGTTTGCCAAAGCCCAGGGACTCCCTTTGAAAAAAGCCCAACAGGTCTTGGAACGGGATGTGGGCTACACCTTGCATAAACCACGACGTCGTCGTTTTGCCACCTTACCCGTGATTGTTGGAGGGTTGGACGATCAATGGGCGGCCGATTTAGTGGAAGTGCAGCGTTTGTCCAAACATAATCGGGGTATACGCTACTTGTTGACCGTTGTGGATGTCTTGTCCAAGTACGCGTGGGTGCAACCGTTGAAAACCAAAACCGGGGTGGCCCTCGTGAAAGCCTTTGAGAAGATTGTGAGACAAGGAGGACGACACCCCAACCGATTGCAAACGGATCGAGGGAAAGAATTTTATAATCGGACCTTTCAACGATGGGTCGACGAGCAAGACATTCAACATTTTTCGACCGAAGGGGATGCCAAAGCCAGTGTGGTGGAACGATTTAATCGCACCTTGAAAGAACGGTTGTACCGTTATTTGACCGCGGCCAACACCTTACGCTTTGACGACGTGTTACCCGAGTTGGTGCAAGGCTACAATGCCACTCGGCATCGAAGTATTGGCATGCCCCCTCAAGACGTGACATGGGACAACGAAGAAGCCGTGTGGAAACGATTGTACAGCAAACGATTGAAAAGCCAGAAAAAAAAACCCCAATTGAAGGTGGGGGATCATGTCCGTCTCAACACGATTCATCGGACGTTTGGCAAAGGGTATCTCCCCGGTTGGACCGAAGAAGTGTTTGTGGTGCATCGTGTGATCCCGGGCCCCGTGCCCACCTATAAGATTCACGAATGGGATGATACCCCCGTCCAAGGCACGTTTTACGAGGAGGATTTACAAAAAGTCCATGTGTCCGACGTGTTTCGCATCGAAAAGGTACTTAAGCGACAAAAAGATCGATGGTTGGTCAAGTGGAAAGGGTGGCCCGACAAGTACAATAGTTGGATTGCTCGTAGAGAGGTGACGTCCCTTCGGCCAGGCAAACGACGACGACGCCGCTAAAACAATGACGTTCGTCCCCAATTCGTCGTTTTACGTGACGTTGATGAGTCATGCGAGTACCAAGGAGTTTCCTGGCAACAAAGCCCATCAGTTCCGAAACCGGTTGCCGAAACCCATTCGATTTATGGGTCGAGGATGGATGGTGGGCATGGTGAGTTTATCCTTACCCACCATTCCGGTGGTGGCGGAAGAAGGAGGCGTGGGTGATTCCCATCCTCTGTTGTATGTACGATGGCACGAACGGGTGCATGACACAGACGATCAAGGAGACGATGTCTGGTTCCATGAACGTCGCGAACTCACTGTGTACGGACGAGATATGAGAAAGGAATTGGCCTCGTCGACGGGATCGCACTTTTTTCATCAACTGGTGTACCGTTACGAGCAAAGCCGTGCCAAACAAACCCATCCCAAAAACAAATGGACAGAGAACGATGGCCTCAAATTGTACCCGACCTTTGAATGGACCTCCGACGGGGATTTGTTATTGAATAGCAAGCCCGTGGATTACAAACGACAAGTGGCGCACGTGTCATGGGGCAGAACCTTGGCCCTGAGAATGGGATGGATTGAACAAGTGTCCCCCGGCCAGTATCGATTGGGCCCGAATCTCTTGCCAGAATTTCAAGGCATTTCCACCATTCCCACTCCGACGGATGTCCGCGATGCCGCCAACAAACCCCTCTTTTGGAAAGTGGAGGGGGATTATGTGAAGTTGAGTCTATCGTGCCCTTGGCGGTTTGTGAATTTGAACAAGGCCTTTCGTCCCTCGTTGGAATTTCCCTCGGCGCGTCCTTTGCACGTGTATTGCAATGTCGGGACCAGCAGTATGGTAGGAGGTCGTATTACGGATCTCTTACGAGAAATCAAGTACCAGCCTCAAAACACCACCCACTTTGAACCTCGTCATATTCAATATGTCCCGGTACGCAACGAAGTGGTGGAAATCGTGGAAACCCAGATGGCCGAAACCAATGGGGATCTCGTCCAATTTGGCGAAGGACGTACCCTCTTGACCCTCCACCTTAAAAGGGAGGTGGTGGTGTGAAGAAGACAAAGATGTCGTTCTACGTGACGTTACCGAGTCATGCCAACCGACGTGAATTTCCCAACAACCAAGCCAATAACTTCAAGATTCGTTTACCGAAACCGTTACAGCTCACGGGGGGTGGATGGCAAGTGGGGTTGAGTGCCATTTCTTTACCGGATGCCCGCGTCAATTTGTACGAGTTGGTGATGAAAGGACAACACGTCTTAGGCATCAAATGGCACCTAAAAGCCCCCAGTCAAAGCGGAGGTACCTATAACAAATATGGAGCGGCCGTGACCAAAATTGACGATATTAACGACTGGGATTGGGTGGTGGACGGGGTGAGTTTTATGAAAGCAGCCATTACTCATGTGGAACAGAAACGACGGGAATCGGTGATCCAAGGGGGTACGTTTTTGGACGATCAAGGCAAACACACGTACGTCAAGTTTCGTTGGGAAGGGGAGGATCTGCTCATTGACAACACGAATGTCTCTCATGATGGATCCGTTCGCACGCCTTCGTTTGCCGTTCATACCAAGTTAGCTGCCAAGATGGGATGGTTACGTAAAATCGCCAGCGGATGGATTTTGGGACCAAACTTACAGCAAGACTTCATGGGGGATCAAATCCCCGACATGACCAAGAACAGCGATTGGAAGGATATCACCGATAAGGATGGGAACCCGGTGTTTTGGACCACCAGTCGAGTGGAAGACTACATGGAATTGAGTATGAGTTGTGGGTGGCGTTTCACCAATTTGAATGTGGCGTTTCGGGCGGTGGTGGGGGAACCCACCCGATCGTTGCACGTGTACTCGGATATCGCCGGCAGCACGGTGGTGGGCAATCGCGTGACCGATTTGTTGCGTGAAATCCAGTACAAGCGACAAGGACGTGGCACCCTGTATTTTGAACCGTTGCACATTCAATACATGACTCTTCGTAACGAGGTGATGGAAATCATTCACATTCAAGTGGCCGAAACGATTGGTAGGGGAGGCGACTTGGTCAAGTTTGGTGACGGCCATACCATTGTCACGCTACACTTCAAAAAGACATAAAAAGGGGAGGACTTGGCCAAGGGAGTGACCAATCACAACAAGATGCCCAAGACGAGAAGACGTCGAAGACGAAGAAGGCAGCGAGGGGGCCTCTTGCCCCTGGCTGCCCTCATTCCAGCCTTGATCGCGGGAGGGAAAGCCGTGGCGTTGGGTGCCGCGGGGGGTGCGGCAAGTTACGGGGCCAAGAAAGGGTTGGAAGCCGCGTTTCGAAAAAGAAGACGATGAATGACGGTATAAAAAGAGACGAGTCCTGTGACACCCACCAAACGTGATCCTTGGTAACACGTGAAGAGCACGATGCGTGGGGGAAGTTTGACACGATTTCGGACCGACGAGTGGTATGATCAACAGGGTCAAAGTGGACAAGGGTTGGTGACGGATCTCTTGCGTGGGGGGTTCCAAGGCCTTAAAAGCACGCGAAATCCTTTAAAACTGCCTAGTAATATCAAGAGAGGCTTGACAACGGGTTTGACACGGGGGATCAAACGCAAAGCCGAAGACGTCCTTAAAAAAGAAATTACCAAACAAGCCAAGAAAGCCTTGAGCCATAAGAACGTGAAACAAGCCGTGCGGGTAGCCAGTGCCTTGTTTCCCAAGCAAACCAAACGGGCGCGAGATATTTTGGGAGTCTAAACATGGACCCCGTGCCTTCACGACCTCGACGGATTCGTAGTGATCGGGGTTTGTCTCAATGGGGAGGTCTGTATCCGTTTTGGAAACCCATGCGGCGACAACGTGGCGGTTGGTTGAGTCCCGAGGTGATGCGACTGCCCGGGTTTGATTTGAGACAACGTTTAGCACGACGACGACGGTATAAAAACCCCTCACGACGACGGCGGGGTACCAGTACTCGACGACGACGACGTTAAACATGGCTGCCCTGAGTACACAATCCGCCCCAGCGCATCCGCGTTCCGAAGGGACCGTCAACCCGGCGTTACGGATTTTCAAGGTGCCACCCACCGACATTAGCATCAATGCCTATCGCATGGTCACCATCCAACCCACCACCACGGGTATCAACCCCATGGAATTCATCATTCCGGGATTAGACGATTTTGTGGATTTGGGACGCAGTTACTTTACCATGGAATTGAGATTGCAAAAGAGTACGAACGATAACTTGGACGCTGCTCAAAAATTGTGGCCCGTCAACAATTTGGCCCATTCCATCATCAAACAAATTGACTTGCAGTTGAATGGCACGTTGATCAGTCCTCAATCCGACACCTATCATTACAAAGCCTACCTGGAAACCTTGCTGAATTATGACCGAGAAGATGGCAAGACCGTGTTAGGACCCCAAGGCTGGTACAATCAAGTGGATTTCCCACCCGAATGGACCGCCACCAATACCAACACCACAGCGAATGCTGGTGCAGGACATGCCCACTGGGTGGCTCTCACTGACAATCACAAAGCAGCCTTGGCCACCATGGTCACTGAAGTGACCAAGTATGCTGGAGGCGTCACCCACAGTCTGGTGTTTACCCCGCACTTGGAAGTCTTTCACTTTGGCAAACTGTTGGTGCCAGGCATTGAAATCAAGATGAAATTTCATTTCAACAGCCCCAGTCT
The DNA here is from genome assembly GCA_964017195.1 of Siderastrea radians. Taxonomy (NCBI): domain Eukaryota; kingdom Metazoa; phylum Cnidaria; class Anthozoa; order Scleractinia; family Rhizangiidae; genus Siderastrea; species Siderastrea radians. The sequence goes on from OZ024892.1 coordinate 22,456,121, forward strand.
GTTTTTCAATGGCGTGGCTCTCGCCGGCCGATTGATGGAAGGCGATGTGAAACTACGGTTTCATCTCTGTCAACTACGTTTGAATGACGCCATCTACCAGAGTTTATCTGAAAAAAGACACAATGAAGGCCAAGTGGCGGCTTACCCCACCGTCCGTAGTGAAATCCGCACCTTCAGCATGCAAGGCAATGTGACCCGTTTTGATATCCCCAACCTGTTTCAAAACAGAATACCGGACCGATTGATTGTAGGGTTGTTGGACAGCCGCGCCTTCAATGGAGATGTGACCCGAGATCCCTTCTGCTTCCAGAAATTTGGGCTGACCTCCATCAAACAGATTGTCAAAGGCGAAGAATACCCTTATGAAACCCTGCACTTGGTGCACAACAATGCCACCCGAGATAACTTGGGGTACTTCCGTTTTCTGCAAGCCAGTGGGGCTTGGTGTAAGAAGAAAGGCAATATGGTGGAACTAGGAGATTGGGGCCAAGCGAAAAATTGTACCTTGTTCATGTTTGACAATGTGGCCAATGGATGTGCCGACAGTCAAAACCTCAACCCCAAGCAAAGTGGAGATTTACAACTGGTCTTGGAATTTGGAGCTGCCCCCGGTACCAATATAACGGTACTCGTCTATGGAGAATTTGAGAACTTGCTGGAGATTGACAGGAACGGAGCCGTGTTGTACAACATTTACCAACACTAAAGAAATGGAACACGTGGCCTTGAATAATGTACAGTTGGATTATTTAGCTCGCGACGACCCCCACTTGAAACGTTACTTTTACGGAACGGTGGCCTGTGATCGATTACCCAAGCGTCCTGTCAAGACCTCTTCGCAAGGGTACATTGTGAACACCGACCCGCACGATCAACCCGGACAACATTGGTTAGGGGTGTGGACCGAGGGGAACGTGTGTGAAGTCCTCGACAGTTATGCTTTGCCCATGGACACGTACGTGCAAGCCGCCCCGTTCCAAGATTGGATCGTCCAACATTGGAAGTATGTGGTGACCAATGGCAAGTCCCTCCAAGCCATTTCAAGCAAGAGTTGTGGGGATTACGCCTTGTTGTACTTGAAAGCCAAAGCCCGTGGACGGACCTTGCCAAACTTTTTAAATGAGTTTTCGGATCATGATTATGTCAGCAATGACCATCAAGCCGGTCAACACGTTCAACAATTGATTGTAGGCCAAGAAGCCAGATGGTATCAACTCTGCTGTCATCCGTATCATCAACGGAATGATTAAATAAAAAATTTGTTGGAAAAAACGGTGTCGGAGTCGTAGCTCAGTCGGTAGAGCCTTTGGATCCCCTCGAAAAAACAGGTGTAGGGGGATCGGGCGTGGGTTCGATTCCAATAAAAAGGTGCCTTTTTTTTCTAAAATGGGTATTATCATCATGCAAACGGGGAAACCGTTTCGTTTTCATACCCCCTCCTCTATCTTGGTGGTGGGACCCTCGGGATGTGGCAAAACCGCGTTTACGGAAAAACTCTTGGTAGACAACCCGGAGTTGTTTGAAAGGCCCCCGACGCAAGTGCATTATTGTTATGGGGCGTGGCAAGATCGATTTCGAGGCATGCAAGATCGTGGGGTGATGTTTCACGAAGGGATTCCCGATCATCAAGCCTTGGTGCAATGGTTTCCTCAAGGACAGGGGGTCCTGGTCTTGGATGATTTAATGGATGAAGGGAGTCACGATAAACGCGTGTTGGATTTATTCACCAAACATTCGCATCATCAAGGGGTGACGGTGCTCTACTTGTGCCAAGACATGTTTCCCGTGGGTCGCTATGCTAAAAGTATATCCCGCAATGCGCATTACATCGTGGCGTTCAAGAATCCCCGGGATCAATTAGGGAGTACGCAATGTCATGCTGCAATCGTTTCCGACCACTTGGAAAGACACGTTGGAGACGTTTCATCAGGCCACCACGCGCCCGTATGGCTATTTGATGTTAGATTTACACCCGGCCTCCTCTGATCAACAACGGTTATGGAGCCACCTGTTAAAAGACGAAGGATGGACGCGCACCTATCAAAAGCGAGTATAAAGGCACGACACCCCCTTTGGAACCGGAAAAAAGAGCAACCATGGCCGATGAAGACCGTCAACCTCCGCAAGCCTACGATACCGTGGCCCCGGCCGGGGTTGGGGCGTCCAGCAGCAATCTCATGTCCCCAGGGGCCTTCCAAGATCTGTTTTTCACGGGAGACGAAGGCCTTATCGACGCGGCCATGGAGGAAATGCCCCCTGATCCCCTCTATGAGTTTATGCAATCCATCCCCTCTGCGGACGTCATCGCGAGTTGGCCCGATGTAGATGGGGCACCCCCTGCACAGGCCTCTTCCCCCGCGGGGGTAGGAAGCCCAGGAAGTCAATCGTTCCGTAGCATACACACTACCCCGCCGTCTTCCGTGGACACTCCACTTAGTAGGGGGAGCGCTGGCTTGTCGTCCGGAGCGCGAACCCCCCTTAGTAGGGGGAGCGCTGGCTTGTCGTCTGGAGCGCGAACCCCCCTTAGTCAGGGGAGCGCCCGATTATTGACAGCGGCGGGTGCCGGAGGTGATGGTAATGGTAGGGGACGCCGTGGACCCAGGACTAGAGGGGGTGGACGTGGTGCTGGTGGTGCTGGACGTGGTGGTGGTGGTGCTGGTGGTGGTGGTGCTGGACGTGGTGCTGGTGGTGGTGGTGGTGGTGGTGGTGCTGGTGGTGGTGGTGCTGGTGGGGGTGGTGGAGGAGGAGGTGGAGGTGGTGGTGGTGGTGGGGGTCGTCGTGGCGGACGACGGGGGCGACGACGCCGACGACTTTTCCCCACTTCACCTGCCTCCACCACTCCCGGATCGCCTGGAAGTTCTGGCAGACAACCTCGTACCTTGCGTCAAGCCGATTTACAACGACGTTTACGCATGCTGTTACAAGATCAAGAACAATTGGCCCAAGGACGGGAAATTGCTAATGTGACCATGACCAATAGTATTGTGACCAGTTATAAACAGGGAGGAGCCCCCAGCGTACAAACCTCGTCGTCCCGGGTGTCGCCGTGAGGATGAAAACCGTCGTGTCGTTATTGAATGGATCCCGACGTCCTGGATGCGGATACGGATGGATTCGTTGTATGCCTTTTACCATCAACAATGGTGGTGTTATCGCAAAATGTTGAATCATTTCAAGTGTTGTCATGCCTTGTACAATGGCCTGGCGTTACTCCTGATGGCTGCCGGTATGATTGCTGGTCCCCTGTTGGACAACAGCACGTTGGTGGCGTGTTTGGCAGCCGTGGGCACCGTGGTCAAAGGATGGGCCGATTTTAAACAGTACCGATTTAAAGTGACCATGAGTCGATTTGCGTTTACCACCTATGCCAAAGCCTTGACCGAATTGAAAACCTATGGGCGCGGGGTCCCCTTGGAGGACCTGGAAGGATTTTTAATCAAGATGCAAACCTTGGATGATACCATTGTGGATTTCACTCCTCCGTTACCCAAACGATGTGTGCAAGAGTACCATGGTCATTTTGTCTACCAACCCGTGGAAGCCCAATGCTATGTGGACTGATGTCCTCGTCCCTTGAGACCCAAAGGGTATTGGATAGATAAAAAGCCGCTCCCTCCCAGCCCGACACTCTTAGAACCATGGCCGTCCGACGACGACGACGACGACGACGCAGAAAAAGGAAACAAAGAGGAGGGGCTTTAATGCGTCGCAAACCCCGTTTGGTGGATAAAATTGCCCATGGCCTGAGTATGTTTCTATCGGGGCCCGCGCCTGGGTTTGGGCTCGCTTTAGGCAAATTAGGCGGTCAAGCCTTGAAAGGCATTACCGATAATGTACAACATTACCGACGACAACGAGGTGGGGGTTGGTGGTCCGATTTCAAACGCAATACCCGTCAAGGCTATAAAGAGACGCAAGACGTCATCAAACAAAACAAAGCCCTTCAACGTGTCTTGTCGCACTCATGGTATCCTTGAAGAGAAGACGCCGACGACGACGTCGTCAACGCGGTGGTTTTTTAAATCTATTGGTCCCTGCCCTGACGGGATTGGGGAAAGCCGTGGCCTTGGAAACGGATAAACGTATAAAACGCACGATCCAAAAAGCCAACCAACGTTATCGTCGCCGTCACCGATAAAGGATGCAACGTCTTCGACGTCAATTCCCGTTTTTACGCTCCATGTTACAAGAAGCCAATGGCTCCAAACGTCAAGAGTTGTTACAACATGCCAATGCCGATCAAATCAATGCCGTGAGTGAACTGGTCTTGAACCTCTTAAAAAACAAGATTCCCATCACACCCCCCATCCTGGCCAAACTTCGACCCTATAAAAAGGTGCTACGCGATTTGGGACGTCGTCGACATTCCGTGAAAAAACGTCGGGCGTGGTTGGTTCAACAAAAAGGACGCGGGTTATTTCAAGGACTCCATCAGGCGTTATGTCAATGTCTTCGTTAACCCTCCCTACCTGGATGAAACTGTTACAAGAGGCCAATCGGGTCACCGACCAGTGGAAAGACGAGTGTCATTATTGGAAGCATAAATATCGCCTGTTGTATCGAGAGTACAGGCACATCTTAAAGTCCCGTCTTTGTGAGAGCTGTCGTCAGATAGAAGACGGGGAACTTTGCTCCGAGTGTAGTCAACCCCCATGGATGCAGTGTACATGATTCCCCACAAGGACTTGGAGCAACTCATTCAATATTACAAAGGAGAACTCACCGAAAATGCCTTGTTGAACAAAGCCGCCACGCTCGCCGCTCAAAAACATGTGTTGTTGGCCAACCCCCAATTGCCCCCGGCCGTGGTCAATGCTCAAACCAAACCGTTGAGTCAAGAATTAACCAAGTTAACCAAACGCATTCGTCAATTTCCCGGAGGTGTGGGAGTGGGTGCCCCGGGTGCACCTCCTGGCGAAGAAGAGGAAGAGGCCGGGGATTTGGTGACCGGCCCCGTGGAACAATGGTTGAAGCGCATGATAAAAGGGAGCCCGTCGAGTCCCAAACCACCCATTACCCCTGCTACCAAGAAAGGCAAAGGAGCAGCCGCCACCACCAGTAAGATTCCCAAGAAAGGGAGCCCTTCCACCAGTCGAGGGGATACCCGGTCGCGTTTAGAAGCCATTCGAGAACAGCGCAAGACCTTGGAAAAAAAGTTAGCCGAGAGTCGTAAAGGCAAAGGCAAAGGCATCTCCCGTGAAGTGCAAGCATTAAAACCCTTACCCGGGTGGGAAGATTGGCACCGAGGCAAAAAGTTACGACGTCGATTGGATTACGACAGTGAGTAAAAAGATGGCACCCCGCACCAAGAGGAGGAGGAGAAGGGGCCCCCAACGGAAACGCCGTCAACGCGGAGGGGCCTTGGATGTCCAAAAATGGATTGCCAAAACCGGCAAAGAATTTCATTGGCCTGGCTATCAATACATGGGCCCTGGCACGCATTTAGCCAAACGCCTGAAACGAGGGGATCCCGGGATCAATCGCTTGGACCAGATTGCGAAACAACACGACATTGATTACAGCCGTGCCAAGAATTTGCAAGACAAATGGAAAGCCGATACCAAGATGATCCAAGCCATTGATAAATTACCTGGCAAGAAAACCAAGACGGAACGGGTGGTCAAAAAAATCATGCAAGCCAAGAAACGTTTAAAATTGTAAAACACTTTAATGACAACCCCATACCATGTTGAAAAATAAAAAATGAAAATGTCACTGTCTCATTTGTTCATGAGTTGTGTCTTCAAGAAAGTTCTACCACAATGTTCTGCCAAAATACTAAGAGATGTTCTGCCCCAAATCAAACAAGAAGCTAGTGGGTGACCCGCCGGACTAGACACAGAAGAACAAAGACAGGCCTACATTGAAAACTACTACAAGCATGAGGGCATCCGCTTGGACTACGCTAACATCCAAAAGAATCCAGGGTTACGTACCCTTGCTAAAATGTTCTGCCAAATAGTCATACGATTTCAAAAAAGTTCTGCCAAATACTGAGACGAATGTTCTGCCAAATACTGAGACGATTCAATGTTCTGCTAAATACTGAGACGAATGTTCAGAGTCTAAGTCACTAAATCATACATCCAAATCAAGCAGAGTACGAGAGTCCTCATTAAGGAGCTGAACAAAGGACTCCCTGGGCGATACGTTCGTATGGGATGCCTGTTTCTGTCTTTCTCTCTCCTTTAACTTTTCTCCAAACTCCACGACACCTGAGTCGAGCACACACTCCTCCTTCACTTTCTTCAAGATGTCTTCCACTTCTAAATCTTGTTCAAAGTCTTCGAATGCTTCGAGCAGCTTCTCATGAGCAGAGCCCTGGTCGGGTGACATGTCCTCCACATGAACGAGGTCTTCAGGGGGCACCAATGTCTCCAGATCAAAAGAAGAAGAATCCTCGACATCCTTCAGCACCTCGGCCCACCCGTCAGGCGATATGTTCTGCAAAAAGGAAAGGTCGTCCAAGTCAGCGGGTTCCGCGACTTGCATGGCCCCCGAATCCAAATCAAGCAGAGTACGAGAGTCCTCATTAAGGAGCTGAACAAAGGACTCCCTGGGCGATACGTTCGTATGGGCTGCCTGTTTCTGTCTTTCTCTCTCCTTTAACTTTTCTCCAAACTCCACGACACCTGGGTCGAGCACACACTCCTCCTTCACTTTCTTCAAGATGTCTTCCACTTCTAAATCTTGTTCAAAGTCTTCGAATGCTTCGAGCAGCTTCTCATGAGCAGAGTCCATCTTGGGATGACTCACCTCGAGGGTCGATCTGTTTTATAGTCTCTGGGATCATTCCCCGCATTGCATAGTGGGTCATCTAGGGAGGGGGGAGGGGGGTCCCCCCACCCCGTCCCACCCCTCCCAGAGGCCCCGTGGGGCCTGCTTGTGATTGGCTGCTGCTTCTTCTTCACGTGACCCTTTTTTTCTCTATAAAAACAGAGCCCCGACCGCCAGCGGAGTCATCTGATCATGGCCTCGCCGCCGCCAGAAGATGAGGATGATGCTCGTGCTGGGCCTAGTGACCAATTACTCGGACTACAACTGTCTAGTGATGATGATGATGATGACTATTAGGACCTATTGGCCCATTTGGAACGACAACATGCCTTTCAAACACGACTCCTTCAACAAAGCGGAGCCGGAGATACCTCGATACAAAGGGGTGCAGGAGGGTTGGATACCACGATCGGAACCTTTGACTTTGAACTCCAACCCTTTGTCGATCGGACGAGTCGTCGAATGGGGGTGCGTGAACGCCATTTCAATACCCGTTTACGTCAAAGGGGGAACTTGATTCCAGATCAAAACATCACGGAAGCTCTCCAAGACGGTTTACGTCGAGCGGTGAATCAAGTGTTAACCACCACGCCGGACCTCCACGATCAAGATCGCCTTTACTTTACCATCGGATCCAATCGGCTCCATAACAATTTTCAAGGCTGGGGATTACGCGCGGGGGAATGGCGTGAAGGCGGGGACCGTGTGGAGGCCCTGTTCCAACGTTTAGCTCAAGCCCTCAACAGCAACGAACAATTTGAAATGGACGATTCCTTTCAATTGTCCATCACCCAAGTCCATCATGCGCCTCAGGGAACCAAACCTTCATCAAAGCAGCGCTATCGTGGGATCCCGTGATGTGGACGACCAAACCCGAGCCGAAATTCAAGCCTCATTCAACCGCACGTTCTGTCTACCCGAGAACATTGATCAATTACGTATGGAACTGGAAGACTTTCATTTGTAATGTTTTTAGTTTTTACTTTTTGAATTGTACATAGCCCTTTTTTTTTAGTTTTTATTTTTCAATTTGTAAATAGGAACGCCCCACCCCGCGTGGCAACAACACGGACAACTCTTTGTAAAAAAACATCCTCTCTTTTTAATTAAAATAAAAAACTGACAACACTGGTTTTGCACGTTCATCATAAATAGTTGGTCTTGACGCACAGCAGTCTTGACTCACAATAAACTCAACAGGAATAAAAAATGTTCAATGTTCTAAACAGGTCTAAACAGCGTTGGACTGCAGCCATCACTTCCCTTTCCATATCCTCGAGTCGTTTCAGTTCGTCCCTTTGTCTTAGCATTTCTTTGAAAAAATACGAGACTGTGTCCCATTGGTCCTCTTTCTGGATTCGCGGCAAGTGGTCCGCCAAGTACCGGTCCAGCGAAAAAAGTGGGAGATTTTTATCTGTAAAAGCCGCCGAATGGATGTTTTGAAAACAGCGAAAGCTTAACACGAGGTAAGTGTTGTTGTTGTTGTTGTTGTTTTTTTTTGGCTGCCGGCTAAAAATATTTGTTTGTCGCCTTGAAACAAAATTTGAAAACCGAGGCGGTTCCCCGCGTTGTTGTGAAAAAATCCTTTTCTACCCGAAAGACTATTTGATTTATTTTTACTCACTCTCTGTATTTCTTTTTTCCACAGTCCAACGATGTGCTGACTGTAACGCGGTGAGACATACGAGATGACAACTCGCATTTTCGCCGAGAAGAAAGCGAGCGGCTTGTTGAAAACAACAACAACAAGCAAACCTCCACACAAATTAAGCATCATTTTTTCTTACTGTCAACTAAAAAAAAAAATATAGATTTAGCCAAGCCTAAAAGCGGAACTCCATATCTACCGGTTACCATCGGCCGCCTATAAATTCTCCAGAATTAATCTTGTTTACTGTTATTAAGCGTATCATTTTAGTATAAACTTAGAGTTATAATTCTGTTTCGTGATTCAAGCAAATCTAGTTTATCTATTTGTACTTTCACTTTAAGTTCGCTAGGCAAATTCATTTAATCGTTTATCGGCATTTTTCGTTTGTTTTGATTGCTGTTATTTTATTTGTCGCTTTGTATTTTGTAATTGGAGACGCATGTTCGCTTCGAAACTACTAGAAATTCTCTTTTGGTTTTGTTTACAGATTATTGCACAGTGTTGCACACACCAGCTAAAAATATTTGTTTAAGTGTTTAGCCTGTTTTTCCCTCAACGACGAACTTTTCGATTAAAAAACAGTGTCTTATAACACTCGTTGTTTTTCCAATGGCTCTATTTTTTTTTTTTTGTCGCCTCGAAAAATATTGGAAAACCGAAGCGGTTCTGTTTAGCTCGCAATGTTTTCCCATTCCCCGCGTTGTTGTGAAACTCTGCTTCTGATCGGCTGATACTTTGACCATGGCCTTGGTCCTTGACCATGGCCTGACTGGGACTGACCAATCACAACCAATCCTAACCAAATAAGGTCATACTGTGTAGCTATATAAGCAGCAAAATTACCCCCGAACTTTCTTTATTTCAAGATGGAGGAAGGTCAGGGAGATTTACGACAGTTTTTTCACAGATTTATTCATCGCTTTACCCCAGCAGCCCTCGGCTTTACAAACAAAACGATGACAGCTAAGATTTCAGCGAAAAAATGTGGGAGATTTTTATCTGTAAAAGCCGCCGAATGGATGTTTTGAAAACAGCGAAAGCTTAACACGAGGTAAGTGTTGTGTTTTGCTGCCGGCTAAAAATATTGAAGTGTTTAGCCTGTTTTTCCCACAACGACGAACTTTTCGATTAAAAAACACTGTGTCTTATAATACTCGTTTACTAGTTTTGTTTTTGGAAATGAAACTATTTTTTTTTGTCGCTTCGAAAAAAATTTGAACACCGACGCGGTTCTGTTTAGCTTGCAATTTTTTTCCCATTCCCCGCGTTGTTGTGAAAAAATCCTTTCCTACCCGAAAGACTATTTGATTCCTTTATTGTTTACTCTCTCTGTATTTCTTTTTTTCCACAGTCCAACGATGTCCTGCCTGTCACGCGGTGAGACAAACGAAATGACAACTCGTATTTTCGCCGAGAAGAAGAAAGCGAGCGGCTTTTTGAAAACAACAACAAGCAAACCTCCACGCCAAGTAAGCATCTACTGTCCGCTAAAACATATTTTTTAACGTGTTGAGCGTTTTTTACACAAAAACAAACTTCCGTTCAAAACACATTTGTGCTTTTTAGTCCTCTTTTTGTTTTTTCCAATGGATCTATTTTTTTTTTTGTCGCCTCGAAAAAACCTTGGCGAACCATCGCGGTTCTGTTTAGCTCGCAATGTTTTCCCATTCCCTGCGTTGTTGTGAAAAAATCCTTTTCTACCCGAAAGACTATTTTATTCCTTTATTGTTTACTCTCTCCGTATTTCTTTTTTCCACAGTCCAAGGATGTGCTGACTGTAACGCGGTGAGTCAAACCACAGGTAACCAAAGCGTAATATGAGAGTTTGTATGGAGCTGAAATTCGATCGAAAATAATCGGCGGTTTTCCGCCGAAAATACATTAAAATCGAAATAAAGTTTGAAAAACCTTACCTGTTGTGTGTTTGCTGTGTTTTTATCGCTTTTCCGAGCTTCGGGAGGCCGTTTTGGGCGATTTTCTGCTTAACGGTCGATGCGACGGCATGTCACGTACTAAAGAGAGCCAAAGGTAGGAAAACGGGAATTCAAAATTGCCAACCGACATTCGAAGTCCCGATCAAAATACCCGCTTAAAATCGATTCAATCTAAAGTCAGCGCTTTAAAACCACAACACATTTCAAAAACGATAAATCTCCTACCTTTCTATGTGATTCAATCGTCAATTAGTTTATCTCTCGAAGTACAGCCCTGCATTAAAAACGAACTAACTTTTCGAAATCGCCGCCATCACAGGCTTGTAAGGAAAAGAGGGTCAAAACTAACGGTCAAGCCTGGGACAAAGCGCCAAATTTCGCTCCACCGGGGGACGACATGAGTGACTTCTGTGTCGCCAAATGCGAAACTCACCCCCTCTCCGGTAAATCAAGTGTTGTACCGCTCAAATTTCGGCGGGAAATCGCGCGCGGGTCGCACTCAGGTATAAAACTTGACTTACCGGAGAGAGGGTGAGTTTGGCATTTGGCGACATAGAAGTCACTCAAGTCGTCCCCCGGTGGAGCGAAATTTGGCGCTTTGTCCCAGGCTTGACCGTTAGTTTTGACCCTCTTTTCCTTACAAGCCTGTGATGGCGGCGATTTCGAAAAGTTAGTTCGTTTTTAATGCAGGGCTGTACTTCGAGAGATAAACTAATTGACGATTGAATCACATAGAAAGGTAGGAGATTTATCCTTTTTGAAATGTGTTGTGGTTTTAAAGCGCTGACTTTAGATTGAATCGATTTTTAGCGGGTATTTTGATCGGGACCTCGAATGTCGGTTGGCAATTTTGAATTCCCGTTTTCCTACCTTTAGCTCTCTTTAGTACGTGACATGCCGTCGCATCGACCGTTAAGCAGAAAATCGCCCAAAACGGCCTCCGGAAGCTCAGAAAAGCGATAAAAACACAGCAAACACACAACAGGTAAGGTATTTTATACTTTATTTCGATTTTAATGTATTTTCGGCGGAAAACCGCCGATTATTTTCGATCGAATTTCAGCTCCATACAAACTCTCATATTACGCTTTGGTTACCTGTGGTCAAACGAGATGACAACTGGCAGCAAGCAAGCAAGCAAGCAAGCAAGAATATCAAGCAACACCTACGGATAGCGGTAAGCCTTTTTTTTCCTCGGTTCTTCACTAAAGGAAACCCACCCCTTTCAAAAACCAATCTAAGTAGTTAGCCTGTTCTGGAGCTAACCGGGCTAGGTCCCACGTGCTCCAGGATTTAATTAATGATTTTGGTGACTTTAAGTGGTGCCGTTCCATCGGCACGTTTTGGCATGTATTTGATATCTGTTTTCATCCAATGTTTTGCACTATCTTCTTGCGTCCAATTCTGCTTGGTTTGATCTTCCAATTGTTGATTAAAACCAGGGTATGAGATATGCACGAGGGCCGCTTCCCAATCGTCTTCTACCAGATAGTGTAAATGGGGAAGTCTAGCGGTAAATTTTTGCCCCGTGCCTTGCGCTTGATCACTGATGAGGGTGATGTAGAAACTCATGGTGACAACAACCACCTAACTCATGGGGTTGCCTTTTTATACCTCCCTCAGTGCCTGAATTGGACTCGTTCTGCCGACAGCAACGTCAGACCCTCCTATGTCCTCGCTGTCAACACGTCGTTCCTCTTTCCGTCCTTGAAGTCCTCCATGAAGAATGGAAAGAAGACCCGGAGTTTGTCGAGCATGTCAAGAACGATTGGAAAGACAATCCTGTGTGGTATGGGGTTTGTTATGAAGACGGCAACGCCCTACAAGGATTCTGGGGAGAACTGCGCGATCCCTATGAGCCCCACCGCAAAACCCTCTACTTTCTGGGGCGCACCAAAACCCAAGCCATTTCACGGATGAAAACCTGTATCAGTTTCTCGTAAAAAAGGACTCATTATTTTTTCTCACTTGTTGTCAACAAAAAATGTCAATAAAGAATGTTCCATGACACTTTATTTATGTTCGTTGACTTTTTCGGCCTTGTTTAAACGGAGCCGCCCTCACTTAGGGTTTACATTTATATTTGCCCCGCTGCCCCAGTTGGACTATTGCCATATCAAAACCATATCAAACCCATATCAAACCCATATATGGCCCACCCCCACCGCCCGACTTGGACTTTGGACTTTGCGCCCGCGTTTTCTCAGCGGTTTTCCTTCCCCTTGAGCCCACGATCCATTTTCCTACTGGTCAGCGGTTTCCCAAACCACGTGACTTCCCTGAGCCCGCCATCCCTTTTTTCCGCTGGTCAGCGGTTGTGACTTCCGGTGAGCCCGCGATTCCTTTTTTCACACTGGTCAGCGGTCGTGACTTCCGGTGAGACCGCGATCCCTTTTTACCTCGGGTCCGCGGTTTCCCACATCACGTGACTTCTGACGTCATCCTTACATCAAAACGAGGCAAAGTGTGCCATACGGTCCCACATTACTACTCTTATCTTTGAGAATGATAACAGTTTCATCGATTACCGCGAAATTAATTTCAACTCAAAACATATATCTCCTCGATCATCGAAATTTCATTATGACGATCATCCTCACGAATTCCTATTGTTCTAGGCTTTTGAAAACGTCTCAATGTCTTTCGACAATAATCCCCTTCTTGTCAGGGTATAACACTGTCAATGTTCTGGTGATCGTGTTAAACAGACTTCCATCCAATGGACTCCAGTGAAACAAATTTTGAAATCGGTCTTACGATGGTCTCCTTGCCTAGTTGAAGTCTCACCCCTCGAACACGTCCATCTTGACCTGGGACAACTCCAGTACCTTCGCAAGGGGCCAATGAGCACTGGAATTTTCAGCTGAGAAGGAGAGGACGGCAACTTTGACTTCTGGGATCAGATTAGGTTTCGTTCCTTTTTTTAGGGCGTTCAACAACGGAAAGCAATCCTTACTTAATCTCTTCCAAAGTGCAAAATATGTTCTTGAACCAGTTTTCACCTTTTCTTTAGGTTGAGATGTTGAGAGCAATTTCATTTGCGGCTTCTGGTGCAGATAGACTTGCTGTCTCTCTGTGGATGAAGTGGCTAGGTGTAAATGAAGTAACATCAAAAGAGTCAAAGGATTGATTTGCAAGAGGACGAGATTTAGGAAGGCTTCGACTCTTATAAACGCCGTCGTTAAATCTTTGTCATTGAGGTCCGGGTAACTGAGGATCGTAAGAATCGCTTTCTCAGCTATCTTAATCTTGACGTCGTGAACACCTCCGAAGTGGGCCCCAAAGGTGGATTAAAACATTATTTAACTCCTTTGCTAACGGTCTACTCTTGAATCTTCATTTGTTCGTTTTAAAACCATTTTTCTACACCCGACGTTCTCGGTTAGCTCCAGTGAAATTTGTTCAGCGTTTATCAACGATTTCTTAAGGAGACTTGTAATTCTGACGGAACACTAAAGGAAACTATGAGCGTGTAGACCATAGTTCATCTCCGAATACACCGCCTAACATGTTTCAGCGTTTCTTTTGCTGTTTTCTGTGACCTTAGACAGTGTTGAATAGGCCGCCATAATCAAAAGAAACTCAGGCGGACACGAGAGAGCGAAGCATTAATTTTCTGAGCAGCATTTGTCTTTCGTCTCTTGCATCCGTTTATTCATTTTCCTATTGCTGTATTTCTTCCCGCGGGGCTAGTATCCAGTATTTAGCGTACAGCTTTGCAAGAGTGCCGTTAGTTTTTATGATGCAATGTCCAGCCTCATAGTTTGTTGTCCAGCTTTTTCTGATTATAAAGGCAGATCGTAATGAAGAAAGAGGCGTTAGGATCTGCAGTTACCATCAATGAACCACAGGACCCACCAACTCAACCAACTAGACCAATTCGAAAGGTGGGAGTCTCCACTTGCGATGTTCTGTCCCCGGACATAGAACGAAGTTCAACGATGCCTTTGATACGAACGGCTTATTAGAGTCGGGTTTACTTTCTCTTCTGCAATTTGGACCTTTGGCCACTCGGACATGTGCTTTGTAAAAAAACGAGGGCCTCTCCACCGAAGGGTGCTTTCTTTCAGAGAATTAGCTCTGAGACCACGAGAACATAAATCAGTGGAATTATCTTTTGTTCTGACGTATTGCCATTGTTTTGGGTTCGATTTCCTTTGAATCTCACCGATCCTGTTTGACACGAATGGACGGTACTGGTTGCCTTTTCCATGAATCCAATACAGGATATTCATGCTGTTGGACCAGAATCGAGCTGAAGCAATCTGATTGTCGAGGTGAGCATCGGTAAGGTTAAATGAAGATTTAAAATAACAGCCATGAGTCCCAGTCTAGGATAACTCACAAGGGTTAGAGAACTATTTCTTATATTGGAAACGATGATATGAGCGCCGTAGTAACCTGTAACACACTTCGAAGATAACTTACTGCTCTATATGCTTCAGTCGAGGCGTCAACAAAGGCTTGAACCGAAATCGAGATCCCTGGCTTTGAATTGATTCTTAAAGGCGCCTTAAAACGCTGGCTACGTGTAAGTTTTCTATCTCAGGAAGCCAATCACTTGCTCGACTTTAAAGTTCATGATCAATTTGATCGTCCCAATTTGGACCCTTTGTATATATGTCTTGAAAACGGTTTTTTGCGTGTACAGTAAAAAAGACTTACGAGACCAGTGGATCGAACACTACCGCCACTTTGCTCAGAATAATTCGCTTGGTTGGTTTATCTTCTTTTGTCGGATTCTTCGACTTGAAAGGACAAAACGTTCTTCTGCATGCACTCCCCATAAGACACCAAGAGTCTTTGTTATTGGTAAGCTGCCCTTAAGATCGATCTCGAAGGCTCGAAGCACATTGGGAATCAGGCAAGTAACTCAGCCATTTTCTAGTTACTTGGCCATTTCAGCTTTGCTGAAGCAGTCCTTCCCTTGGTGACTGTTACATAAACAACGAAGACACAGCCTTCTTTCCTTGGCGATTTTCCTTATTTCTTCATCTTTAAACTGCTGACACACCCATATCGCGTGACTACCTTGACAAAGGTAGCATTTTCGCCGAACTTAAGGGAGTACCTCTCGTCTTCCTCTAAACGTAATAAAGGTACGATTCTTTCTTTGTTTGTCTTTTTCGTGCTTTCCTTCATCTCCAAGCCGTTCAGTACTTTCCATAGCTTTCGCCTGGTACTTTCGATAGTCCAATCTCGAAGTGTTTCCAGCGACTCTTGTCGATGGCTCTCTGATGCCAAATAGGAATATCTTGACAACATGGTCTTCGGAATTTTCTCCACAACAAGAAAGAAAAGAAGTCTACCAGGTTCCAGTTCGCTCAACTGATTATGTTCCAGGAGAGTTACGATTATGCTTGTTAGAATGTCAGCAAATTTCTCGAGATCCTGAATGTTTCCCTCTTGGTTTAAGTTTCTTTGCATTTCTCAAGTAATTCTAAAGTTCACTTCTCTCACCTACAAATCAATGTTTCAAAGTAGTTTTTGCCTCTCTGTACGCTACTCCGGAGAACCTGAGCTTCGAAATTGATTCTTTTTGGTTTTTGTCCCTTTCCTAACTCAAATAGTGAAAATAATCACAGTGCTCCAAATGGTTATTAATTGTTATAATTCTTTTGAGACAACGGAGGATTACAAAGAAGTATTTCTGACCATGTCGACAAACTATGTATTTCTTCTCTTTTGTCGGTCAATACTTTAAGATTGATTTTGACGTCATAGCCCTTCCCATGGCAACACTGAATGTCCACAAAATTACCTTGCAAACGTTTCGTGCACGTTTTATTTCCGGTTCGCGCAATTTTTTCACTTCCGGTATTTTGCAAGCGTAAATTTTTCCCTCAGCTGACGCGTGCATTCTAGCCAGGTCCTGTGTAGCCTACGCGCGCGCGCAGCTAAAAACCGTTTCGAGCCTCCTTAAAAAATACGAATATTGAAGACAACATTCTTTTGACTTAGTTGTGAAGCCGTCGTGACAGGCGCCCAAGAAGGAGAAGAAGGGGGTATACGCCGGAATTCCACATTCAAAAAACAATAGTAGAAACAACAATTTAACGACTGTGACAACGAAGTGTGCATTGAGTTTCGTTTCTTTATATCATTGGGTGGCGCGTGTTCATAAAAATAAAATACCTGACTTGTCTCAAAATCCTTAAAAGTAACAAATTATACTTCCACAATAACTCTAAAAATATAAATCACCTAGACAAACTTTTACCCAGTTACCCGAAGTCCAAAAGAACGTAAACAAAGAAGCCTCTTTTACCTACTTAATTGTTTTAATGGTTAATAAACAGAACAGAGAGCACAACAGACCTGCAACTTGATAGATAAAAATGTTTAAAGGTTACGAGAACCGTCCTGATTTGAGAGCCAGGATTAATGATCCATTCGCAGTCTGAAACTTGCGTTCTATTAGGGAAGCCGGGAGTTTGAATTACACCTGAAGAGTTGGTGATGACAGCCCCACATCCTAAGAGAACAAAGAAAAGTGATTTTTATTTATTATTACTATTTTTTGCAAAAAATTGATATCTAAGCATATTTTGTTTCCGTAAAAGACAGCCGAATGCCTGGGTCCCTTTTCTGGGTCCCATCAGAATTCAAATGAAGACGCTGTCAAAGAAAATTTATGTTTTAGTCATCTACCGCAAAGTTCAATTCCGGACAGTCCTTCATTAAGTAGGTACGCATTTTTTATACAAATATATCGAGTTGCATTATGAATAATGGAATAGCAACTCCGCTCTTTTCAGTCGGAAGAGGGGTTAGACAGGGGGATCCCCTTTCGCCCTATCTATTTATTTTAGCCTTGGAGTCCCTTCTCGCTGCCATCAAACAAAACAAAGACATCACAGGCATTGAAGTAGAAGACAAAGAGATTAAGTGCACTGCCTTCGCAGATGACTTAACTAACTTCCTACGAGATAAAAAATCGTATGAAGTGCTGAATTCATTGTTGGATACATACGGGGATTGCTCTGGTCTCAAAGTCAACAAAGAAGAAAAAGGAGCCTACTGGCTATGAAGTTCTCACAAAAATCATGAAACTCGATATTAACAAGGTCAACGAACCAATCAAAATACTGGGTATTTATTTTACTTATGATCACCATAAAAGCAAAGAACTTAACTTTGACTTAACCTTAAAATCTATTAAAAAGTCTTTGAATTGCTGGCAATGGAGAAATTTAACATTGATCGGAAAGATTCAACTTGTTAAAACAAAAATTCATGTACGAGCCTCTCTTATTTCTTTTGCCAAGGAGATAATTAAAAGGATAAATTCGGTGATTTTTAATTTTGTGTGGAAAGGTAAAGACAAAATTAAGAGACTGGCTTTAATCAGTGAATATGAAGGTGGTGGTCTTAAGATGCCTCACACGTAATCCTTGATTGCAACACAGAGAATTGTATGCGTCAAAAGGTACTTTGACGACAGCGTTAGGCCATGGAAAGTCTTCTGATCTCATTATCTTAAGAATGTAGGATCAGAATTTCTCCTCAAATGCAATTTTAATCTATCTTCTCTGCCCTGAAAATTACCAATTTTTTACAAAGAATGTCTCGAAGCTTGGTCCGATTTTAAAAGTTGTACACCTGTTACAAGACAGGACATTTTAAATGAGATCATTTGGAACAACCAAAACCTCTTGTTCAATAAACAATCAATATTTAATAAGAAAATTAAGGAGGCAGGTTTTGTACATTTGGGAGATATCCTTTCAAATGACGGGAAGCTAAAAAATTGGGACGTTTTTAAAGCTAAAAATCTCTCCCTGCCGGATTATTTCCTCCTACTCGGAGTTTTTAGTACTATCCCGCCTGACTGGAAACTCCTTCTCAAAAATGGAGACGATGTAACCCAAACTGATAAAACGGTCTCCGACGATGATGTTAAAGATATTACTTGTATATGAGTTTCAAATCGATCTATTCGGCCCTGGTTAAAGGGGTCCAAACTCCTCCAACTGCCCAATCTAAGTTTGATTCCTCATATAGTATTTCCAACATCTTAGACTGGAAAAATATTTATTAATTGCCTGGTCGAACTACTCTTGACACAAGACCGTTTGCCTTTCAATACAAGATTTTAAATCGTATCCTCTACGCAAATAGAATGTTATATAAAATGAAATTAATTCCTTCTCCCTTATGCACCTTTTGTGGAGATCACGAAGGAATTCTGGAGCATCTTTTGGTAAAGTCATGAGCTATAGGAAACATGGATTCTGAGTTCTCGTTGTTTCAAGCAAACAGCGATGAAATATGTCGACTACTCAATAAAACTATCACCTTACCGTCAGTTCTGCTGTCCCTTGTCTTTGATTTCTCCTTTATCTTCTGCAAATACCCCTGTTTCTCCCTGATTCTTCGGTGAGGTCGAGACAGATATGCTTACTTTTAGCGCCCGCCATTTTGAAAAACCACTCATTCCCAGTTCTGCGCAGCCAACTAGAAAACCTCTTAAAGCCGCCCTAAAGCCCAATGGGTAGGCCATGTTTTCCAGGTTATGGTTACAAGCTCGTAAGAACATTGCACGACGGACTTTCATATATGGAAGGTCGTCGTGCAACGGATTAAGAGTTACAATTCAAATTAGGTTCTGTCGGGGGACTGGAAAGAGCTTTTTGCTCTTACCAGCTGAAGGCGAATTTGAATAACAATAGCGATTGTCTTTTCGGGCCTACGATTGGGCAAAAGCACAAATCTCCTAGCAACGGCCCAAGCGCTTCCTACCCAGCGGCTTTTGGGTGGCTTTAGGCGGTTTTTTAGTTGGCTGCGTAGAACTGGGAATGAAAAGAACTGGGAATGAGTGGTTTTTCAAAATGGCGGGCGGTAAAGGTAAGCATATCGAACTCACCGAAGAATTGGGGAGAAACAGGGATATTTGCAGAAGGTAAAGCAGAAATCAAAGACAAGGGACAGCAAAACTGACGGTAAGGTGATAGTTTTATTGAATAGTTGACATATTTCATCGCTGTTTGCTTGAAACAACGTTCGATGAGAACTCAAAATCCATGTTTCCTATAGCTCATAGTAAAGTGTGTGTATACGAACGAATTTTGGTCTGTCACCACTTCTTGGCTAAATAATCATAACATACAAGTTGATAAGCTTGACGAGATAACCATCCTTTTTGGTTGTTTCAACAACAATCTAGATAGTAATTTGTTAAGCCATATAATTATTTTAGGGAAACTTACCATTTATATATGCCGTAACAAAAATATCAAGCCATCGTTATCCTTATTGAAAGCCAAAACAATACAAATTCGAAAGCTAGAGCTTTTTATTGCAAAAAAGAATAAGAAAGAAGATTTTCATAACAGAAAGTGGCAGAAAATGTTATTGTAAAATGCTATTGTTAACATGTATCCTTAAGTTAAGCAGTAGGGAGATATACATAATTAATTAATTAGTCAAAATAAAAGTTCTAGTAGGTTAAAGAATCTTGCTTTCAATGAAATCAATTAGGCCTGGCTGACTATGAAATGTAACTTGTATTTAGTGTTACTGTTTTGTTAACTAGTGGTAATACGTCTGTTGTTATTAGTATGTAATGTTAGTAGCGTGTTTGTAAATAATCTGTTTTGTAATAGCAATAAAAATGTAAAAAAAAAATCTACCGTACGCCTTTGTCTTCTACGAAGAGTTGAATAAATTATTTCATGGAGGAATTTAGTTCACTTCTTGAACAATTTGTTATCAAATCTGGGTCGTTACTAATTGCTGGTGACTTTAATCTCGATATTGATAAAAATCGTGATGTTTCTACGGCTAATTTCATTAACCTGCTTGAAGCATTCAATTTACGGCTTCATGTAACTCAAGCTACTCATCGGGCTGATTATATCCTGGATCTGATTGTTACCGGGGGTGATGACGAACGTTTTGTGCATTCTGTTGACGGTTATGATTCCTCGATTTCTGACCACTTTACTATTATGTATAACCTTGATATTGGAATGCCACGTTTTGAAAGTGTACTTGCTATGTATAATTCAGAACTATTAAGAATTTTGCTCCACTTTCTACCCGTGTAGTTACCATTCGTCCAACTGCACCATGGTATTCCGATGAAATGAAGATCGAAAAAAGACAGAGGTAACAGCTGGAAAGGCGACGGCCAAAATAGTCGACTACCGTCGGATCGTCTGAGGTTTACTTAACAGTGTCGGTTGGTTAATTGACTTCGGTGGTCATCTAGAACTGCTACCAATTTGTTAATGATAACAACTAATAACCAATGATAACCAATCGAATCAACGAAAGTTGTTTGGAATTGTTAACAAACTGCTTCATGGACGTCTGATTATTGTATGACGTCGAATTAGGTTGAATGTGTTTGAATCATGGAAATTTTGTTTCCTGCTTGTGCATGCTGTGTTCAGCCCTGTTGAACGTACCAGCCTAACGAATTTTACTTTTTTGCACCCCTGGGAACAAAAGAAATGTTGGATGGGAATGTAGGATCCGTTATCCGAGGCCTAAGGCTGAATGGCTTTTAACCACAGCGTAAGTAGCAATCGCAAATTCAACAAACAGAAAAACAAAAAAACAAAAACCCTAAAGCGTAGATGCTAAAGTGTTTTAAAACAGCAAAGGACATTTCAATGGTTTCTTGTTTACTTACTTGTCAAAATGGATCCACTGAAAACTTGGCCACCCTCTCCTTTAGACGTAAAGGCTTTAATCCATACATAATACTTTGTCCCTGCCTGCAGCCCAGTGATGTTCACCTCCAGTGTATCAGGGCCCACAGTTATATTCCTAAGAGGGTTCTTGTTGGGGTACTGCTGACTTTCTTTTTGGTAATATACTCGGTAGCCTCGTAATATGCCGGGAACATAACGCTGCTCAAGTCTTCTCCACTTGATTAAAGTCTTGTGATAATGACCAGAAAAACTATTATAATAACTGAGGGAAGGATTTCTGGTCGCCACTGAAAAATCGCAATGCATAGTCAAAATTACATTATGATAAGAACACAACTAAAATTTTATTACAGATAACGTTTCATCTTAGGGTAACATCTAACTATGTGGAGGATTCTTTTTTCCCAAAGCGACGAAAGCCGGTGAGGTCCAAAGTGACCGATTGTCAATGGAGCGAATGTGGGTGCTATAGCAAGACAGTTGTACAGCTAGTATCGACCTCTTTTTCGATACTCCGATTGAATTTGTGATGTCAAGTTTTCAAGATGGCAGCAAGAAAGCCTTTCACGCTCGAGAGTAAACTATTAAATTTACACGGTATTACTCGGTCTTAGTTCTTAAGGGCAAAGGCGCTAAGGTTAGTATGTGTGGAGTTAGCCTATGTGGTGGAACTTCACGTGGTGGTATATTTTACGTTTCTGGCATTAATCCGAACTTGGCATTGTGGTGGAGCGGTGGGGAGATGGGGGGGGGGGGGTAACTTTAACCTCCTGTGGCTGAAACAAGTCCCTCATATCGTAGACTGCACTGATATGCGTTGCATACGTGAGGAAAATTATCGCGCGCTTTACACGAACCCACGTTTCATCCCTTATTGCCGCATGGTAATCATTGTTTCCGTCCTTTATAAGAAAAAAAACAAAAAAGAAAACGAGCGACTTGAAGCAAGTTAAACTTCTACAGTACCCTCCACTCTGCTTACCAAGAGAAGGGTAGAGGGGAGGGGGATGTCAAAGATTTCAAGTTCAGAAGCGCTTTAAAAATTCCATGGGTGTCAAATCGTTTTAGAGATCACGACACCTTATTTCGCGATTGGCCGTATTTATCTTAGTGGACGTCAAGGTCGTTTAAGACGTCAATGTCGTCCCAAACGTCTTAGTGGTCTATTATAAATACGTTTTTTAGGTAGATGACTTTGATGTCTAGACGCCTCTGACGTACTTTGCTAAGCGCATCCAACAGTCGCCCTGAACGCACGTCCTTGTCGTCTAAGACGTCAAAGACGTCTCGTGCAAAGGCGAAATGCTTTTATCGGGGCGGCCTCGTTCGATAAATCACCCCCAACATCAATAACATCGATATCTGATACCTATTCCTCTATTATATTTCAGAAAAATAGTGAGATTTTGTGAAGCTGCGATACAGTTCGAGCTAAACGATGACCACTGATACCAATACTAATAACACTAAAACGAAGCCAGAGATCACAGGAAAAAAATACATATTCCAATGTTGGAATTTAGTTGGTTTATTACTGTGATATCATTGGTACTTCATTGGTGGTTCCAAATGGTATTCCAATGTTGGAAAAGGGTTATATCTTCCAATATTGGTAAATTCGAATTACAGTATCCAACATTGGAAGACAAATTTCCAACATTGGACCACCTCATTTTCCAACAATGGTGAGATAATGTCCAACATTGGATTGATGCATAGCCAATATTGGACAACAGCTTTCCAACATTGGACCTTTAAAATTTCCAATGTTGGAGAAAATGTTTGCAACATTGGTTTCCAGCAAAGTCCAACATCGGACAACAGGTTTCCAACATTGGACCACTGAAATTTCCAATGTTGGATAAGGTGCTTCCAACACTGAGTTCCTGCACAATCCAACATTGGATCATTGAAAATTGCAACATCGGGTTCATGCACAATCCAAGATTGGACAACAGATTTCCAACATAGGAACAGAACACTGAGATTTCCCTGAGTTGCACAATGGACTTTGCATTGCTTTCCCATGTTGCACGATGGAATTTCCAAAGCTGGGATATGCCACATTCCAATATTTTAAGTCCTTTTTCCAGTATTCAAGTCTGTATTAATCTAATAATTAAAAAATCCCATGAAAGACAGGTAAGTAAAGACTAAAATATAACTGAAAATCCATTTTATTTCACAGCAAAGTACCAATGTTTCTTGACACCAACCTCTTTAACTCATGTATGTTAAGGTGTTACAATAGGTTCACTTTTTTTGTTTATCAGACTTAATACATCTGTGTTTTAACATCATTTTCTTCTTTTAAAGAACAATACTTAATTTTTCAACTTTATAGAGATTCTGATCATGATCTGACAGAAGTACTATCATCTAGAACATTCATTGGATTAATCAGCAATTCCACATCAGTAATCCTTTTAACCTGCCTCCTGGTTATATCCCTGTAATTTATATCAGAATCCTCTACATTAATCTTAACATGGCCATCTTTCACCAACCCCTTTGCCAGTGGTTTTAGGATTTGGTATTTTCCCACTGATCTACACTTACATGTAACTTGTAAGGCTTTTCCTAGTGTCATTAAGTGCTTTTTAACTGTTAGATAATGAACAGAGACAACACTGAAAAACACAAGTATGATGGTCTCTGCTGATTTAGCAGACATGTCTTCAATGTTGCTACTTGGTTCCAGTTCATCCTGATCTATTAAAAAAGTAAAAATGCGCATGTTCAACACTTGTCTAGAATGATGATGCATACATGTACGTTGCATCACTTAGTCCATTCCAAATTTTTTATTAACTATAATCTTGGATTGGTGTAATCATGCTTTGAGCAAGTTGGCCTTGGTTACATACATAGTAAACACACTGCTTGTTTTCATTGATAGTTTCACAATACAATGATACAAACCTTCATTTGGTGCATCGGTACTTGATGCTAAAAATGATCATGACGCAGTTGAATTGCTGTCTGAAGTGCTTCCCTCACTTGGTGATTCAGCTCTGAACTTTGCACATTTGGCTGGCTTGTGAGAGATCTAAAAGATACAAGATCTATGTCAAGTCTGTCATGAGGCAAGACAGTTCCATGAAGCCAGTTACAAAGGTATTGTCACTTATTCAGTGACCTGATGACATATTGCAAAAATAAATGGTACAACTACCACATGTACAACACATGTAATCCATATGCCAAAAGACCCAGCAATTGCTCCCCCCCTAAACGTTTAGTGATTTCTGGTTTGATAAGAACTTGTGGAGTACAAAAGTGGGGACCCTTTCTAAGTTTGTTTAGTGAAAATACTGTAAATGGAAACTATTTGACACTACCCAACAACTACTGACATGGCAGAGTTAATGCAAGTTTAGATCTATAATTTATTGAAGGATTTCTTATGCAGTAGTATGATAGCCATTACCTCATAGTCATATCCATCCTCAATCTTTCTATTTTTTTTGTGGAACCACTGTAATACATGACTCCTGATAGGATCTGTAAAAGACACATTTTTCTTTTAGTAACCGAAAATACGCTTGTCTTTCACAATGCATGGAGTTTAGAAAGCCAATGACTATCTTGACTATGTGATAAGATGTAATCCTGTAGAGCTTACCTCTGCCAAATCCTATTTCTGGGATTGAGCAGGTTGGCTCCATTTTAGCAATGAATTCTTCCATTTTCAACCTTGCACTTGCATTCCGTTTCACATGTATTTTTGCATTGCCAGGCCAAAGTAGGTGAGCTTCCCGATTAAGAATAGAAATCCTGAAGGAGAAAGGATCTATGTAATGCAAGACAGCCAGGCAAAAAGTGCAGAATAAAATGCATGATCTTCTACAACAACCTTTCTTTGAGGCCAAACAGATTTGCTGCCAAATAATAATGACAAGTTTTGTCAACTAATAAAAGCATACTCCCAAATTAAACAAGTATTCATGACATAACTGGCATTCTAAGAAAAAACTCAACCAGGATAAATAACACGGAACATAAATTTGAGGAATATCTATTTTGTCAACATATAGGTGCAGACTTTCCAAAGAAAAGCAGTTTAAGACTTACTTTTCCAGATAACGTGCTTTATCATTTGCTTTCCAAGTGGACCTGTCTTCCTTGGTAATTTTCTTTTTCCACACCTGCCCAGCAACTAATTAAATATAAATATATAACATTACCAACACATTCCAGGTGCAGTGTACCACACTGTACCAAGTGATGAGATGAATGGTAGTGAGAAAAGCAAAACTGTAATTACAACAATTACAACCAAGAATTGTCAATCACCTTCTGATTTGGTGGAAGCTTTCCCCTCCTGCATACATGTGAGCTCCTTTATTTTCTCAAACACTTCCAACCTCCTTCCCATGGTGTTAATTCCAATATCTTACAAGTCTGCTTTTTCTAGGCAGTACAGTGCCTTTCCAGTTATGTTCTCAGCTGTTAAAGAAAGAGTATAGGATCAATCTTGGAAACAAATTACTGATTGGCGTGGAAACCCTCCAGTTATAAAAGAGCTCCCACTCTAATATAAGCTCACACAAACCTTCAAACATGGTTGCCTCCGCAACAAATCCCTGCTCTGTAAGCCAGGAATGCACATCTTCTTTTGACCATTTTGAAACTTCCTTGCTACGGCCACAATCTAATTTGCGTAGATTTTTGAGAAACAAAAGAGGAAACTTCATAAAAAATTAACACCAAAAACAAAGCTCGCGAGCTTCTTCACACCGAGGTTTATAATAAAGCTAATTTAAATAATGGCGCAAAATGGTTTGCTCATTTTGTTTCATTAAGTCTGCCGTTTTATAGAAAGTAACGCCTGAAGATGACTAAAAAGGCTACGGTCACAATTATCTACATTTTCGTATCCAGTTTTAGAGAAACAAACGAGAAAATATGCAAAAATAACATCCAAAATAAAGCTGGTAAGCTCCTTCGCATTGGGGTTAATATGGCGCGAAATGGTTACTTTAATGTTTCATTAAGTCGAATTGAGTCTGCCCACTGCCGCTTTTGAAATAAAGATACGAGCTATATACATCAAAACATTACACTTTACCAGTTAGAGTTCTAAAAGGTCTAGCAACTATACGCTGACAGCTTAGTAAACATGAGTAAACCTCTTCCAAGGCCGATGGGTAAACTAATGAACGCCATAGATTACAAGAAAAATCATTACCTTTTGAAGTTTCAGCAGTATCCTCGTTATCAC
The DNA here is from genome assembly GCA_964017195.1 of Siderastrea radians. Classification (NCBI taxonomy): domain Eukaryota; kingdom Metazoa; phylum Cnidaria; class Anthozoa; order Scleractinia; family Rhizangiidae; genus Siderastrea; species Siderastrea radians. The sequence continues at coordinate 22,482,368 of OZ024892.1, forward strand.
TTACTTCAACGTAAGCCATAATCTATTGTCTGATAAAGATAATCCTGTAGATTGACAGAAGGACAGAAAATACAGACTCAGTTTAACTGAACTCAGTGAATGTTTCCGCGGCGATCGATAGTAGTAGAAAAAGGCGGGAAAACCGCTGAGGACTGGGGAAGAAAACGCCCACGTTTTTCACCGCTGACCGGAGAGTGGAATCCAGACCCACTCGGCCAGCACTCTGCCTGATGGCAAAAGAAATTTTGTAGCAGATGGCGCAGGTTTTGATCACTCTTTGTATGAGCTTGATATGCTCGAGTTTTCACATCTACTTCTAGTTTCTACTGTGATCTTGTTCTTCACGAGAAAACGCATAGAGACTTCCACGAAACAAGGGAGTCTATGAAGGTGTTTGGCAAGTCCTGAAGCGAATGAGATATCGTCCAACGGCAACGCACACGTTCACTGCCCTTGTACAGTCTGTGCAGTCTGCAACTGTAAGAGAAACTGTGAGAAAGAAGATGATATCTGGATTCCAGTATGAGGCACTCGCAATCAGAATATCTCTTTTGCCAGTATACTTGCTGTTGCAAGTGGCATTTGGCTAAGAGAGTTTGTCAGGTGGCAAGAATGCTAACAATTTTTTTATTGTCTGGGCAGAAACTACCTTGCTGAACTTTGCTCAGAATACTTTTTGTAGGTTGACAGGTCAGGAAACGTTTATTCACTAAGTTTTCTTTCATTGAGTTTTAACAACTACTGGTAAGCAAAGACTTTCACAGGGTTTGAGCAAGCATTTTTGTCTCAGGAGACCATTTTTCCCCCAGAGGCTTATGCAAAGAGACAGGCAGTATGAGGGGACAGAAAGAATTTTCTTATAGATTTCTCAGTGCTACCCTTACAAAAATACATGAATGAGGCAATGAAGCTTTATGCACAAGTGTGTAAATATATTGCGCTGCATGTTTTAGTTTTACCATTTTAATTTTTGAACGTTCAAGGTTGGGTTCAATGTCCTGTTGAAGTGAGATTTCAGACAGTGGCTTCCAGATCAGATCTGTAAATAAGTTAATATACATGTATAAACAAGAAAAATCAATATATTTAAGTTCCTTTTCTTTAAACTTTAATGAAAAACTGTCTTCTAATGGGTTTACACATTCAATATTGGAAACCTGTCAATATTTCGTTCCAATAGTTAAAAATTATAACCAGCATATTGTACAAACTTGGTGTATCATTGTGCCATCATTGGTTACTAAAGAGTTGTCTTCCAATAATTTCACATTATCATTCAATATTGGAAACTTGTGAATATTTCGTTCCAATAATAGCACAATGATATTCCAATTATAACCAGCATATCATGCACACTTAGTGTATCATTGTGCTATCATTGGTTACTGAAGAGTTGTCTTCCAATAATTTTTCTTTACCATCCAATATTGGAAACTTGTGATATTCCGTTCCAATAATAGCAACATAATATTCCAGTTATAACCGTTGTATTGTAAAACCTTGGTATATCTTTGTGCTATCACTGGATACGAAAGAGTCATCTTGTAATGATTTCACATTTACATCCAACATTGGAAACTTGTGGATATTCTGTTCCGATAATACCATAATGATATTCCAATACTAACCAGTCTATTGTAAAAACTTGGTATATTGTTGTACTATCATTGGTGACTGAAGAATCATCTTCCAATGATTTTACATTATCATCCAATGTTGGATACTTGTGAACATTTTATTTTAATAATACCACAATGATATCCCAATAACAACCAGCCAATTGTTAATGCTTGGTATATCATTGTGCCATTATTGGTAACCAAGGAAGTGGCTTCCAATGATTTCACATCATCATCCAACATTGGAATACCTACCGTATTGTGTGCCAATAAAACTCCAATGATACTCCAACTACCAGATCATGAAGAAAAAGCAATTTTCCCTATGTTGGAGTATAATTGGACCTTTATTGGTACACTATAAATTTCCCAATAATTACCCAATGTTGGATATTCAAAACTCAAATTTTCCAAAGATTTACCATATTGGAAGATGTATTTTTTTCCTGTGGATCCGAAGGTTCTACTAATTGGCAAGAAGGACCCAAAAACGTACTGAAAAATGTAATACTGGACAAACGGCAAGTAGCCTGCATAAAAAACATGCATATATTGATTTCGTTTCAAAGAATCAAGTCGTTAACTTTGCATGCATGTAGTAAGTGTGCCAATTCAAATAGAAACGTTTGTGAGAAAGTTATTCGGTGGAATTTTCTGTAATTAACAAAACCTGCCGGCTGTTTCGATATAACTAAAGTTCTACTAAATAACTTTTTTGGCCATGTTACCGGAGAAGTTGAAGAATTTGAGGAGCCTTCTAAAAAAATGATAAATAGGGTACATTACCGATTTAGTTTTCAAATAATTGGCAAAAAAGTGAAATTTGGAGGTTGCTTCCCGAAACTTAAGTGCCACCATGGTAACTGCTAGGACGTCACGATCAACCTTAAATTATTGCCCGACAAAAAAAAATGTAAAGGTATTCACAGTTTGCCCAAATGGTCACAGTATTTCTTTGTTAAATCTTTCCTCGTTTTCGAAAGCATTATAACAATAAAAAACCATTTTGAGCCACCGTAATGTCTGAATTTATGCTTAGTTAATGTTGGTACCAGTAATGCCGTTTGCAACTGAAATTTATAGCTCTACGTGATTACAAGTTCGCCGCTAGTAATCTGCTTTCATAGCAAACGAATTTTCATTTTGGTCAAACGAATTTTAGTTTGATGCAGGCGAATTTTCCTTCGACACACATGAACGTTCGGGTCGTGTGAACGAACTTTCGTCTAGGCGAACGGAAACTCGGGTGATATTTCGTTCAACAGTGCTAACTTTCTTGACAGTTGTCATAGGTGTGTAAATTATGATCGTCTGGGAGATTGTAGTCCTGAGAAGGACTGTTTGTGATGACATTCACTGGCGTTTCGACAACCTGAGTGGAAGTCATCATCAGAGTGAAGTGAACTGTTAATCGTCAGTAGATGTTATAAGTCTCTGGTCGTTGTCCTGATTGGTCGACGATCTTGTGATGTTATTGGTCGTCTGTCAGTTAAGCCGTGATTTTATTGGTGGTGAAGACTGTAAAACGTGATTGGTACGTTTCGATCCATCTTTTGTTAGGCAAATGTCCGTTGGTCCATTGTTAGTTAAATTAGTCGGTTTTTCAATTGTTCGTTTGTCTTATTATGGTCGTCAGTAGGAAGTTTGGCAACGGTTCAGTGGTGTTTGTTCTAAGTTAGTAAGTTAGTAAACTACTTAGAAAAACACCACTGAACCGTTGCCAACCACTGACGATTCACAGTTCGCGTGACTCTGATCATGACGTCCGCTCAGGTTGTCGAAACGTCAGTCAATGTCATCACAAACAGTCCTTCTCAGGACTACAATCACCCGGACGATTATAATTTATAATTTACCGACCTATGATAGGACTCCTGGGCTCAAACCGTTTACAGTTTCTTGACATAGCCGGGCTATGCAAAATTTCGCCGAAAAGTAAACAATAGATATCTGGAAAGAGGCGAAATTTCACTGATACTACGCTTGAAATGAAGGTTTGCCATTTTTGCGCAGAAAGGGGCTCGAAAGTTCGGCGAATTTCGACTGCACCACTTTTGCATGGTACTGTACCTGGGCGCAGAGCGTATTGGCCTTAGTTTATTGTTGAGTGGTTTTGTACTCTTGGATTTTGGACATACTTAAGAGGCACTGCCTGTAAGGATCGAGCAAAGTTGGAAATCGGCCCAAAAATCAAAATTTTGAAACTTTGTCAGAATAAAGCCTGTGACATGCCTGATTCATTGACATAATTTGTTTTCTCCAAAACTTGTAATTTTTATTTTGAGACGCGTCCAATTTAAGGGGGCATTTTTTGCTGTGAAAACCGAAAAAATGCACAATTTGAAAAGTCGATAAAAAATTACCAAAATGTTTGTGGCCGATGAAACTTAATCCAGTTGTTAATGGTAATCTATAAATATTAGCAATATATATTTCATCTGGATCAATAATGTTTTTGTGTGAGAAAAGTATGTTTAAAGATGGCTCCTTTTTCCGAATACTTGTACAGTCAGGGACTATGCTTCATTTCCCGGCGTATATGTCGAGTAGTAGATGGAGTTTGGATAATTTGTTTACTCCTTTTGAAAGGACTTGTGTTGGTGTAGTTTTTGATATAAAAATTTCCGTGGGCAATCATTATGTGTTTCCAGGAGAGCGCCTCAAAAATACCCAAAATCGACTTTTCTTGAGACGCGCCTCTACGCGACACGGTGTGGATCAGGGCTTGTAGCGAAAATACAAACAATGCTAATAAGCTATATAATATGACGAAGACTGCTGGCTTTTTATTATTATTTGACTGTGTCTCTGTTTTACTGCCAACATTTTTTTGTTCTGTTAGTCCGATGAGCCTTACAGATATACACGCGGCGTTCCTCCCTACGCTGGTGTAGCTAAACATTCGCACACAGTGAAACACACGAGCAACGCTTTTTCAAGCCATCAAACTTGTCGATGGACTTTTTTGTCCATTGATAATAGATTGCCTGTAGTTGTACTACTATGGAGGACTGGTACCGCTTTAAATTGCTTGTCAAGAGCGTAGCTCGACATTTTTGGCTTGTAAGTCCGCTTGGAAAATTCACTAGAAAACCTGTACAAGAAACTTCACTTGACACATAATTTTACATTTTTATATTTGCTTTTATTAATCTACAAGAAAATCTTTCAACGATGCTTTAAGACCGGGACTTTCGAACAAAGGAGCTAAATAAAAGTGGCGGTAGGAGTTTCTTTATTTGAAATTTGCATTGCATGCGTGGGAAAGTACCAAAGTTTAGTGTTGTAATTCAATTAAAGCATTCGTCGCGCTTGATTTGTTACAGGTGCTCAAAACAACCTAGATCCCACAGTACTTCAACTTGTTACAAACTTTCCCGGAAAATACGTTATCGGAATTCGCAACGGTAGATTGGCTAGTTTAAAATATGTTTTTTTCGCAATCTTTGTGTTCTTGGAGGATAGTTCAAAATTTAAGACATTATATTCACTAAGAAAACCTCGCCTGTCGACCTGTCAATCAATTGCGAAACAAATTTGCTCGATAGACGTGCACGAATGCTCGAAGCGCCTCAAAACATTCCGCAGTCGACCCAGAACTTGAAGCATGTGAATTGTGTAAGCAGAAAGTTTTGTTCGTAAAAGTGCTAAAAATGGATAAATGCGGGAATGGAATGCTTTCTGGGACGGAGTGTGGTTCAGTTACTGTGAAAGGTACAGTGATCACTGAATATCAAGCGCTAAGTGATTGTCAGCGCGACATAACAGGGCACTTAGATATGTTGAAAATGCGTGGAGAGGACGTATCTTCTGAGAAAGAGCTGATTTTGCTGATGGCAGGTAAGGACATTTTCATGCCTCTCTCTTCGCCATCTTTCTTTAGGGTGTGATTTGTCCACGTCCTCGTTTTCTGTATTTTAGGAGTGTTTGAGGGGAGCGCTGCCGTAAACTTTCGCGTGTGCCCAAAGCACCGAGATTCCTTTGGTATCAGATGGAGAGGGCGCAAAAAACTTTGCCAGGTCCCAGAGGGGGTCGCATCTCACCGCTCAAAAAAGCACACGGGTGATCGCACTATCAATAAGAAGATGTCGGAGGAAATATTCAACAGGACTGGATCACTAATACCTATCGGCTCAGGTATTCATCTGCGTTATTGTTATTTGTAACGAATGTCACACTAACTACCGTATCTGCTAACAAGGCTCAACGTATATGTTGTCATTCTTCCAGCAATCTGTCGGCAGTGCCGCGAAAAGCTGAGCACAAGCATTGTGACCTATGAAAAGCAGTCAAAAGAGGTGTGGAAAAATAGTGAACGTAATCATTTTATAGTGGGTCCCTTATGCCTGTAGAAACTAATTTTTTTTATTTGCTTTCTCTTTTGTTTATTATCCATAACACATCTAAAGAGAGAACGCGTTAGCAGCCTAACCTGTGCCGCAGGCGTCTCTTGTGTTTCACTAATTGAGCATAGTGGGCTTCCTATGGGGACGAGCAAGCAATGCAGCAGACTCGTACCCAGTCGCTTGTTAGTAGGGAGAGGGAGCGCGCAAGGGAATGTGAGGTGAGAAGAGGCTGCGTGCGAGGGATTTTAGGAAGTCTTCGTTTGGACCCACAATCCCGTGCGCTCTCCCTCTTTCTACTACCAAGCGACTGGGTACGAGTCTGGGAGTACAGTGAGCGTGGGACAGAACAAAAAAAGGGGGGGAAAGCGCATTGCTTCGGCCAATTGTATGAAATAAAAGTTTCACCCCTGTCTAAGAAACCTCCCCTGGATTTTCCGTTTTCGTCTTGCACTTCCCTGGAGTTTCCAGCCGTCAAGCAGACCCCCTCCCCTTAAAAAATCCCAACCACCTAGTCCCTAGTCTCCCGGCGCATTTCATTTTCTACGCAGGACGTAGTTTTATCCCATAATTTATTTTTGAAAAATGCACGTACACGTAGAGGGTTTCAAATAAAAGATAAGGAAAAGAAGTTGGAAAGGTGATAGAATTGCACCTGAGAAGGGGCCACAAAATAACACCCAACCTTTAGGCATTACCTGAAGGGAATGCGGAATTTTAAACGAGAGGATGGTTGCCATGGAAATCGGCACATGGAAATCGGCGTTATGCTATGGTGTGCTAGCATTTACTTTGTATGTTCATTTTAAACGTAGGCACATGAAAGCGTTTCTGTGGCCACTGAAGTCAGCGTCCTGGGAGATGATCAAGAAGAGAGTATGGAAGCGCTTTCACAAAACCTCGAGAGGTTGGCCATTAGCCCTGTCAGTTCTCTGTACCAGCCTTCCTCGTCCCAGGAGGAGACGCAGTCGACGACTGATGATAGCATCAGCCAAGCTACGTGCGCACAATACCCCAAACCTCCAGATAACACTGACGAAGGCAAAGTAATAGCTTTGCAATGGTTCGTGGATAAGTGCAGTATTGGGCCTCTCGGCTCTATTATGAAGCGTCCTTGGAGTGATGCCACCTCGAAAACGCATGACTGCTACACCCGTAAAGCCAGTGAAATCATCGCGGAAGTCCTAAAAACCGTAGCGCCACAGTCCGCTCCAGAATTGTGGGAAGCAGTGAGAAGAAAGGACGAAGTAAGCCAGCTCCTTGAGTCTGTACGTCCTGGCAGTGATCTACTGTTAGCTGTGGTGGAGTCCTACAAACAAGCGGACGCCTCCGAGACAAGGCGCCAACTACTAAGTCTTGTGGCCAGTAAAGTGACCTACGCAGAACTGGTAGCGCACATACCTCGACTGACAAGATATGAGTTCACTGCGGCAAGACGATACGCGCTTGAGGTGGGCGCAGGACTCCCTGTACAGCCGGCGGCCAAACAGACTAGAGAAAAGGTGGACCCTGCCAAGTTAGATCACTTCCTCGACTTCGTCACGTCTTCTAACATTGTACAGGACCTCCCATTTGGCAGGAAAACCCTGACATTAAGCAGCGGCAAGAAGATCGACATTCCCAATGTAATAAGGACAGTGTTGCCATCTCGCCTGATTAAGCAATATAACCAGTATTGCAGCGAAGAGAATTACACTCCACTTTCGACCCGTACTCTGTTTAGAATCTTGTCTGAGGCATGCGTGGCGTCAGTTCGAAAGAGTCTGCAAGGACTAGACAGCTACGCGGCAGAGGGCGGGCGCGGTGTTGATGATCTGTTAGCGCTTCTTGACACCCTGGTGCAGTATGGTGCTAATGAGGCTGCAATTACTGAACTCAAGGAAAACTTGAGACACCTCAAACAGTACATCAAAAGCGATTACAAGGTAAAGGAATAATGCCAATATAGAGTCTGTTTGCTCATCGTGTAGAGGTGTAACAGCATGACTGTCTGGTTCACAGATCCACTGCTCCATGGCTAGTACTATTCCCGACCACTGCAGAGTGTTTGCGCTGAGCGACCCTAAAAAGGAGTGCTATCGCCGCCACTGTGATCACCAACATAATCAACTTTGTGAGAGCTGTGAAACCTTGAAAACAGTACGTATTGTAAAAGATAATTAAAAACTAATCCTATTGAAACAACAGAGTTCTTCTCTCGAAGGCACTATTGTGTGATAGGCTGCCCGAGGAAAGTTGGTGTTCACAACAAATATTGGCACGAGAACGTAGTTGGAGGGCTTATATGAAGTTTGAACATCAAATTTCCGAGAACCTATCACACATAGGACCTGACACATAAGGACTCTATTGTTTTTATTGTATAACGTCAAATTTCGAGCGAAAATTGCCAGAAACGAGCACTATTTGCTGATAGGCGCCCGCTGAGGAGAGACACTATCGCGTCACGTGATCGATTTTGACCGATGGGAGCACGCCTATATTTAGCGTTGTACTATAACTATATCCTATATCTGCTTTAGTCTTTAGATTCAGTTGTGCCCTTCATCCAGTCTACCAACCTCCGAAAGGACCTTCAGGACGACCTTCTATTTACGGCGAGAACTGCATGTGACGGAATCCGCTCCTGGAAGACTCACCAACTGCGCATGGTTCACCAGGATACAGCCAGGACGGATATCCTCGATAGCCTCCAGGAAGACTCGGTGCTGATCACGTAGGATTTCGCCATGAAGTTCTTACCCGCCCAGTACAGGGAAACGCAGGCTGAGTTCTTTGGAAAGAGAAGTATCTCCTGGCACTTGACAGTTTGTCAGAGCAAACAGGGAGGAGAGCTGGTCGCGCAGACTTTCGTTCACATAATTGAGTCGGGTCTACAGGACAGTCACACAGTAGTGACCATAATGGAGCATGTACTGAAGACCTTGAAGCATGAACACCCCGAGTTAATGCGATTGGTATACCGCCAAGACAACGCAGGATGCTACCACTGCGCAAATACCATACTAGCCTGCAAATTACTGCGAGAGAGAACCAAGATGGATCTCTGCCGGATTGATTTCTGCGACCCACAGGGCGGTAAAGGTCCATGCGATAGGAAAGCAGCGCAGATCAAGACGCACGTGAAGCAATACATTAACCAAGGTCACTCAGTCACAACACCTGCTGACCTTAAGAAGGCTATCGAGTCCGATGAGGGTATTGCTGGTGTGCGAGTTACGATTGTACCTGTTCCCAAGACCACCGTGAACACCAAGAACATCAAGTGGGAGTGCATCACTAGTTTGTCCAACTTCGAGATCACGGCAGCGGGTATTACGGCCTTCAAGGCGTATGGTATTGGCGCAGGGAATTTCCGCTCCTGGACGTCATTTGTAGGTAGGCATGCATCATTAAACTAAACGTTACTAAGGCAAAATTGCTTGCGTTCGAAAAAAATAGATCTCAGGCCCCTATACACTGTTTTCATAGCACGTGCACTTTGCCTATTTGGTCTCAAATGGGATAGAGAAACTAAACAATAATGCTGTGCAATTTACAATAAATAAGTCCGTACCACTGTATCGTATGCTCTTTCAGGAATACCACGCAATAACCAATTTGAATGGATTGATGCGGGGCCAGGGAAAGGAGAGTTTGTGTCAGTGAAACACAGACAGCCAAAGCCGGCGGCATCCCACACAGAAAGCTCACCCGAGGAGGGCTCTGCCATCGAAAATACCCAACAAGCAGATACCCACCAGGCTGATAGTCTTCTGTTTCCGTGCCCAGAGGACGGATGCACCAAGTCGTACATGACGCACGAACGTCTGGAGCAGCACCTTATGTATGGTAAACACGAATTCTGCCGGGCCGAGAGCGTCTCCCTACTTGACAGAGCGAAGGTCAGTTACGCAGAGCGTCTTGAGGCTGGAGGGAGCCCCTCCGAAGTGACGATAACGGGCACAGAAATACACAGTGGTTCTCCTTGTCTGCCAGAGGGATGGGCTGGTCGGGAGTCCGCTAAGCCACACCACCGGTTCAATTCCAAGCAAAAGAGATACTTGGAGGGAAAGTTTAAACATGGCGAGACCACGGGGGTCAAGGCTAACCCAGATGACGTCTCGAAGGAGATGAGATGCCTGAGAGACAAGAACGGGAAGCGAATCTTCACCGTGGAGGAGTTCCTGCGTCCCCAGCAAATATCCTCTTTCTTCTCCAGAATCGTATGTAAGAGAAGAGATGCCACCGACTCCGATGGTGAGGCTGAAGAATTTGCGAGGCAGCAGGCGGCCGTCCACTTGGATGTGATGGAAGCGCTACAGCAGAAAATCACTCATCCCTTCTGTTCTCTGGAAAGAACCTGTGCCTGATGACAGAGTCAGAGATCAAAAGTCTCAAGATGACCCAGATGCGCTCTATGGTTGGGCACTTTTCGATTGAGGTTAAGGGGCGAAAGAAGGAGGCGTATTCAGATGCAATAATTTCATTTTTAAATAGGTGCCCTTGTAAGCAGTAATTCTGGTTACCCTTTATTGTAAGAGGAGTGCATATTACATGTACACAGTATTAACAATATGGTTGCAGGGCTAGGTTGTTTCTTAGGACCAAAAAGACGTGGCGGCATCCATCCCTACTCTGGATGTCTTTACGCCTATTTGTGGTTTAAGATATTTTTCTTCCCGAAAAAAGAAATCCCTGTTTCAAAGTTAGCGATACCGCAAATTTACATCACCAGTTATTTTGCAGTACTTTCGGAATAACAAATCCGCTAGAGAGGGCAACGACCCGCGCACCAATCGTCCGATATTGTACAACAACTTACTTGTATAGCTTATTGCGTTAAAATGACCAAAATAACTGTAAGAAATGAGAGGCAACGTCGCAGAATAATAAATAAAGCACATTTCGTCGCTCTATAGTGTCTTTACTGCCATAGCTGGAAATTTTGTAACTCGTAACCAGTCCTCCAAACCGTGTCGCCTAGAAGGCGTCTCGAGAAAAGTCGACTTTTGGGCATTTTTGAGGTGCTCTCCTGCAAACACATAATCATTGCCCGCAGAAATTTTTGTAGCAAAAACTACACCAACATAAGTCCTTTCATAAAGTATAAACCAATTTTCTAAAGTCCATCTGCTACTCGAGAAATACCCCGGGAAATGAAGCATAGTCCCCGGCTGTACGAGAATTAGGTAAAAGGAGCAATCTTTGAACACACTTTTTTTTAGACAAAAGCATTATTGATCCAGATGAAATATATATGACTGACGTTTATAGATTACCATTAACAACTGGATTAAGTTTCATTAGCTCCGAATGTTTTGGTAATTTTTTTACCGATTTTTCAAATTTTGCATTTTTTCGTTTTTCACAGCAAAAAATGGCCCCTTTAAGTGAACGCGTCCCAAACTGAAATTTTCGAGTTTTGGAGAAAACAAGTTATGTCAAAGAATCAGGCATGTGACAGGCCTTATTCTGACAAAGTCTCAAAATTTTGAGTTTTCGGCCGATTTCCGACTTTGCTCGATCCTTACAGGCAGCGCCTCTTAACAGCTTCTCAAATGTTTTGCCCACGTGGAGACCACTTCTATTGCCGTTCATTCTTTCACCGAAGTTTCACAAAAACATCATTAAATTTTAAAAACTTTTTTTATGCATCCCTGATATTTAGCTTAGCCCTAAGAGCATTGCTTAATTCCTCAGCCCTTAATATTGTTATCTATTTTGTACCTCCCTCGTCCGTTTGCACATGTATCCAGCCAGTATTTCCACGCCTGCTTTGGTCACTTGCAATGGCGACTACAATCAGCGAATAGTTTGTAAATGGTTTCAGCCCCGACAGTGTTAAGTTGGTTTCATCTGCAAGCAGCCACTGTGCTTGATATATCCCTGCTGAACTGGTGGTGTTCAAGATTAGATACTTTTGAACAGAGGATCTGCCTAGAAAAAAACTAGGAGGGGCTGTCCACGAAAGTGATATTGATGTATTGCTGACATTGACTTGAATTCCAGTCCACGACTTCAGAAAGTCTCCTGTTAAAAAAGAAAAAAAAAACGAAATGCCAATCAATATGTATTTCGTGAATAGATCAAATTTAACTGTCTTCACTCACACGCGTCTGAAAGGACTTCATTTCATTAATTTTTTTTAACAACAACAAGCTTTATTTGCATGACTATAAGTACATACAGTATTGCAAAAGCGTAAAACTTAACTAAAGCGAAACTTATAACAATCATAATCATCTAATAGGAAAAAAAGAAATTATGTATGCGCTACATTACTTTCATTCGATAGAAGATTATTTCGTAAAGATAAGCATCTCAAAATGAACTTCATCAGTTGAGTATTTAAATAATAATTATCAGAATTCATTAATTTTTTGGTGGCTTGCATAGGAGGTAATTGTGTTATGTTTGGTATTTGGTTCTCTATTTTTTTGTAAAATTCATCTCTAAAACTACAGTATTTAGTACAATGGAAAAGTAAATGAATTTCATCTTCAATTTGGTTTGATTTACACGTAGGGCAGAGTCTATTATCCCTTGGGATTTGATCATATCTGCCAGTTTCGATCAATAATTTATGATTACCTATTCTAAGTTTCACTAATTCTTTCCTGTTATTTAGTTTTCTTGTAAGATCTAAATAGCAGGAAGGCGTATATTCGTCCTTAAAAGTGTTATAGAATTCTAATTTTGTTAGTGTTTCGAATAGTATGTTGCCAGTGTGAAATATAGACTGAAATATTAGACTTACATAGTGTTTAATCTTAGCATCAGTTAAGAAAGTAGGGTCAAAATCAGGCAAATTATAATATTCAGACATCCTCATAACATAAGAGTAAAAACTATTTTTGCTGGTGTTATGAAGATCAGATGACATCAAAAAGATTTGTTTAACAATAGAGTCATTTTCCTTATTGTGGAGATATAAGGTGTAATTAAATATTTTTTGATTAATAGCTATTATAAGAGGAAACTTTCCAAGCTCAGCTCTACAAGCTACATTCGATGCCTTACTGCTTACTTCTAAGTAACGTTTACAGTACTGGAGATGAGCTTTTTCAATCTGTGAACTGTCCCAAGACTTGAAGTCAGGTTTGGTATAAACTCCCCAGATTTCACTGTTGTAAGTTAAAATTGGAGAGATCATAGCGTCAAAAAGTTTATTTGCAAGGAATGGGGACAGATTGCTGATATGTGTGTGTTTTCTGAGGCTGAAAAGAGCGTGGAGAGCCTTCTCTTTCAATTTGTCAAGCGCCAATGAAAAGTTTCCTGTTGAAGAGATTAATGTTCCTAAGTAGGTGTAATTCTGAACAACTTCAATGTTTTCATTGTCAATATGAAAACTATACTCAGTACATCTTTTTGCGCGTTTTTGGAAGATCATGACTTTAGTCTTTTTAGGATTGATACTTAACATCCATGAATTGCAATAGGAAGATAACATATTTAAGCAATTTTGCAATCCTATTTTGGATCGTGATAATATTCCTAGATCGTCCGCATATAAAAGAGAATTTAATTTCGCGCCGTTTGGTAAGACAAAGGGGTCAGATAAAGTTTCTTCGAAAGAGAAAGGTATATTATTAATAAAAAGGTTAAACAGTAACGGACTTAAAATGCAACCTTTATTTCATTTATTGCACGTTGGATTTTCGTGGATGTCAATAAAAGAAAGGCCATTACAAGGAAACAAAGGAGTATATCTCAAGTGATGGTGCAACAGCCTTGTAATACACCCTCGTTGGCTGAGGCCAGTCATGCATGTGTTTAAATTGTCTTTCTTCGATTAGCAGTCACCAAAACCCAATTTGAAGTAAATAGAATCAAGCCCGCTGGGCGCGTGAGAGTGGAAAACAATTCATCACGATTGCAAATATATATATCGGGCTGTGTAATTATCATTTTCCCCCAATAAACCTCAGCCTGGAGAACCAATTTGGTCTTCTAGTCTGAATCCGCTGCTTTAACCATATAATTTGTGGAATACCTTCTGGCAGAGGGAGGTGAAACCCAGGAGGGGGGGGGGAGGGAGATATGCAAGTCCACTGGTGACGTCATCACAACAAAATTGAGTCGCATGGTTTTATATATGTTCCGTTTCTATAAGTATGGAGCGCCGCTCTAGCGGGGCCTTTGGCCCTCGAGGAAGCTCCGCTATAAAAATGACAAGAACATCTGGTAGAAAAATACAACGATAACAACTACTACAGTACACCCCAGTACATGCTCGTCATTAGAGCTACGCGGCTTTTCTAAAATTACGTCTTGTGTAGCTCTGGTAAAGGCCAAAAATTCTTTTTGATTAGCCGATTCAAACTGTATGCGCAATAAAGTTAAAATGTTTTGCCTTCTACGCACGTTTTATTTTCGATTAAATTAATCAGGACATTAGTTAATATATTGACGTGATTAATGTCCACGCAAAGAATGTGGCTTAGGGCAGATTAAGCGACCAAATTTTGCTGTTTGGTTAAGCACGTAAGAATGCACCTGCTAAATTTCAAAGTGTCAGAGTTGAATGTAAGTGATTCTTTTCTCGCTACAGCATTTTCTACAAAATTTTAGCCTGTCCATAAATAATCTTACATGTAACTGTCTCATCAACTTTTGTAATGACCTCTTGATGTCGATGTTTAAAAACTTGGGCGCAAAGTGCTTCTGGATTTCAATCTTCTAAGTGGTGAAACGTAATACAACGTAGCGTTTAGTGGCGAAACGGCAAATACACAGTTGACATTCTCACACAACAGAAACCAAACGAATGCAAAAAAATAACTATACAATTTAGTATAACGTAAACGCAATACGCAAACACCATACCTTTATTTGTGAACAACTACGGCACGAAAGGTTTTCCGCTAATTGCAGGACATTTAGAGAGTCCCGAACAGTTTTACACTATGACCCCACCGATAGGAATTCAAATTTCTCGGTTGTTGCTTGAATGTAATGCCCAGAGCTCCACGGACGAGAATACAGCATGCAGGCGCAATAGCACATTAACGAAGTAGACATGCGCTACAGGATGTCGCGGATTTAACGACATCCAGGGTCCTGCGATCCCACCGCTGACCGAACAGAGAGTAGGCTCTGGGAACGAGAATGACCCCAGTATACAGGTAATTGTACGAAACGTTTTCGGAGCTAAGCTCTTTCATCAGCGTACGATGTAAAAATAGTAAAAATATATTAATTACCTGTTGTAGCGGTTAGGTTTCGAGGATCGGATCTGTAGTGTGCTCTTATGCCACAAGGACTCTCTCCACACTGATAAGACGTAAAACCATCTCCAGTAACATTTACGTGGTTCCCATCAATCAACAGGGTCTTGCTCTTGAAT
The DNA here is from genome assembly GCA_964017195.1 of Siderastrea radians. Lineage (NCBI taxonomy): Eukaryota > Metazoa > Cnidaria > Anthozoa > Scleractinia > Rhizangiidae > Siderastrea > Siderastrea radians. The sequence continues at coordinate 22,497,658 of OZ024892.1, forward strand.
TTTCCACAAATTTCCAAATAACCAGGCTTACTGTTTATCTCTGACGCTGGGGTGAATAGGCGAACTCCTCCCCTAATTTAAAGGAATAAAAATACAGAACACAGTCGATATGAACATTGCTTAAAGGGCAGAGTAGAGTATTTTTGTTGCATTTCTTCTCGGCATCTATTTAACCAAGTGACTACTATACTATTGTACCTTGCTATTGTGTAGCTGTTACTGTTACTATTCTAAGCTTGTAGGGACAGGGATCAGTGAAGAAAACCTAAAAGAGATCATAGGTCATCATGTTTTACCAACTTAAACTAGCAAAACACATCTCTGCTGCACTTTTATTCAACCTTACCACCGTGCCTTTAAGTTATGAATTTGAAATAGGTTGCCATATAGTCGCGGCAGTATTCCAAGTAAACTAATATAATGTATTACGAATGTGGCAACATTTAATTTTTAGTAAACAATCTGGTACGTCTTCTATGAAATAAGGTTATTATTTTGAGTTGACCGCTTAAACGGTGCCGCTTAGGGCTTGTGATAACATGCAATACGAAACTGCAGTTTTTATAAACTACTTACAAGCAACTTTTGACGTTAAGTTTAAATTTACCGTGGTATTGAAGCACTAAAAAATAAGGAACGACATCACCTCCGCCACCCCCCACCAAAAAAAAGGAAACAAACAAAAAAAAAGCACTTCCCACAAAACTAAATAATCCTGAAAACTGAAACCTTTGAATTCTCCTACAACCCTCGCATATCAGTATGTTGGAGTAGACTAGAAAAAATGGCCTGCGTGTGTTTTTACACTGTACATTTCTATGACCACTTGTCAAAAAGTGATCTCCAGCTAAACACAATCTTTTGCATTTGTTTAAGTCTGCGCTTGTTTTCATTGCTTATTATTTTGAGTCGAGAAAATTACCCAGGGTAGCCTCTAGCGTTTGTGTTCCTTTTTATATGAGCGACAATTCAAATGAATGAATTGGCATATTCTTTTTGAAGTCAATGACAGACGTTTCAAATTAAACTATCATAAAAAAGCATTAGGAAGTGCAGGACCCGAAATGTATACCTCCTTTTTCACTCACCCACATTCGGATAAGCCTTTTCCTTGAGAAAAAAAAACTATATTTTGTCCTCGAAGAATAGCCCTTTTCACAGTTACCTTTTCTCATTTGCATGACAATGTGTTTGAACGTGGATGTGAGGCAATTTTGGGCAATTCTGAAGTTTTTGCCCGAAATATCCTCACGTCCACGCTCAAATACATTGTCATGCAGATGAGCAAAGGTAACTCTGAAAAGGGCTATTATTCATTGCTTTGAGCCTTCCTTGAATAGCCTGCCATTGAAAAAAAAATCCGTCACAGAACTAAACACGGCGCACAGGCAGTCAAGGCCTGTGCCTATCCAAATTAATGGCTTACCCGCAGGACAAATCAAATCTGAAACCAAGGGAGAAGTCTAAAAATGTCAGCCATATCGTGGATCCGCTGGATGGGGGATTAATATTCCAGAAGCAGCGCTTGGCAGCCTCATGGTAATCATATGGGATTTTGCTGTTGGAAAAGTTCGCACTCAAAAACGAGCTCTCAACTGCTGTAAGGAAACCGCCACACACTGAAATAAATACCAGAAATATAAAGACTCATATACAAACTATGATGCTTAGTTACTAATTTACTAACCGACTACGAGTATTGAATGTAAACTTATGATAATTTTAAAAAAGCCACCATGTGGCTTTCGTGAGTGTTCGCAAATTTAGGACCAAGTTGCTATTCGGAATTGTTGGTTTATTCAAGAAGGAGGAAAAAAGGAATCTATAAAAACTCCAAGATGTTTGCCAACATTTAGGGACGAAATTGCCGGTAGAAAAGCAGACCCTGTCTTCACGGAGAACACACAAGTTTCATGGTGGAAAGACAGCGTTTCATGCCGGACGAAGAAAATAGGTACACAGAGATCCACTCGTTTCTGGGAAATGCAACATATTTGAATAAATGTAGCTCTCAGAAAGATTAGTGCGACAAAATTCACGAGCCAACTGTTTATTTTTGTAAAATCGAGAAAGCAATAGAACGCCTTTAGTAAAATACCAAGCATTCTGTATCCATGCCAATTATTGAAAAAAAAAAAACATTTTAACCGCTGAACTTACGCGTGGTTGGATACTTTCTGTATGGACCAGTCCCTTTACTGGTAAATCCAGCGATGCGAATAACGTATGTAGTTCCTCCCTTCAGTTTAGTCAAGGTAACTTGGGTAGTCATGGCATTGATCACCTTTGTTTTATTATTCTGTGGCTCCTTTACGGGAAAGTAGACAATTTTATAGCCAAGAAACACGCCTGGTGTATATCGGCGATCGAGGGTTGAATCCAGCTTGAAATGAACGCTGTGCTCTTGTACGTTAATGTACCAGTTTTCTGCAGAAGGTTCGCGGTTAGGTACTGGTGATAGAGAGTTTTAAGTGTGAAGTTGAGAAGCAAATCAAGAACTAACTTTGAATGAACTATTTATGTAACTTGTACAATACTAGTAATGCACGCCGCATAAATATAAATAAGGGTCCTGTTTATTTTCACGTGCTGTCAAAGGGAAATGCATGTTACAATTTTTTTGAGGGGAGTCTCAGCAAATGATAAAGTGATGATTGAAGAAAGATTTTGTTATTAAAGAAACTGCGTGTCACTAACGAAACCTGGCTTGCATGCTCAACCAGACTTCTTTAGGTTAAGATTTCGAATTGTATTTTTTAATTTGACGACGTCTGAATGTCTGCTTTACTACAATATCAAACTTTTTATACAAGGATTTCAGTTATTGTCATCAGTGAACCTGGTATTCTTTGATTAGATGCTTAAGACAAAAACTGTCTTTTTTTTTAAAGTCTGAGGGGTTTGGAATTCAACAGTTTTACTGATGAACATTACGCTAGCAGAAATCGACCTAAACACCAAGAGAGCTTTTTGCTCAAAGGGTAGAATTACAAATACCGAATGTATATGGTGAACATTAATGTTATTCAGTAATAATAAACTTACCACCTTCATCTGTTTCCACAACGATTTTCTCACTTTTGTAAATTTGACCTTTGGAATCTACTAGATAAACACAGATTTCGTACTGACTGAACACTGGGAGACCCGACACATTTAGTGACGTGTGCGTTGAGTTTAATATGGGCATTACAGTCGCTTTATACAAAGACGCCTCGTAGTAGCTGTAGTAACTGTATATGTATGGTCTTGTTTGATTCATAGACAAAACATAGAAATCAGCTTGTAAGCCTCCAGGAACATTGCTCCAATCTACCATGAAACTCGTTCTGCTGGTGTTGTAACCGATGATTCGCCAAGGGGTTGGAGGCAAAAGTGCTAAACAAAGGAGATCGAGAATAATTAGTACATAGCAAATTTATTGAGTATAATTATATAATAAAGGAAGAAGGACGGTTTCTCATTCCCATTCCCTTTGTCAATGGGCTTCACTATGTTAAGTATCCGGGGATATTTTGGTCAGTGTTTACAGGTGAGAAACTAGCGTCACATTCAGGTAAATAAAAAGCTTCTAGAACAGCACTTATCAAAAACCGTGCAATCCAAATTTAATGTGGCTGAGTACTAAATGTTACTCTGACCGTTTGGATGTTCAGTGAGAAATCAAAGGGACAGCATTTTATATGTCCCAGTACATCAGATCCACACCAGTAACTATCACTGTTCACTGGCATTCGCAAGTGGAGCATGTTTGTCACCTGTCCAGGGGTACTTCAACATCTTGGCAAAGACGAATGCCCAGATGATGAAGTGCTCTCTGATACCGAAGCTTTTGTCTGGCAGCTCCACACCCGAGGGAGTCCCTAATAAGAATTGAAACGATAGAAAAGCAGCACTTCGGCGAGCAACGAAAACTTTTTGTGCCTTCGATCCGTTCAACTCAAGATACCCTTCACCTTCACATCAAGCGAGCTCACTTTCAGACCGTTTGCACGGGAGAGGGCTCTGAAACCCTTGCCCTGTCTTTCCCATCGCAGATGGAAATAGATGGAGCTGTGAAGATCGTGATATAATGCCTGTGACCCAAAAACAGATTTGACTCTGCCAATCTGCTTACTGCGGGCGCATTTTGGATGCACTCGAGAGGGTACTAATAGTGCGTGGTACAAGGCAAGGGGTGCACAGTGATGTGTGACTAGCTCTGAATTGCGCGATAGCTTGTAAATGTGCGGACTTATGAAGAAACATAAATGTTGTAACTTACAAACATTTCACTTAACTGGGTCTCAGTTTGGATTTCAAGACCAGACACGTTTGCATTCCACAGTCCACTCAGTTTCATCACAAATTGTATTTCAGTATACTAAGAGGCCTTTTAGGTTGTGTGATTTACTGAGGATGACACAGCATGATGTATGTTAAGTCATGTGATACTTCAAATAGTTAAGTTATATTTGAATACCGGCTTACAACCAACCGAAAAAGTTGTCAAATGGATGATTCATTTATGTTCATATTTATTTTTGCATTTTGTACTCACATGTTTAGGTTTTTTTCTGAGATTTTGATTGCTTTATTGCCAATTGTCAGGTGACGAGATAACTTGTCGTGTGTCTTCTACTTTATGAAAAGTTACCACGGTGTGGAATTAGCTGCCTGATTTAAACATTTGTCGCGGTTTTTGTGCAATTGGCCACTGTTTTGCTAGGTTTTATAAAGATCCGTAAATCAGCCTGGTTGCCATGTTGCAGGAACAAGCCTCTGAATGAAACACCCCCTTTTTCGCCATATCCGCTAAAATCGACGCGTGAAACCGGAAAATACTTTAAAAGGCCCACAAGACGAACATTTTAAGCCCTGTTTCTTGCTCCTACTCAAACATTTCAGCGAAAGTCATTTTTTCTACTTGACTATCGTTATTCCAGTACCTTTTGTTATTTGCATGCGTGTACGTCAATTTTTTCAGTGAAAAAAAAAGAAGCCTTAGTAAATACAACTGGATATCTGGCTGTACCTGAATGGAGACTTGTTTTCAGTATAGCGTATTGAACCACCAGATGCTTCATGTCAATGTCGTCATATCCCCAATATGGATATGGATTCCTACGTGCCTGCAGAGTGATGACGTTTGATGGCTCGAAAGGGACCTCCAGGACGACCGGAAAGTAAATTCCAGATTTATATGGAAGCACGACCTCTAAACGACGGCCGGAATAGACTTTTAGAAATTGACGTCGTGTTCTATAGCTGCAAAGTACACACACAACTAATGAGGCAATGGAAGCAAATTTAGCTATTTAGTGTAGTTGGTATGGAACAAATTAAAACATATATATATCTAAGCAAAGAAACGTGTGGTGGAAGCCAAGTTACCGCTTTAAAAGGTAGAATGACACCATTATCATTTTAAAAGAATAGTTCGACCTTATTTTTTCTTCACAATTACTGAGCCAATTCTAATTGGCTCTCGTTTACAGTAAATAAGGTTGTTGACAATAAAATGAAAATGTCACAATGCCGAACTATTTTGCATTGCCGGTTTTTCAGAATTTTCACTGTAAGTGACAGAACCACATAAAAACTGGAATGTTCAGTGAAGTCACAATCATCAAACGGTGAAATTTAATATTTAATGGACCAAATGCCTGCGATCATGTGCCAGGCATAAAATAATAAATTGCTTGTCGTAGTTTGAACGCGAAAAAGTTTGAATGGCGGGGGCCAGTAGCCTATTCGTAGCTAGGAAGGAAGTGAAAGCGCACTTACGAGAACTCAGAGAAATCATTGAGTGGATTTAAACACATCTTAGAACAGAATTCACGTTAGTCTAACAGAAACTCGCTTCCAAAGTTTATCTATGTTTAAGGAAGCTTGTTGTACCTATTTTCAATGAGGTTGCGAAGCCTTAGCCTTGCTCGATTCGCTGAATTTCTTGCATGAAAGCCTGGTTTTGTAAACTTTGACTATGTTATGGCGAAGTCGATTATCAATAGCATTACAGACGTATAAAAACTGGCGTGAATTTGTTTATTCTTAAACTTTGTTTGACACAGTTTAACAAACTTTGTTAGTCACAATTTGTTAGGCATAATAATGACTAGCCACAATTGTGATCAGTTTTCTGCGGATTATAGCAATAAATAATTGCACATGTAATGCACTTGGAACATTGTTTTATGCATGTAATAGCTATAAGCTGACAATAAAAAAAATAAATAAAAAAATGAAATGTTTTTGTTCACAGATGGGTGTGGCTAATTTGTGTCTAAGACGTATCGTTGTATTAATACTATTAACAGCAGAGCACCACTAGAATGTATAGGTCTATGGTAGTCGATTTTAATGGTCACGACCGTTACCCTCGTATGCCTAAACGGTCGTCTTAACCCTCTTTTTTACGACCTCAATTAAAAAAGATGTGCTTTTGTTATTATTGACAATAATAATAATAATAATAATAATAATAATAATAATAATAATAAGTAATGGTAATAGGACTGAGTGGAGTTCAATTCAGCGATCAATCGGGCAAGTAATTACGCGCTCGGCCGATTTGATATTCAGTACGAGCACGATTACCTCTGAATTGTACGACATGAAGTCCTATTACCAAATAAATATATCAATAGAAAATGCAAGAAACTTGATGTGGAAATATTTAATATAACAGTAATTTTTAGATACAATATAAAACAGTACAACTTTCAACACAATCTTTAATACATCAAGTTCCGGACAGTGCTCAACGTTTCTATCAAATATTTTAAACCATTTAATTTTTCCCAAAACGTTAATGTATAGAGTGGCCTGATCTAGATATGCAATCGCTCAAAACTCTCGGTTCAGAACGCTGTCTGAACTGGTACTCTAAAAACATCTAAATTTTGTATACAAAACGTCCCAAGCGTATTTTAAAACGAACTTCCGGAAATCTATTTCACAAGTTAAATATTGACAACTGAGTGACAGCTGACAGCTTACTTTCCAAATATGGTATACACGAGTTTCTGGTCAAATTTCGCTTCATTCGCGAGAAAAAATATTGGTAAACATTTCTTCAGCTGCAAAACTTACTCTGAAATCAATATACATTTGAAAATATGAAGCTAATAACAAGTTCAATTTTCATCAGAGTCCAATGATATAAGCTTTTCTTCGTTTTCGAACGGGACCGCTTTCATCACTTGCGATTTGCGATTCTATACGTGAACCAGCAGTCAAACCAAGTTGAGAAGATTGTGGCCCAAAGTAGTTATGTATGTTAAGAGTGCAATGGTTGAAGTGTTGAACCGATGGATCGTAGTTGTGGCTGGCTGAGGTGGATCGTGTGAAAAGCATCTTCTTTCATCTTTGTCGATTTCGTCGTAATCGTCAAGGGAACTCTCGCTTGCGTGTCCCGTGATCTGGATGATCTTGTGTCTCGGCTGTTCAGCCTTCTTCAATTTCGCCACTACGGGTTTTCTGGTTGGATGATTTAAACTTTCTTGCCATCAATGATCAGAGTTTGTGCTTAATTCCTCATTTATACTGCCGACCATTTGCACCCACGCTACTTCAAAATCTTGAACGTAGGCATCGTAATGGTCTTATCTCCCACGGAAACCAAAGTGCTCCGATAAGGTTTTCAAATTTGCATTTGTCAAAGATGTTCCGTCGTGGTCGTCCAAAAAAGCACTGGACCAAAATGATTCTTCTTCGGACGAATTGTATGGCTTTGCCCGATGATTTCGTTTGCCATAACCGTTCATGCGAAGCTGTTTTGCTTTGGCATTTAAGACTGCTCTTGAATAGGAAAATTCCCCTCTGTTAATGGTGCTTGACGGATATTTTTTTTGCTGTGAGGTACCGTTCCAGGGCAGCTGGCATGATTTTAAGCGAGTCTGGCTCATGTTTTGTGCCGTCTTGCTTTCGGACCTCGAGATAAAATCTTTTTAACACACCGTCTAAAGTTGCGGGTGTCAGTGTTTCTCAGTAATTCCTGGACTATATTTCGTGACTTTGCCCAGGAGGACCAAACGTTCATCCATGTTAAGGTGCTCCTTTTTGTGTTTTTATTTTCCCCTTCTTGAAGTGTTTCGTTGATAAGCTCGTTGATAGTCACTGGAAACCTACAGCTTCCCTGCAATCTAGGTTTAGGCTTTGTGACAAGTTGTCAAATTATAAGGAAAACAAATCTGAGTAAAGCTCGTTAGACCAATTAATTTCGTCCATTTTGTGTTTTCCAAATTGTAGCCTAGGGAACCCATTCAGGTGATGATTTTTCCTTGATTTTGATTGGTTAATCCATCAAAGCAGTTTGATTTGATTGGCTAGAAAATTTTTCTGCTCAAATTTAATTGCCTGCTTAACGGTCCGATTTGACCTGTCCGATTACAAACTTCTTGTAATCGGACAGGTCAAATCGGACAGTTTGGATAATGCTGTAGTCAGATTAAGCAGCAAGTAAGGCTTTTGAGAACCAATGAGATTCGAGCATTTTGATATTGATATAATAATAATAATAATAATAATAATAATAATAATAATAATAATAATAATAATAAATAATAATAATAATAATAAATACCCCATATACTGGACAGCCGAATCTGTTCAGCTATCACCAGAAACATTTGAACTCAAGTCAACAGTATGACCGTTTAATTCTCGTACGCTCGATTTCCAATACAGTACATCTTTGGGATGAAGACATCCTATTTGGTAACTCTACGTTAAGGAGAACTTATGAACAATACTCGTTGGCACAAAAATAGGAAGTCTGAATTACAGACTGTTGATTTTTCAAGAACATCTGCAAAGCGATCACTGCAATAGACCATTCGACCATTAGACTTTTAGTCAAGTTCTCAAGTACTTTTTACAAAGATAAACTTCACTTTAACTGTAAAAAAAAATTATGTATAAATAACATATTTGCTTTTGAATTAACGTCGTACGATTGTTCGATAAAGTTAATTCACACGTTTTTATCTTGTAGCGGAGCTGCTTCGCGGGCCGAAGGCCCCGCGAGAGCGGAGCTCCATACTTATAGAAACGGAACATATAGAAAATAGCCTCCCACGCAGTCGTTTTTAGGAGAGTCGTATTTCACTCCCCCCCACAGACGCCTGCTTACCCGAGATCAACATTCCTTTCCCATTGTTTTATTCGCGTGGCAATCCGACCAATGAACAGTGAGGTATTGTCTTACAATGACCAATCAGAATAAGCGTTGTAAATTTCCCGCGAATTCTTCCTTGAGAGATGCGGGCGCTGTGAAGTTGGAATATGCATGGCATGGCTTGTTACGATGGCTGAAACACCGAAAAAATTATTGAATGTGAATACAAGTGCTTTTTGTGCGACACTTTGACTCAGTCATCTGCTGGGAGGGTTAGAATTTTCGGGAAAAGTGCAGTTGAGCTTCCTCGCTTGATCGAGACGGCAATCTGTGAATATATCAGTAAACATCGCAACTCTGGATCCAAATTATTTATTTGCAACGCGAAATGCTACAAGAGACTTCAGCGACTAGAAAAAGCAAAGAAGAATTTGGAAAGCATCAAAGAGGAGATCTGTGGGATTTACCAATCTATAAATCGAAGGGAAAAACGTCAAAGATCCGATCAAGTTGTTGAGATCGGAGACAAAAACATCACACATTTGACAACAACAAAGCGAGCGTCAGCGGCGAAATCACTCAAGTTAACTGACTCATTGACAAGTTCAACCACTGCCGAACACGTCACTACCACTTGTACTTCTTACAGTCGTCCAACTGTATTTTCGGAAATCCTTTGGCATGGACATCGCCACAATACTTGGGTGCTGAACTCGTAAGACAAGCGTTTAGCGCTCCACTCTCCACGTCAACTCCAGTGTCAACACAGCTAGTCGGTAAACTAACGAAGATATCGCTTTTTCCCTTCACAAATTCGGAGATTGCTTTCATCTGGAATGCATTTAACCGAGAGAAATCTTTAACTTTGAGCACACGGTGCTAACAGCTCTATCTAGATTATTTGTCTCCGCCATGCTATTTTATCTTATTCATCTCCATTCCCGGGAAAAGCGTCCTGCGGTCAAGGTCAACCTACCGGACGTGAGTAGGTTCAATGTGATTGGCTAAGCGGCGGAAAGGAATGTTGATCTCGGGTAAGCAGGCGTTTGTGGAGGGGAGTGAAATACGACTCTCCTAAGAACGACTGCGTGGGAGGCTATATAGAAAACCGTGCGACTCAATTTTTGTGGCCATGACGTCATTCATGGCCGTACATCCGTCGCAACACGCTTCATGTAGTATGTTCGAAGTGTCCTTGAATGCTCACGTGTCTATGCTGCAGCTGGAGAAAAGTGGCAGACTACTACGGTAGTCTAAACGCTTCAGTCTAAACATTCTTCTTTGACTTGTTTGAGGCTTAAAGTAAAAAGGACGTACTTTCGTGGACCTTCATTACCCTCGGGCGTCCCCCTTAAAGTTTTTCTTGAATTAACAAGACGAATTACCATCTAGACCTACCCTTTTCAGTAGCCTTGCGCAAATCCCTTAGACACATTTTGGCACAAGTTTGGTGAAAATCGGTTGCCATGGTTACGAGATATGACGCCACAAGTAGCAGGTGGTCAAGCTATTTTTGAAGAAAAATACGCGCTTTTTACCCTTTTTCGGTGAAAAATGTCAACAAAAAGCAATAATAAATTCTACATGTCCAGCATTAGCCTGCGTGGCCGACGTTCGAAGGGGAAGGGAGAAGGGGAGTTCGAGCGCGAAGCGCGACAGAGGGCGCGAAGCGCGCTCGACCAATATTAAACGTTTTTTGGCAATTTCAATTTTTCGGTTAAATCCAAGGCGCCCAAAACGTACCACGATGAGAGTGTGACTTGTTCGTCCGGGGGTTAAGACTGATGTTTTAACGAGGTAAAGAACAATATCTCATACACTGGACACTGGTAAGAGGCAGAATTCGAATGGCTTGTTATTACGGGAGAAGTTTGATCTCAAGTTGACGATATGGCCCCTGGCTTTTCGTGTGCTGGATTTTTTGAGTCCTTGAAATGAAAACATTTCTTTGAAAAGCTCCACATGAAATGGAAAAGATCTGAAGAATACTCGACGGCGCGGTTAGAAGAAATATTGGAGAGCTAACTGCTTCAGTAAAGAGGTACAAAAATTCTTGCTCGACGGACGGATTGTTTTTTAGAGGAGATCTGGAAAGCGACCATCTCAAAAGACACCACGAGCGTCAAACTTTGGGTTGAATTCTCAAGTACTTCTTCCACTTCTACGGTAAAGTTAATGACGTATTTCATTGTAACTTTACATTATAAGAATTGTTTAATGAGAGAATTCCAGTGTTGAAAATAATTTTCTTAAGAATTCAAGTGAATTAAATTCTTGCGATATCGATTCCGAGTAATGTTTTCTCGAGGTCGCAACTGAACGGATTTTACTTTCCCAGGCAAACAAATTAATTACATGATTTTGTTTATGTAGGGTTCACGTTGTCTCTTTTTTGTGTTTAACAATATTAATTGAAGGAATTTCATCAATAAGCCATCTGTAAGGTTAAAAGGACCCAAATTAAATCTTTTATAGCAGTTTATTGGTTATTTTACTTTTCAAGTTTGTTTGGCAAGTATTTTTTTCCGAAACTGGTGTGTATTATTCATACTAACTACTCTACACTAAGTTGGTGTTGCTTTTTAAGCCATTTTGTTGTTCCTCGGCACCTCTGCGAACTGGGTTGTTTCGATGATGACTTATTTGTTGACCAACCGAAAAATCGCTCGGTCACCAATTTTTAGTCTTACTGTTTGAAGCTCTGTACATGCAGACATTACAGTCAACGGACACGGTCACCGCGAACTTCAGCATATGTAGGGCTACGATCTATTTCCTTTGGCCTGCAGAAAAACACTAATTATAAGAGCAGCACATCCCTTGAAAAGATGCTCTTGTTTTACCGCTAAACGTTTGGAACAAAATGATATTGGACAGCAGCTGATCGTGAGTTTAATTCTGCTGAATAATACTTCGCCGGAAACTTGTGCCGTTTTCATTCGATAATTTAAGTTTGCTTGGAAGCTTCCGAAATCCTTTTTTCTGGTACTTCTTCCCAGTAAACTGCCTGATACCGGGCCAATATTACTTATTTTAGCAAAGTTTTTGATGGTTGACAGAACATAACAGGCAGTCGGATGCATGCGAATCAGTGAGAAATGCGTATTTACATTGAAAAGTCCGACGAGTCGCTACCGAGAGCAATTTAGATGGGTTTATTAGTCAGGACAATTGTAGTTTCACGAGTATTCTTCTTGAACTTAATTAGCTTTCCAAAGAATGCTGCAAGAAAAGCTGCCAATAAAAGCCGTGCTGAAGTCTTCTTTTTTAAGAAAATAAGCCAACTTCACTGTTTCCTCAGCGGTCCGCATTGTGTTTTTGCCTTTATGTTTTCCCTTGTGGTTTTTCATCTATTGGCGAATAACTGCACAATTGAAATGTACGGTATTTTAGGGGCCGAGAGTTGAGAAGAATTTCATCTTTGCAATCCACAAGTGCACTCCAATTTCTTCAAATTTAAGAGTGTTTTGCACGATGATAATAAAAACGCAGAGCAACTCACGAGTGTAAAAATACGTTTTACGATTGCACGTCCTTCCTTTCTCGTTAAGAATGCTTTTAAAATGAAAGTCATAAAAAGGCATTGTATAGAGGACAAAGTTGAGGCAAACTACTTGTTTTAGATTTAAACAATGTCTCATCTAACCCGAAACCGACAGTTTCAGTAAGACAAGAGCAGTATTTTATTCCCGATCTTTTGTAGTAAAATAAATAAATCACTCCTATTTTGAGGTACATGTTGTCATTTTCACGTGTGGAGTTTTCTTTTAGAGAGAAAGGAAACGTATCTACATGAAAAAATCTTGTCTTTTTGTAATTTGTTCTTCAGAGATGAGAAATAGTCCAAAGGGTAAACAAATTTTGAAGCAACGTTATGGAAGAAAAACAATTAAAAAACGGCTCCTAATAAACCGGTCAATAGTCACTAAAATCTTGAAGAAAGAAAGCCTACCTCCTTTAGGTCTAGAAAATTGTTAGGAGCTGTTATAAACTGCAGGAACCGACGGAATGAAAACCGGGTCGACCATACCCTTAACCAGACGAATCAGACGGGTCGCTGATTTTGATAACTCTTCTGAGCAATCTAGCCAACTGAGAAAGAACAAATCGAAAACTTAACGCGAAATTTCAATTTTCAATTACAGGTCAGTTCGCTTCAGCCCTACTGATTCCGATTTCGTGACATTTCGTGTTATTTGTCGATCAAGATCTGAACTCGATGAAAACCCAAAACGATAACCCCATTTAGTTTCGAGTGAGTTCTATTTAGCTGTTACAGATAAGCAACGTTTCCGGTTCATTCAAGTGAACAGCCAGTAGCCTGAGATGGTTTGTTGTGGCAAGCGCTTACAGCGGCGACTCAAGTCGCGGAAGCCACGTTTTCACGTGGGAGGTGATTTTCGTGCTTGCTCCCGGTGTGTTGTTTTTGGTCGATTATCCCTGAAAGGAGAGACTGCTAGTGAACTGACGCAAGCTTTTATCTTATCTAAAGAAAACGATCGAAGGAGTAACTTACCTCGTTGTACGGTTATTTCGCTAGACTACCAGTTACATGCATATGGACAGAGCTGAATAACAACTGCGCATGCCAAACGCGCAAGGAAAACTTGGCACGACAACACAAAACCATAGCAACAATTTATGTAAGATGGCGGACTATTTAAAAATTTTGACATCGCGAAGATTTTCACCTTCAATAAGAGTTTTGTTGCAAGCTTAAGTTTCAGACTTCTGCAAAGCCTTCATCTTTTGTCGGGACAAATTATATCTTTTGTACGCCGAGGTTATTTTTCAGACCGCGAAAATGCAGCGAGATTCTTACCATTCCTGGGCTACACGTTCTCATTTTGCTTAGACATTCTTCCCCTAACCGGGTATTCTTACACAGGAAGCAGATGTGGTGACTAGAAGTTTCCTCCACGTTGTGTAAAAGCAACACAGTGCGCACGCTGTGTCAGCTACATGTTATAGTCGATTCGCTGCATTACCTGAAGAGGTTTCGCTGTAGTGATCTGTAGTCTGTACCGCATTGTTTGTAGATTATTTTTGCCGATATCACGTTTTCTTGCTTCAGATTTGTAACACGGAATGGCAAAAACAACAGCGATTAAGAAACAGCTCTCCGATCAGAAAGACCAGAATGCATGCCATGTCTATGAGCTAGTACTTGGCAACTTCGTTCGAAAAGTTTTCCAGTGGACAAAATTCACTGAAACGCCACATCTTCTTTCAAATATCCTTTAATTTAGTTTAAAAAATCCCTTATCCGCTTGTAGAGAGTTCGAACCCACTGATTATCGAAAGCATACATTCGCAGAAGGAAAGGAGTAAAGGATTGAATAACCTAATTTTCCCGCTCTTGTCAAAATCTTTACGAAATCCAACCTCTTTAGAAATTCATGTCAGAAGATCCCTATCGAAACGCTGCAGAAGTGAAACCAGAAGTCAAATACGATGACGGTTACCTTGCAAGCCCATGACGTTACTCCCTAGTAACCAGACCTTGCGAATTTTTAAACTTCCGTTTCTCTCTGGCTATTGGTGTTCTTTTCTTTTGATTTCGCGGTAGGTTATACACGTACTATTACTAAGGGAAGAGTTAACAAGGAAAAAAATACGAAACTCAAGCTAGCATGTCTACCCCGCGGAGATTCTAACACCACGTAACGATTACGCTAAGGCAGAAATTGTAATGGAAAATGCGTTTTCTTACTCTGAATCGAAGACGATACATTTAGTGCGGCCTGCTGGTGTTGAATATCTTAGGCTTAACCTAGAGAGGTTTATAGAATTCCATTCAGACGATTCTTGGTTTTAAAAATTATTTTGACAGAATGTCACTAGTTGGCACGTGGGCTGACAATTTTGATCATTTAAGAAGTTACAGATTCTTTAATTTTATCAATTCGTATAGTAGAATAAAATGAACTGTCTGCTCCACTGACCCATATAGAGCCTGTTGTTTCACAACAAGGACCTAGCCCTATTTTTTTCCTGGCCATATTGATGAAGTTCTTTCTAAGTCTATGTCTCTTAAAAATTTGGAGGGAACAGTATGCCTAAATTCAAGATTAATTTGTAAACAAAACAAAATTTACATGCGAAAAAGTGGAAAACAACGAAAGCTAGAAAAACAAAATAGAATTGTTAGTGAATTAATTAAACTATCATCATTTGTCATTGTTGATTAAAAGTTTCCATAATAAGAGAAAAATTGGCCCAGAATATGTATGCACGTTCTGTGACCAGTTATGGTACAGATCATCAGCTAGTTTGTGCGGGAAAGCTTTCTTATAACATATATTAAAAGGATTGAAGATTGACATATATTCAAGTTGATTGTTGTGTAACCGGGCTAAACATTGTCAACAACAAGGAGTGGATTTGCACAACATGTAATCAAAGTTTTGAAAAGTGGTAACTTACCAGGTTTTTCCAATGCAAAAAACATAGTGCACCCTGGAAAAAGAAAAAAACAAAGAACAAAAAAAGAAAAAGAAAACTTGTTTAAATTTAAGGTGGCTCACCGCTATTTATTAGGCGGAGGCTCCTTTTTATAAATCGAATTTTCGGCAAGTAATCCCTAACCGATTTCAGTGATTTTTGGTATTCTAAACAAAGAATGACCGAATTTTAAAACTTTAAACATTAATAGATTTTTTTTCTTTTTAACCACAATAATTTCTAAGACGCCAAGGTTTGCTGTGAGCAATTTTCTACAAAATCGGCTGGGTAGAAATGTCTGCACAGTTGATTATTAAATTTTGGCTTCAAAACATTATGTTTGCGTTATTGCCTCAGCTGTTGAAAAAACACTAACGCAATGCTGGGATAGCAATTATTATTATTTTTTTGACAGCTTGATACCCCCTAAAACTCTGCTTAAAAATCGGAAAAGATCGGAAACTCCAGGTAAAATCACAGCAGACCACCATCAGTTCGTGTGGTGTGTTTACTATTGGAACTTGACACTTTACCCTCGGACGTACAAGCAAAGTCACACCCCCACCGTGGTACAAGGGGGGGGGGGGTTGGGGGTTGATGGACCCCCTTGGATTTTCGTTGTGTTACAATATTTTGAAAAGATTTCACCTTCAGTTGCTACGCTACTGGGGGCCTGTGACGTCATTCAAGATGGCCGCCATCTTGGATTTTACCGAAATCTAAGAAAGCCTGTGGTGTGCTCTACAAGATGAGGTCAAAATTATAAGTTGCTACGCTACTGGGGGCCTGTGACGTCATTCAAGATGGCCGCCATATTGGCCGCCATCTTGGATTTTACCGAAAATAAGAAATTGTTAAAAAAAACGCTAAAAATTGGATATTTTGATGCTGGTCATTTAGAATATCACATAATTAAACATTTTGCTGCTTTTTGTTGACATTTTTTGCATTTTTCACCTAAAAAGGGTAAAAAACAGGAATTTTTCTTTCAAAATGGCTTCACCACCTGCTAACCCCCCCACCCCCCCTTGTACGCCTGAGGGTTAATTTTAAGGCGACTCGATAGGCTGAGATTTTGTTCGACTAGTACAGACATTTAAAACATTCTTTACCTTTATGGCTCAATAAAGTTTAGAGAAAAGATTAATTGAGTCACGAGTGGTGTTTATTTGACGTTCCGAGTAATCTCGCAACGTTTATACGTTGACTAGTATTACAGATTACAACAAGAAACAGTTGTTGAAGTAACTAAGTGAAGTAAATTCGATTGAAAGCGATTTTATCCAGTCTTTTTCCTTGAGGCCTCGGACAAAACGGATTCAATAACATCTAGCAATGTTGAATTTAACTTTGTTGTACGATGTTGAACGAGGATGGCCAAACGATTAAACATTTCTATCCAGCATCGTTTAACGTTGTTGAATTCATCTCGTTACAAGTGTTTGGCCACGCAACGAATGACTTGAAAGTTAGGGTGAATTCATTTCCAGCATACGCGTATACTTGTCGCAAATAAACGTGTCGGTGAACTCCACAGATAACTACCCGTGCGAAACGTACATTCAGTTTTGAGCGTGAAAAATATGTACAGCAACGCGGCGGAAAGTAAAGGAAGCGTCAGAAAATTATTTCTTGAGTGGTTTCTTGAGTTACGCTATTGGGAATGTACTAACTAATGACAGATTAGGGACTAGCGGCGAAAGTCGCAGTTTTGAGAATAAGAGAGACGCAGGCAAAGGGGAAGATGAAACAATGGTATAAATTAAGGAAAGATGATCATGCACTTTCTTCTATTTTTCTAAAGGGAAGTAGTTCAACTGATAGGTAGTTCAGATTTACGTTCTTATGACGTACTCATTTACGTTCTCTGCAAATCAGTGATCATTAAAATTCAGAGGGTGGAAAATTCGACGGCCTGTTTATTTGCTTCGCATTCAGTGTACGCGTATAGGCTATGCGATTAGTCAATGGTGCAGCGATTGATCGCATTCATTGTTCGATAAATTTGCAATACAGCAACACGAGAAAATGCAAACCTTTCGCAAGTATTTGAACAGACATTTCCCTTCTTTGGGAGAAGTAGTCAGAGTCGACAGCGTCGACGTCAAAATAGCCAGTGAAGTACGAGTGCACGCTGGGACGCGTCATTGATTTATCGCTTACCCCATGCGCGTAACCTAAAGGTGACGGAAACAAACAGGTTTTCGCATTTTATGCTATACGCCATGCTGCAAATGAATCCACCCTTGTTGAATGTTGTAAATTGGTGTTTTGTGCACGTGCATGTATACACGTGCATGTATTCACAGCCAACATTGGCTTTGGCACACTATGAGGGTTAACTGGGTTCATTTTATAATAAACACGATAAAAATTCGCCAAAAAGTTAACTCGGTTAAGAGGTGTTTGAACCAGGGAACGCCTTAAGCCGGGTCGAGTTGAGTGACGTAATGAAATATACTAGATTTTAAAATTACGGTGTTGCATAATCACTTGCTCCATTCTACGTTCTTTTTTCAAGTGCATTACTATGCGTTAAGGCTGAAACAGTTCCTATGATACCTTATGCATTCTGCACAGATTTCTAACGTTGTTCGATCTATCCAGTATGTTTTTGAGTTTGTTGAGTCGCCAGAGAGCAACATTGTTTCGAAATCGCCCATAAGCTTGGGTCTATCCAAGAAATCAGCGTTGGTTTGAAAAAATCGTCAGGAATCCTGGGAATAATATTGCACCACAGGAAACCAAAGCGTAATACGAGAGTTTGAATGGAGCGGAAATTCTGTCGAAAATAATTGGCGGTTTTCCATCGCAAACAAATTAAAGGCGAAATAAAGGTTTGAAAAACCTTACCTGTTGTGTGCTTGCTGTGTTTTACCGCTTTTCCCAGCTTCTGGAGGCCGTATTAAGGGATTTTCTGCTTAACGGTCGATGCGACGTCATGTCACGTACTAAAGAGAGCGAAAGGTAGGAAAACGGAAATTCAAATTTGCCAACCGTCATTCGAGGTCCCGATCGAAATGCCCGATAAAAATAAATTTAATCCACAGTCTGCCCTTTCAAACTACAACACTTTTAAAAAGGGATAAATGTCCTACCTTTCTGCGTGATTCAATCGTCAAGTACAGTCTTGCATTAAAAACGAGCTAACTTTTCAAAACCGCCGTCATCACAGGCTTCTGACCAAGAAGAGGGTCAAAACTAAATTTCGCTTCACCGGGGGACGACACGAGTGACTTCTGTGTCGCCAAATTCCAAACTCATCCTCTTCGGGGAAGTCAACTTTTGTACCGCTGAAAATTCGGGTCGCATTCAGGTACAAAACTTCACTTCCCCGAAGAGGATGAGTTTGGAATTTTCCAACGATCGGTTGGCAAAATTGAATTTCTGTTTTTCTACCTTCAGCTCTCTTTAGTACGTGACATGACGTCGCATCGACCGTTAAGCAGAACATCGCCCAAAACGGCGTTGGCTGCTAGGAACAGGTGGATGTTATCGCTCCACTTCTAATACGTTTGGTGTTGAGAAGTGCAAAGCCCTTGACATTGCTCGCGACTTTGTTCGGGCTTTGTACCTCAAATGGACGGGAACTTGGATTCGTTATGCACAAATTTGAGATAAAACATGGCCTTTCTCAGGAGTAATTGATGGTTGCTACATAAATAATAACAATAATAAAGCCCCGAAAGGAGAACACGAGGCTTACTTCAACCGTAAACAGTGTTATTCACCCCGGCGATATCAATCAATGAAAATCAATAATCAATAAAATCAATAATAATCAATAACAATCAATAACAATTAATTGATTGGTATTGGAAATCAATAAAAATCAATGCCTTAAAGTTGAGTGAGTATCGATTTTTATTGATTATCATTGATTATTATTGATTGATATTGATTTTTATTGATTATGAAATTTGTTATTTAACTTCAATAAAAACGCACCATAGGGTCATCCTCTGGAGGCCCTGTCACAATTCTAAAAAATTAATAAATAAAAGTGAGTACAGTGATCGAGACGACACATTTCGATAATTTTTTTTCAAACTTACACAGTAATCTTTTCTTGTAAGGGCCAAAGAGGACTAACAAGCTCGATTTGAAGGCGTCCGAGCTGCCCCCGATGCAAACTTTGAACGCAGTCCCACGTTCTCCTCTCTTCTTGAATGCGTGAAATGTTTCCTCGATATTTACATAAAAGGGGCATTCGTGGTAGCCTTTAACTACGCAGCGTACAGATAGTTCAACTTGCTTCGCCATCATTAACATCAACAAAAGTCTGAAACAAGTGAAGTCCGGAAACAAGTGTGTTGTGAGAATCCCGTTGGGAATGCAAGGAGTTATCAAAACAAGGGAAAAACTTGTGCAATCGAATTACCCTGGACACATAAATATCCCGGGATTTATGACGCAAGTCTACGCTACTAAGCGCCATAAAGTTGCGTAATCAATTATTGATTATCTATAAAAATCAATAATAATCAATAGCAATTAAGACGATTTGGTGAGTGAGTATCGATTTTTATTGATTGGTTGAGCCAATCAATAATAATCAATTGATTATTATTGATTATTATTGATTATATTGATTGCAATCAATGATTGATTTTCATTGATTGATATCGCCGGGTATTCACTCGTACTGCAAGGTGTAACTGACTCGGAAGGCAAGCTTTTAGATGTTAGTGTGTGCTACTCTGGAAGCGTTGATGATGCGAGAATTTTTCGCAGGAGCGAGTTTCGTAGACGAATCATTAGGGACTTTAAGATACGGTGACTACGGACTACGGACTACGGTTGGACGTGTGTTTTCCTTTGACTGAAACATGGGGCCGAGTACACAACGAGTGGCGCGAAAATGCGAAGTTAAGACTGCAGACTACAGACAACAGACTACGAACGAAGAGCGAAGGTCAACTCTACACTAAACAGACACAAAATGTCTTTTAAAAAGATTCGAGATGCTTTGGTTTTGAGTTGTTATCGTCGCACTGCAATTCAAAATGTAATTGCACGTGAGGCTTGCGTGCAAGGTTAATCAAATTTTCAGGGCTCGCTTTCAAATTACTTCGCTTGCAAAAATACTTCAGAAGCAAATTTGACATATTTTACTAAATTAATTACTTCTCAACTTGAAGGGAAGCCATTTGTATCTAGAAAGAGCAAAGAGAAGAGTTGATATTACAAGCTATATTCAAAACATCAAATTTAACTTCATTCTGGAAAACAACGCGGCGATCAAAATCAGTAAACAAAGTAAGCCGTACATTTTTCGCTGTTCTGAGTTCATAATCACTTGATATTGTTATAAATGCGTATTAGTTCGTAGTTCAAGCGTTACAGTACAAGAACACCTCAATTTTCTAACTTTAGACTACTTTTTCATACCATCTTCAGTTGCTCGTACTACACCACGCTGCACTACGTGAAATCCTTCGACTTCGCACCGTCGTGAGCTTGCGACGGTGGGGACAACAGAACACATATGTCTCGTCCCAGTCCTAAAGTGCCTCCCGTCCGTAGTCCGTAGTCCGTAGTCCGTAGTCACCGTATCTTAAAGTCCCCTATTGCCGGTGACATAACGAAAGGGAACATGCTTATCAAAACTGTAAACGTGCGGCCTTAGTAATTTGGATGGGGACACTGCCTACCCCTTGAGATCTTGAGACCTTTTGGAAACTTCCACTGCCTTTCAGCTCGTTTCCTTTCAAAGACTTATCAAAATATCTTGTTCTTTGCTCATCCACGGGGTTTTTTTCTTACAATTAGCCGTGTGGGAAGAACTATCTCTCGCTTCCAGATCGGTGGGAAATTGTGACTACGACAAATTCCGTTCTGCCAGGCTAAAGAAACCGTGCGAAATTGATGCATACGGCGGAGGCGCAAAGACCAGTAAGGGGAAAACGAATACCCAGGGAAATTTATCTCGTATTCAGAGTTCTCAGTCAGCAGCGCGAGAATTCCACCACCAATCGCCGTGACCCGATGCAATGTTCGGAAACGCACCGCAGTGAAAAGCACTAATTTGCCGCTGAAATTAGATAGATCGACACGATTCTGAAATTCCCGCGTTTGTCCGTGTTGATTGTCAGTTTCGAAAATTAACCTTGTTAAAACTACCCAGAACGGTGGTCTAAAAATGTTAACCAGGTTTAAAAAATCCATTGTTCTTTGATTAATTTCCATGGGAATCGCTAACCCGGTTTAAAGTCGGTTAACACCTCCAAAATGCGGCCGCATCATGAAATTAGGTTACCAAGTAATTATTTTTTTTAAATCAACCCGGTCAACACCTAGTGGGGCCGCAGCCATATTGCTTTTACACTTGAGAAAAAAGAAATGTTAGATGGTGTTGCATAAATTAAAACGTTTGAAAGCAGTCAAATTTTGTTCAACATTATTCAACAGTGTAGCCATACATGCGCAGCATGTTGAATTCAACAACGTTGAACGTTGGATGGAAATGGTGGAGCCGTTTGTACGAGGCCTCTTCAGAGCTCCGCTGTTAGGCTAGCCTAACTATATTATTCAATCTTTAAAAACAAGAAATTAATGAAGCTTGACACTTTTCTTCAAGGGGTGGTTTAAAATGTTGAGCAGTAAGGTTTTGAAATGCTACGTAACAAAGTCCACGTACTCGAATGCTTTAGTTACCAAGGCGTACAACAAAGGTTTTGCGCGGTAATCAGTTTCAATTTTTTTTTGATGTAGGACAACTTAGTTAGCATTATATACAGTGTGATCACTTCCATAGGACGGCTGATAAGGTAAGCAGATCTTAGATATACTAAATAGTCTAAGGTGACTATAGTTATTTGAGCTTGCAATATCATTGCTACACCAAAACAGCATTTAATCTTAGAAATATGTCAAATGGAATGGACAACCTTTAACATTTAATAGCATTTTTTTTATCAAACTCACCGATCGAATCGCCCAAAGCGCTGTAGTTGAAAAGTGACAATAGCCACAGCATTATTGATGCCAGCATTGCCTATTTTCCAACTGCATTCAGGAGCACTGTACTCTGATGGTGTAAGACGTATTGTTCCAAACGACATGTTGAAATTGCCACCGCATACTAGGTGAAATATAAGCAAGGTGATTGCAAGCATTTTGAAGCTGTAATTTAACATCAACGATGTCTATTCAGTAGAAATAGATGCCTAAAAGACAGTTACTGATAGATTTTCAGAAGGGTTGTGAGCTCTCTTTGCTCTGAACAAAGCAGTAGCAGTAGTAGTACACCTTTATTTAAAAATCATCAGGGTGGACTTTTGAGGAGCAAAACAACTGCTTTCAATAGAAACCCTGACTTATTACAAAAAAAAGTACACACAGCATACATTTACAAATAGACAAAAAGGATATAAAAGCTATATTAAAACTATCTACAAAGATATTGGGTAATAAAATTAAAGAAAAGAAACATTGAATAATGTTTCCCTTAAAACTGACTACCTGTCTATGAGTTCAGTATGTCTAAAATTATGAATCCGTTATAATAAAAACAACTTGTCGCAATTTCGATGCGGAATCTCGAAGGTAAAGCACATTGCTTTGCCTAGTTGTGCGACCATAAATATAATCCTAATCCAAGATTTCTCTGGTTACTATGGTAATGTGAGGGTCGTTTACCTGGAGTTGAAGTTGTTGGTGAAGAAGAAGTCCTAGGAGCTTTTTAGTTGAAGGAGAGAAAGAGAGAGGTAATCAGGAGGTTAGCAGAAAATGTGATATAGAATTAAATACCTGATGTAAGACAATTCTTTAACCACCTTCTTTGTAATATTACTTTTAACGAATTTTTCCTTGTCCCTACTCTCTAATTTATACCAGGGACCTTTAGCCCTCAATTGATTGTATAATGAGTTTATTTAATTTGTCGACCCTCGGACGAAGAAGCAAAGTCACACCATGGTACAAGGGGGGGGGGGGGATGATGGACCCCCCTTGGGTTTTCGTTTTGTTACATTATTTTGAAAAGATTTTACTTTTAGTAGGAAACCTATCACGTGCTCTACAAGATGAGGTATATATTATCGGTTGCTGCGCTGCTGCGGGCCTGTGACATCACCGAAAATTAGAAATTGTCAAAAAAAGTTAAAATATTTGGAAATATTTGATGCTGGATAGGTAGAATATGATACTGCTTTTACTGCTTTTTGTTGACATTTTTTGCATTGCTCATCTAAATAAGGTAAAAAAACACAAACTTTTCTTGAAAAATGGCTTGACCACTTGTTACTGATGACGACATATCTCGTAGCCATAGCCGCAACCGATTCTCACTAAACTTGTGTCAAAATGTGTCTTAAGGATATGCGCACAGCTACCGAAAACGGCACAGGTACTGCGCCCGAGATTTGAGAAGCCCTATATCGAGAATCGGTGGATAGGCTCGAAAAATCGAAAATCCTGATAACTTGCCAGAAGAACACTTTTGGGGAGCTATCTTGGAGAATGCTACTTCAACTGTCTGGAATTCTATTGTTTTGGAGAAGTTCGGATAAACGGTTTGGTAATTAAGAGGCCGTCTCCCTAAGAGTGTACCACTCGATCTCAGATTCAAAAAAATACATTTCCTTCAAAATTTTACCACAGATACTACTATCTATCCCTACCACTAAAATGTAGTTGAAATGATCCAAAAGTTAATTTTGCTCCCGTTTTGAGGATTTGCTTTTTAGTGTACCGTAAGTGACTAAAATTTGCCTATTTTGGGCGCCATAGTACAGGGTTTTTCAATTATCGTTTAAAATGACTTCGCACCATCACATCCTTCCAATTTACACCCATTTGATAGCTTATTGCTTCTTTTTACTGCTCGTATGTTATTTGGACATTTTTCCGATCGAAATCGTGGGAAACTGAAATGATGAATGAACAAATGTAAGTGACTCGAACTTCACGATATAGTGCTTTTTAAACACTCCAAAATTCTCATTTGAGGCACCTAGGCCAGATCTAAAAACCCGTTCTAGGCATAGACTAAGGACTATTTCCTAGAATTATACAATAAAAGTTGCAGCACAATGCGATTCTGAGTGTTAGCCATTTTCGCCAATGGTGCCTTACGTGACATAAACTCTCATTCTAGTCGGATGACTTGTTGTCTTATTATTGGCACTTAATTTATCAATATTTCTACCCAAACGAAGCAAAATCTACTTATATTTCTACATACAGTGGCCCGTTCTTACGCACGGTGCTATATCAACATCTATTCTTACGCCCCTTGACCTGAGATATCACCTCATTTTTCGCCTACCTTGTTCTTTAATACCTCCTTCCGTCGAACCCTTTGGCAGTTCATAAAATGTGCAACGGACAGTCTTTTTGTACATCACAAGATACGGAGACTACACAGTAGAGATGTATAAGGAAGGTTCCGAGATCCATTCGCCAAATTTGTGGAGAACAACCGATGACTTAAATGTTTCACGACTTGTGTTGCAAAATATAAACAGGACAGTAAAAATATCATTTCCGAACTGCGGACAACGCGGACTTCGAATTGCAGATTACAAACTTGGAACGGGAGACTGGGTGTACAGCGGACTAGCGTAAATATTACTCTGTTACAATCGATGTCACTCAACGTTTTCAATCTGCGAACTTAGCAACGTCTTTTCGCCAGTTTGGAGTTGATATGAGAATGGAAAAAAGTGTGATCTCTGGTCTTCAAAACTTGTCTGGAAAATCGAATGATTTCGCAGGTCAGTGGTCCCTAACAGTATAAACCAAGAGAAAATAAGGGGACAGTCTGTCCCCTTATTTTCTCTTGTATAAACTTTGTGGCTCTTAGGGTGCGAGCATTATGCATTTCGAGTCAATTCGTCGGACAGTATTAGTACGGTTTATTTAAGCTATAGTGTGGCCATGTATAACAAAGTGAGTATATTTAACAATTATTCTACGAGGGCGCGCTGAATATCAAATGATAGATAACCAACGAGGCGCGCAGCGCCGAGTTGGTTATAATCATTTGATATCCAGCAAGCCCGAGTAGAATAATTGTTTTATTAAAAACTTAACCACTATTAAAAAAAAATTCAAGAAAGAACGGGAAAAAATGAGAAAAGAGGTAGAAAGGGAACAAGAATCGATCACATGACTGGACGAAAAAGGCGCCAAAACCTTGCAAAGGGTTGCAGCGTTTCATTGCGAAGCTGAATGAGTCATTGTGAACAAAGTAGCACAAGTTTTGGAAGAAATCCTCTAATTATTGGCTCTGAAATATGGTAAATGTTTTATTTTCCTGAAACATTGTTGTAATCATCGTTCAAAGCGGATTGAAGCCGTACAATTTCACCATATTGGCTGCTGGAGTTGAAACGGAACAACTTTGTTGTAATCTGTTCGCACAACGCGGAGCCATCATGTGCGAGTTTGATCGAACTGAAGACAGAACTAATTTGAACTTGAAGAGGTAATTTCAATGCAGCTCAGAAGCAAGATTACTGTTGCGAGGAACATTAGAATTCACCGTTAAGTTTGTTAAACGCAAAGCACAAAATGTAGTGGTTCTCGGTTTAGAGGTTGCGGACGGAATGGTAAATTCAAACAACTGGAAAAGCGATTCAACTCTGTTTACATGGCATCCGATTTCTACCTGAGCATTTGGGCCTGTTGGAACACAGAGATGCAACGAGTGCAGGTAAACCAATGTCAATTTTGCGTGTTAAAGCCGGAAAAAAATCTCGGCCTTCGTTCCTTCTTGGTAGTTTGCAGCTGTAGTTTGTTTAGTAAGCTTGTTTGTTTAGACTGCTTCATGATTTTCGCACCCGCCGACTCCCCATGAATGTGTCTGATTAAATGCTTCTGCCCATTTCACTGTGTTTTATTTTATTTCTTGTCTTGATATTTTGAAGTGGAAAGCCTTCCTGATAAAACATACCGTTTGTTCAATTTCAATGACCGACGTGATGATCGAAGAAAGAAGTTAATTGTAAACACAACGCTTAATGCTTAAATTTCTATTTCTGCACAGTTTCTTGAAACAATTTTGACTTGTGTTAGACGACGCTGTTGGTGATGCTTGTTGGTGACGCTGTTGGAATTTCCGCTTAATTTAAATTCCCTGTCAAGTGATGTTTCTCGTCCATTTTTCTCGCCGGGTTGCTCGCGAGGAAAAAATTTTCAGCTCACTTTGTCATTTTGTTGTTGAATGTTCATTGACCATATTTGGTCGCAGCAGGTATATGAGCTGATAGCTTAGCTCCGTTCAGCCAATCAAAATGCTAGAAATCCAATATACCTAGTCCAGTTTTTAATAATTAACAATTATTCTACGAGGGCGCGCTGGATATCGAATGATAGATAACCAACGAGGCGCGTAGCGCCGAGTTGGTTATAATCATTTGATATCCAGCAAGCCCGAGTGGAATAATTGTTTTATTAAAAACTTAACCACTATTAAAAAACAAAATCAAGAAAGAACGGGAAAAATGAGAAAAGAAATAAAAAGGGAACAAGAATCGATCACATGACTGAACGAAAAAGGCGCTAAAACCTTGCGAAGTGTTGCAGCGTTTCATTGCAAAGCTGAATGAATCAATGAAAACTGCTCGAAAGTGAACAAAGTGCACAAGTTTTGGAAAAAAATCTTCTAATTTTTGGCTCTGAAATATGGTACATGTTTGATTTTTCTCCTGAAACATTGCTGTAGTCATCGTTCAAAGCGGATTGAAGCTGTACAATTTCACCATATTAGCTGCTGGAGTTGAAACGGAACAAATTTGTAATCTGTTCGCACAACGGAGCCATCGTGTGTATTTGATCGAACTGAAGACAGAACAAATTTGAACTTGAAGAGGTAATTTCTATGTATCTCAGAAGCAAGATTACTGTAGCGAGGAACATTAGAATTCACCATCATAGTTTGTTAAACGCAAAGCGCAAAATGCAGTTGTTCTCGGTTTAGAGGTTGCGGACGGCCGGAATGGTAAAAACAACATTCAAACAACTGGAAATTAAAGCGATTTAACTACGTTTACATGGCATCCGATTTCTATCTGAGCATTTGGACCTGTTCGAATACAGAGCTACAACGAGCCGGTAGGTAAACCAGTGTCAATTTTGCGTGTCAAAGCCGAAAAAAATCTCGCCTTTTCTTCCTTAATGGTAGTTTGCAGCTGTATTTTTTTTCCTAGTACTTGTTTAGACTACTTCGTGATCTTCGCATCGACTCGCCATGAATGTGTGTTAGTTTTTATTAAATGCTTCCGCCTCATTTCACTGTGTTTTGTTTTATTTCTTGTCTTGATATTTTGAAGTGGAAAGCCTTCCTGATAAACCTACCGTTTGTTCAATTTCAACATAGTTTGATTTCAATGACCGACGTGACGATCGATGAAAGAAATTTTAAATTGTAAACACAACGATTAATGCTTGAATTTCTATTTCTTTCTATTTCTTCTATTTCTGTTTCTTCAAACAATTTTGACTTGTGTAAGACGACACTGTTGGTGATCCTTGTTGGTGACGCTGTTAGAATTTCTGCTTAATTTAAATTCGCTGCCAAGTGATTTCTCTCGTCCACTTTTCTCGCCGGGTCGCTCGCGAGGAAAAAACTTTCAGCTCACTTTGTTGTTGAGTGTTCATTGACCATATTTGGTCGCAGCAGGTATATGAGCTGATAGCCTAGCTCTGTTCAGCCAATCAAAATGCGAGAAATCCAATATACCTAGTCCAGTTTTTAATAAAATAATATATTCGAACTCGAAGTCCATATTGAGTAGTCCGTGCGAGAAGTCTGCGTCCGCCTCGAGGAATGCAGTAAGCTGACACAAAAAGCACAGACGCAAACCGTATCCCATATGACAGAAACTGCACAAGCGAAAACAGCCCGTGATTTCTTGCGCGTTGGTTGTGCGAAACGGACAAACTGGCAAACTGCAAATGGGAAATAAGCTTGAAAATTAGGGAGGCTCGCGTACAAGCAAAGAGCCTTTTTCGTTTGTCAGGCATCGATATTACACGACAACATCTCGAAGAAAAAAAGAAAAGCTTTGATGAATACTGACCTAAATCAATAACACATGTGGATAAATTATTAATGTGATTTGGATCAGTATTGCGTGGCATCTGCGTCTGTTAGGACATAACCCCTCCCCCCTTTCAGGGCCACTCCCTTGTAGACTTTAAAAGGAGCGAGTCGCTCATAACCCTTCCCCCTCCCCGCCTTTCAAGGCCACTCTCTTGTAGACGAGTCGCTGAATGAGTAATTCAGCCGTCATGACCTCTGTCTTCATTGGGGTTCCTTTTATCGGAGCTGGTTTCAGTATAGCAAGCCAAGGTATTTTCTTTCTACAACGGGGCTTAGAGTGTCGCAGGGTAGAACAGCTCAGATGGTTTCCGGGACCTAGTGGCTCCTCCCTGTGCGAGCTTCACTCTACCCCACCCTTCCAAAAATAATTATAGTTTGCGCGTAAAAAATGTGACTTTAGATCTTTTGTCGTACTACAACTTGAACTGTTGTAATGTTTGTTCCTGCGATCAACATGAACAATTTAGAACATACATTCTGAAGGATGGGGGAGGGTGAAAAGGCCAAAATTTAAAATATAAATTAATTTTGTATTCTTACCACAAGATCACGGCAAAGTTTGACATGGGAGAAAGGCTAATCCAGATCAAGTTGCAAATTGCAGGCTTAATCTACGAAATGAAAGAAACGAAGGGCTGTTTGAAAGAGAAGAATGGCTCACGTAAACCTAGATTACCGGCTTCTTTTTACGTTTAGCTTCACGACAGAAGTCCCGCGGCGAGAATGCTAGCGTTACATCAACGGATGCGACAGCGCGGCCAGAAGAAGATGAAAATCAAGATATTGAGGCCCTTAATTCGGGAATGAGACGATGGACGATATAAATGAAGAAATCGGGCTCACACATCTCATAGTTTTGACGCCTTTGATCTTTGTGACTACTATAAGAGCAGAAAAATAGGCGTTTTCAGTGTCGCCATGCTAAAGACAATACTTTACCATTTTGAGGTTCTTTTTTGAGCAAGAGATCGAAATGCAGACCTGATTCGTTTTGCGAAAGACGTTATTCGCGAGTGTCGGTGTTGTAAATAAAATGATGCTTAATTATGATCCTGGGAGTATGCGCGAGCTTGACGTGCGGATGTGCGTTTGCTGAAGGAAAGCTTTCACGTCCTCAATTTCATATAAATCGCCGATAATTAATAATCCTTGGTTATGAAAGAAAACTGCCTAGGTCGACTCTTAGACAGCTAATGCCTGGGGGTAAAAAACATAAGAGAGGGGCTCGTGGTTCAACTGAAGAAGATACCAACATTTCTAAACGCGCCAATATGGCGGCCACGGAAGACATGCAGGATCAGCAGCTAACAACTGAAGAACCAGCAATTACGGCCACCGAAACAAGCCTTGAGGAGCTCAAGGAAATGTTGGTCATCCAAATCAACATTTCAAATATTTTTTTAGAAAACAAAAGCATAAAGAATGACTTGGCCGAGCTCACAACAACTGTTCGGGAACAGAAGCTCGAAATCGTTCAACTCAAAACCTCGCTAACAAAGATTACCAAACAATGTGTTGATGCCGAATACGAACTAGCAGCAGCGAAGAAACGTGTCAACGAACAACAAGACGAAATATATGAACTGTACGAGCTACAAGACAGATTGGAGCAATACACGAGGAAAAATTCTCTCGAGATACATGGTGTGCCAGAGAGCGCCTACAGCACGACAGAGGAGGTAGTATTGAAATTAGCAGAAGCGCTCGAAGTTCCTATTACTCCTCAGGATGTCGAAATTTCCCACAAGTTGAAACGAAAAGGAAACAAACCAATAATTGTTAAATTTGCCAACCACAAAATCAAGAGCAACATCTACAAATCAAGAGCCAAACTAAAAAACATCCAAGTATCTAATCTATTTCCTAGTGCTACTGCCGCAACTCGTGTTGCGGGAGACCGTATCTTCTTGTTCGAAAACCTCACGTCTTACAGGAAGAAGATAGTAAATCGTGCGAACGAAATGAGAAGAGATGGCCTTTTGCTAAGTGTCTGGACCCTAGATGGCAAAATTTATGTGAAGACTTCACCAGAAGGTAGGCCGATTAAAATAAACGACCTGGAGGATCTGGAAAATCTTTAAAGGTATTACAGAATTCCTAGGAATGATAAACTGTACGTAAAATGGGGACGGAAACTGAACAGGAGCATGAGGATGGAACACTCTCAAAACGTTTGTGGTCTGTTTGTTGTGTGTAGGTATGCGTGTGTAGATGTTATTATTATCAATTCCGCTATTGTTGTCTTTATCCGGCAAACTTCCCTTCGATTTTACTTGGTTTTTCACCGATCTCCATACATGTCCATTAACTATTTCACTTTATTGAAATGGCTAAGTATACAGCATAGGCTGTTACTCTTATCACTGCATGTAATAAAACTAGTCTTATTTACTATTTGTTCTTTAGCAAAAGTTTACATTGACAAAACTCGTCTAATTATTCTATGTCGCGTAAATTAAAACTGCTTTCTCTAAATGTGCGAGGTTTACGCAATGTTAACAAAAGAAGAGCAATTTTCTCTTATTTGAAGGCTCAAAAAGCTACGATCTTTTGTCTTCAAGAGACATATTCTCAATCGAGGACGAAAAAGTGTGGCCTGCAGAATGGGGGGGCAAAATTTTTTTTTCGCATGGCTCTTCGCACTCCAGAGGCGTTTGCATTCTTTTGAATCCACATTCTACATTTCACTTGCGGCGCGTCGAAGCGGACTCAGAAGGAAGGTTTTTAATTGTTAAAGTCATAATAGATGAAGAATGCTTTTTCGTAACAAACATATATGCCCCGACGGATTACCGTGACCAGGACTGTTTCATCCGTCTCTTAAGCGAACAACTCATTTCGAATACAGACACCTCAAAAGTTGTCATTTCAGGAGATTGGAATACAACTCTCAATCCAATCGATAAGCGAGGTGGCCAGCCTTGGAAAGCTACAAACTATAGAAATTCTCTCATAAATCTCATGGAAGAACTCAATCTTATAGACATTTATCGACAAATCAATCCCACCAAAAAATATTTTACTTATGAGTCAAAACCTTTAAACTTAAAATCAAGGATCGACTTTTTCCTTATTTCTCGTCCTCTCTCTTGCTGCGTCAAGAACGCAGAAATTCGAACGTCAATAGCACCCGACCATAAATCAATATTCCTAAACATCGAAATTAAAAATGAATTCGCAAGAGGCCCGGGATTATGGAAATTTAACAACACATTACTGGAGGATGAGAATTATAAAGAACTCATCGAGTTCTATTACCCGCAAATTTTAGTTAAATACCGCGAAATTACCGACAAACAACTTCTATGGGAATTGATAAAAATGGAGTTACGCGCGAAAACGATTAAGTACTCGAAAGAGAAAAGATCTAAGTTAAGAAACGAAGAAAAAGCTCTTCAAGAAGAACTACAAGAACTGGATGGAAAAATCTGCAACAACGATGCTTTCGATCAGGAAACCCTGGAAAAATACGAAGCCGCTAAGGATAAATTAAAAAGGATACACGACACTAGAGGGAAAGAGGCTATATTTAGATCCAAGACGAAATGGTTTGAACAAGGAGAAAAGCCAACGAAATACTTTTTCAATCTAGAAAAAAACAACTACGAGAAAAAACTAATTCGAGAAGTGAAGTTAGAAAATGATGAGGTAATTTCCAACTTTGTGCAGGTTAATAAAGAGATTGAGAACTTTTATAGCAAAATGTATACCTCTAAAATCACTGGCAATAATACCAGCGATGTATCTGAACACAACAATAACATTCACAAATTTATCGAAGGTCTTAACATCCCACAATTAAATGTAGAAGAACAAGAATCTCTAGAAAAGGATCTGACGTTCGAGGAACTAAAAGATGCTCTAACATCCTTTGCGGACAATAAATCGCCAGGAGAAGATGGATTCACAAAGGAATTCTATGAAGCATTCTTTGATCTCCTTAGGAAAGACCTTTTAAATTCTTATAACGATGCATTTAACAAAGGATCATTATCAGTTTCCCAGAAGAGAGGAACAATAACGCTCATTCCGAAAGGTGATGAAAATCTGTCTGATTTAAAGAATTGGCGGCCTATATCTTTACTTAATATCGACTACAAGATTCTTTCTAAAGTATTGGCCAAGAGAATGGAGCAACACTTACCTAAACTAATTCATTCTGATCAAACAGGGTTTGTCAACGGAAGATATATAGGCCAAAATATAAGACTACTCAGTGACATAATGGAGTTTTCAGAGAGCAAAAACTTCCAGGGAATACTTTTGTTCGTAGACTTCGAAAAGGCATTCGACACCTTGGAATGGAGCTTCATATCAAAAACCTTAGAAGTTTTTAATTTTGGAAATAAGTTCAAAAAATGGTTTACTGTCCTATACAACGGCGTACAGAGCTCCGTCGTAAATGGCGGATTTATGACAAACTATTTCGAAATAACAAGAGGAGTTCGCCAAGGCTGTCCACTCAGCCCCTCCTTATTTATTCTTGCGGTCGAGTTGTTAGCCCTTAAGATACGCCAAAACAAGAACTGTGAGGGCATATATTTACCAAACAACCAAGAAGTAAAAATTTCACAATTTGCAGACGACACAACTATAATAACTAACAACACGGACTCTCTTAAATCGCATCTCCAAACAATTGAATGGTTCGGCACCGTCTCAGGCTTAAAGTTAAATAAGAAAAAGACTAAAGCAATGTGGCTGGGTACAATGAAACACTGTAACTCGAATATATTAGAATTTAAAAGCACAAAGAACCCTATTAAAGTTCTGGGCACGTTTCTATCGTACAATCAAAATAAAAACATCGAAGAGAACTTTCTTAGCAGGATTCGAAAGATGAAAATTAAATTAAATCTGTGGCTTTCCAGGGATTTGACGCTATACGGAAGATCACTACTAGCTAAAACGTTAGGAGTATCTCAGTTAGTCTATGCAGCGTCCATGCTGACTGTTCCATCTTTAGTAATAAAAAATGTTCAAACAGAGCTTTTTTCATTCTTGTGGAAAAACAAGAAAGACAAGATAAAAAGAACGGTCATGTACCAACCTCTTTCGGAAGGAGGTCTCAATTTTGTAAACTTTTCTGTAGTAGTAAAATCTTTGCGCCTAGCGTGGATAAGTCGGTTATTAAGCAGCACTACCGACTCTTGGAAAGCAATTCCAAATTATTATTTTAATACTTATGGGGGATTAAAATTCCTTCTCAAATGCAACTATAATGCGGCCTCCATAAATAATGGTTTACCTACTTTCTATCGGGAGCTTTTGCAATATTTCCAAGAGTTTAAAGATAAGACTAAAATATTTTCGTATGGCAAATTCCTGCTATGGAATAACGAGGAAATAACTATTGATAAAAATACGCTTTTCTGGAAATCTTGGTTCAAGAAGAACATCCTCTCTATACAAGATATCCTAAATGCTGATGGAAACTTTCTAACATTCCAACAATTTCAAAATAAGTTCAACATAAAAACAAATTATCTCCACTACTTCCAACTCATAGCAGCTATTCCAACCGACTTGAAGAAGAAAGCCAGGGAATGTGAAGCTCCCTCGCACGAGCTACTAAATACTACTACGATATCTTTGTTTCCTGGAAGCAATCTTGTAGATTTGGCAGACATGCGCTGCAAACACTACTATAAGATACTTAATAAAAACCCCACAGTAGAACCAACTGGCATCAAAACCTGGAAAGTCAATTTTGCCGATACTCATAAAGAATGGAAAAACAAATTTTCTTTTGTATATCAATCAACAAGAGACAACAAGTTAAGACAGTTCTCCTTTAGATTATTGCATAGAATTATAGTAACCAAAAAAGAACTGCATAAATTTCGATTAACCGATGATGCAACCTGTACCTTTTGCCCTAACTCAGATTCAATAGAGCATACTTTTCTGGATTGCTCCGAGACAAAATCTTTTTATTATGAAGCGTTAATGTGGTTTAACCGCGTAAACGAGACCGAAATTGAACTTTCTAACGAGCAAATTACCTTTAATGAAATACCCGACTTTCATCAACTATCAGAATACCCAAGACGCAGACTACACTTATTTGTTATTCTTTTGAAACAATATGTCTACAGTTGTAAGTGTCTTGAGAAAAAACCGATCCAGAAAGAATTCCAAAATAAAATGTTGATGCAATGGTAAATAGAGAAATGTGCTCTTCACTAATTCTGTTTCTCCCTTTCGAAAAATTAATACTTTAAAAAGGAGGGAAGACTACTACTGAATGGAGATTGTAAGTAACTCGTAGGTGCCTTTCGATTGATATCTTGTAATTTTTTTTTTTCTTCCTGTTCTTTATTTTTTTTTATTTTTTTTTATTTTTATTTTTTTACTTGTTCTTTTCTTTTCTTTTATTCCTTATTCAGTATTGTTTTTTTCTTCTTAGCTGTATCACGTTTTTTGTATTAGCCAATGTAATGTAAATTGTATATGTAAGTGTGTGCATTAAAAAAAAAAAAAAAAAAAAAAAAAAAATCCTGGGACACACAAAAGGATTTTTTGCAGCACCTGCTGTTTTCAGTAGCTTTACCCATGTATCTGTTAGCCTCATTATGGCAAAGTTTGGTATAAAATGCATGTTTTTCACTTTTTTTCGGTTAAAAAAATATAAAATGTCGACAAACAGCATATATCATTTCAATTTCGACCGTTTTTATGATAATTTCTATTTTCTACCTTATCTCGTAGAGCACATCAGGACTATCTACCAAAGGCAAAATCTTTTCAAAATATTGTAACGCAACGAAATCCAAGAGTCCATCAACTCCATCCCTTGTATCACGGTGGGGGAATGAGATTGCTTGTACGTATGAGGACTGTGAGGGTTAATGCCGACAGACAAAAATGAAAAGAGGAATGCGGGAAGCTGAGGCAAAAAGCACAGAAGGAAAACGTATCCCATGTGATAAAAACAACACAAGCGAAAACAGCCCACTTTTTTTGCCAGTTGGTTGGGCGAAACGGAAGCGAGGCTTGCGCGCAAGCAAAGAGCCTCTTTCGCGTGTCAGGCAGGCATCGATATTTCACAACAAAATCTCGAAGAAAATAAAAAACAAATAGGTTTTAGTGAAGCTCTTGCCGTATTTAGCTGCTTGCTGTCATTGTTTTTTTTTTAAGTTGAAAATAAAATGTTGTTGGCGAACATCTGTACGTGTACATTTATCGCGTTACCTTTCACAGTGTAACCCAACTCCCAGGTTGAGGTTCGGGTCGTTTTTGTTTATCGTTTCCCCTAAATAATCACGGCGACTGGAACTGGTCAAATTAAGTATAGTTGAAAGCACTATATAGATTATAGCTTCCTTGTGTTATCTCATGACCAAGAGAAAAAGACTTTTTCATCACCTTTGTAATGAAACCGCCAAATCCTTTGCCGAAGGGGAGAGTTATTTATCGAACAAGAGTGGCAAATCAAGTAACTGCAGTGTCTATTTGAGGCGAGGTGTCCGACTGGAATGGAAATTCATGTCATGCAAGACACCATTGACGAAAATGGCTAACTGATGTTCAAAACAATTTCTCAAAATCGCATTGTGCTGCAAGCCGGTTTTAGTGTATGATTCTAGGAAATAGTTCTTAATCTTTGCCTAGAACGGGTTTTTAGGTCTGGTCTAAGTGCCTCAATTGAGAATTTTGGCATGTTTTAAAAGCACTGTTTTGTGCAGTTCGAGTCACTTATTAAATTAGTTCATTCATCATTTTCAGTTTTATACGATTTCGATCGGAAAAATGTCCAAGTGGCACAGAACCGGTAAAAAGAAGTAATAAGCCATCAAATGGGTGTAAAATTGAAGGTTGTGATGGTAAAAAGTCTTTAAAAAAACCTACACAACGGCTCCTAAAATAGGCAAATTTTAGTCGCTTACGGCATACTAACAATCAAATCCTCAAAACGGGAGCAATATTTAACTTTTGGATAATTTCAACTGCATTTTAGTAGTAGGGATAGATAGTGGTATTTGTGGTAGAATTTTGAAGGAAATTTATATTTGCATGAGTCCGTGATCGAGTGGAACACTCTTAGGGAGACGGTCGCTTAATTACGCAAAAATCAGGCTCAAAAGTAAACATTTTAAGTGCGCTTGCTTTCAATCATTTTGTAGCATTAGAAAACAATTTTAATTTTCAATGATAGCAATGCTCTTCTGCTTTCTATCGATCGGCAAAATTGGGTAACTTCAGATGCTTAAAACGGGTCTTGGTATGTCTAATATCAAACTGAAAATTAATAGTGTGATAAAGTTTGGCCCTACTACTATTAGATATTAAAAAAAAATGGGCACTAAACCAAAACAATTTGAAATGTCGACAAATAGCAGCAAAGAGTTGAAATATGCTTCATTTTTTACGTGTTCGCAGGGATTTTCTGCAATATCCACCGTTTCTTGATAATTTCTAATTTTGAGCAAAAACAATGATAGGGGCAATTTCGTCCGCTATATTCGATGACGTCATAGGCTCCCAGCAGCGTCAATACCCGTAATATTTACCTCATCTTGTAGACGACATCACAGGCTACCTACCAGAAGTAAAATCCTTTGGAAATATTGCAACTCAACAAATCATTTAATCCCCTTCTCCCTCCCCCCCCCCCCCTCCTCACTTATTGCACCAAGGAATATGAATTTGCTTGTGTCCGAGGGATGAGTTTTAGTTGAGTGATGTTTTGAACGAGAGATTGCTTATTGCTAAAAAAAATGCGACGGTTCGATCAACAAAACCGATAAAGGTAGAAATGTCTATATCCAACTTGTGAAAAACCTTGCGTGGAACACAGTGCATACCGGTGAAGTTAATATGGCTGTTACAAGGGCCTGTTTACAAGGTAGGGTAACCCTGCCAGGTTACCCTAGCATAAGGCTTACTCCAAAATCACACACGTTTCTTCCCTTTTTTATGCGTCGTGTTTGTAAGGCAGCTAGGGTAAACATAGTGCTAGGGCCACCTTAGCAAGTAGCTAGGGTTACCCTAGCATATGGGATAAGTTTTTCCCCTTGGAATCGCTTCAGCTAGGGACAACTCGCCTACCCGGGACAACATTTTGCTCGCTGCTTAAGCCAAAATCTGAACTTTATGCAGGTAAAAGTAGAGGTCTCTATGCAAATTACCGTATTAATTTTAAACTTAATTAAATTCTACTTCAGAGAATGTTTTTTTTTAAAGGAATATTGGTTTAAATACTTGTTGCAAAAGGACTGGTAACAGATGTTTTCTATTTTGATCGCCTAACGCCTTTGAAACTTGTCATAAAGCATGCCTTCAAACTGTTTGCTGGTTTTAGAAGTTGGGCTGATAACTTGAACTGTACAGACAAAATGCAGCTTTGGCACTGAGTTAATTTTCCATTGTGAGTTTTATTCATCGAGTAAACTGAAGCGTGACACTTAAGTTGTCCCAGGTAGTAGGGTAACCCTACCTGAGAAAGTTGTTTGTAAACCCGGGACAACTTTGTCTTGGCTGCTATGGTAACTTTAGCACTGGGGTTACCTCCCCACCACCCTCCCCTCCTTGTAAACACGGGCTGGATTCACGAAGCCCTCCTAACTTAAGATGTATCCTAAGTATTGTTTCTTAACCTACTGCAGGATTAACAATAGGCTACTGTCAAAAATGAGTGGACTGCTGAGCCAATCACAAAGCAATATTGGTCATTGTTGTTATGTTTCGTTTCTTATGAACAAGAACATGTGAAGAAGTTTCCTAATACAGGGAAAGTGGAGAAAATGAAGTATGCCACACACCATTTGAAAAGCTACTGTACATCAATAAAAAGACCTATTCGGAGCTGTAGGGTGGGCATCGGGACCGTCGAAGTTCGCGCTGGTGACTAGCCTGAGAAAACACCCGACGTTTCGCGAGATCGCCACTAGAGCCCTCGCAAAAAGACGTCTGAGTAACGAGCGCAGAAATTCCATACTGATGACGTGCACTACCCAGATCTTGGTAGTGCTTCTGATTGGTTGAAAGAAAATTCCCTCGCGGCACAACCAATCAGAGGCACTAACAAGATCTGGGAAGTGCACGTTATCAGTATCGAATTTCTGCGCTCGTTACTCAGAC
Source organism: Siderastrea radians (assembly GCA_964017195.1). Taxonomy (NCBI): domain Eukaryota; kingdom Metazoa; phylum Cnidaria; class Anthozoa; order Scleractinia; family Rhizangiidae; genus Siderastrea; species Siderastrea radians. The sequence goes on from OZ024892.1 coordinate 22,536,336, forward strand.
GACGTTTTGCGAGGGCTCAAGTGGCGACCTCGCGAAACGTCTGCTGTTTTTTCAGGCTTGCTTGTGACTTTAGACGATTCTGTTGGAATTTATTGTATGTAAATTCTTGGTTAGTTCATTGTACTTGGGATTGCGAGAAAACACTATAAGTGTTGCAAAAAGCCAAACATTTGTGGATGATATATGTAGGCATGATAGTATAGGTGGTGACTAACCTGTACTGGAGTAATTGTATGTTTGCGACAAAGTCATTCCGGGTGAGGCTAAAAAAGAGGAATAAAGATATTTTGTAACACATGTTTTGCAAGCCGTTACTTCCTCATAATGAAAACAAATCGCTGCTGTTCAGTCTGGAGGAAAGATTAAAGCCAAGTCCATTTTGCACCAAGGAGGCTTTTCTCCTTTTTTTTTCTTTTTGCTTTGTTTTCTTTTGTTTTCTTTTTTCGTTTTTGTTCTTGAACTGTTATGATCAGCAAAGAGCTGGAGGGAATACCCAAGGCGTCGTTCTCAACACCCTTTTTTTTTACCGTCAGAAAACTGAAAGTCTAACTAAGGAATGAATGGCGGCTGAGTTGTTAAAGTCTTCATGTCCTTGAGAAAAATAAATAAATAAATAAATAAATCAATAAGTCAATAAGTCAATAAATAAATGACTGACTGACTGACTGACTGACTGACTGACTGACTGAATAGCTGACTGACGGACTGACTGACTGACTGACTGACTGACTGTCTGACTGACTGAATGAATGAATGAATGAACGAAGGGAGAAAATTAAAGGAATGAACGAAAGAACGAACGATCGAACGAATGAATGAACGAGTGAATGAATGTAAAGGACGGATAAATAAATAAATAAATAAATAAATAAACAAAGTTCTTAGGTGATGATAACAAGTTGTTAGATGTTACGACTCTGTGATGTGCAAAGGATTCGTTTGTGGTTATTTCAACGGGGCATTTTTTTAGCCTTTCTTTGTAAGCGTTTGACAAGGCAAGAGAGGGACTATAAGCGCATTCTGCATTTAGTATTGAACAGCGCACGGCTCTTACATACTTACCTTACAGGTGGAAAAGCCCAAGGACTATGAATCACATTGCATTCTGCGATAACCTTCTTATTTTTATCGTAGATTGCAATAAAGGAAGTTTGTTTTCCTCGCAAATGATATTCGAGAATGTTTTCACATTTGGCCTAGCACCCTGTTTCATTGACGTCATATGGTCATTTGTACCATTGACCTGATTGTGATTTAGATAGGTACCGCTAACCACAAATGCTTAAGGGGAGATATAAATCAAAAACCACAACACATCTAAGTTGGAAATTACGTCATTAGTGGATTAAAGTGGGCGTCATCGCTACGCACCAACGAAGCTTCAGTCGAAGTGTTCCCATTTGCATGGAAGTGTAAGCTCTGCAAGCTATTCTAAGTTTAGCTCAACTGAATGCGATGTGTTCGTTCTCGTATACAACAGAAATCTGGCGGACAGTGTCACTTTTCACACTTTTAACGATCTTTGTTCTTCACCCTTTCCCAAATACACCCACAAATTTCCGTTGGTAACGAAATACAAGCCGAATCGTATGAGCTTCCCAAAAACACTTGCCTGGTTGATCTGTTCGGAGGTTTTACCTGAAAGTTGAGGCCGCAGAAAACTTTAGGAAACAGAATCTCATCCGCCGATTTTCCTAGATGCAGATAGCTCTCCGAAAATGCTAGCTGACCTTATTTTACACTTAAAACAATATATTTGTCCCTCCGAAAGCAATAGGAATTAACCTGTCCTCTCGTTACGAAGGTCTGAGGTGATGTTTCGCCAAAGAAATCTCTAAATTTCACTGCAATTAAATCCGAACATCTCAGGCGATTTAGGCGTTACCGAGCATATATTGCCCGAAAAGAACCGTTGGGTGCCCCTGAAATGTCAATGTTTGTTGTGCTTGTTCATGTAAAAGCAATGTGCTCATAAGGTATTATCCGAAAACGATCTTGGAATTTCGCATGCTATGAAGGTAACAAAGTCGTCATCCAATTTTAAGGGTAATAGTATCAATGCCAGTAGTTACATACTGTTCTATCATTACATATTTCTGCAGGTTAAAACTTGAAGCGCTGCCTTTCGCCTGTCAGTTACAAAGCGGAAGCTTCAGTTGCATTAATTTAAGATATTGGCACGGACATGTATCTCTCTGCTACTAAACTTCAGTATATATTCAGGCCGCTAGGTAAACCATAACCTTATTTTATCTAATGCGCATGTCTTACCTTGCAGTTGAAGCCAGAGGACTAAAAAACAAATTCTGGAAGTCCTAAACGTGGCCATCGTGCCTCTCTTGAAGAGGTGTGCTTTCCCTCGTAAAAGGAGCTCGAGCAGGCCTAAATACGCTATCAGCACCCTGTTCAATTGACGTCACATTAGTATTTAAGCCAATAAGCTGATTGTGATTTGAAAAGGTACTTTACTCCCAGATGTCCAAAGACAGTTATCAATCATATCTTTCGTTGTTTAGTAAGCTTACAATTTAGTCAGCCGTGCTTGGGATTGAAAATAATGCTATTAACAACTAGACTGTGCTATTTAAGGCTAGTTCTACTAAAGAAATTTCAGTGCAGCTGGAGGAAATATAGATCAAGAGAAAATAGTGAGGACAATAAAGAAACGCTCTTTATTTACTTTTGCAAGGATTATAGTGCAACCTACAACGAAAGATGGAACAAACTCCGTGAGACACTTTGCAAAAGAAAAAGGGCGCTTGGTACATTTAACTTCTTACTACGACGTCGAGAGCGTTGAAACCGCGTGGACCCCCCCCCCCCCCCAAATTCAATTGAAAACAAACCACTTTTTTTGGGGAAGGGAACGTTTTTGCGCGCTGAGATGAGATTAATAATATACGCAAAAATTAAAAAATACCTTTGACTTTTAGAAGTGGAAAATCTCGTGTTATGGCAAAAATAGGAGTTTAACAACATCGCTATGCATATTGATAACTTAAATTTGCCAGATGGCATGGGCATATTATTCGAGACAGATGTGACATTGCAACCATTAATATTTTAATTGAGGCGGTTATTAGAATAAGGCAATGACGTAATATTACTTCAGTACAGCGGAAGAATTGAGGAAAACTAGTTTGCAAGAATATGCTGATGTTAAAACTTTCATTCACGCCCGGCATACACAGCACGAAAGAGGCCTCAAAAAAGCAAACATTTCCAAGTAGTTAAATATTTCACTGTCTCTGATTTATCGAAGTGTCTAGAAGGATGATTCAGTGAAGGGAAACAAACAAATAAAATAATAATAATTAAAAGAAGCTTTAATTTAAGATTCTCGTCTGAAAAAGTAAGCTCGATATTTTTAACTTTTCTTTCTGAGAGTTTGACCGAAAAGAAAAGCTCAGTTTTTATTTGCAAGTCAATGACGAGCCGCAATAAAAGTAAAAAATCCCAACGTGGACGTTCGTGCACAAGTACCTTGAAGTTGTATTACTTTCTTTAATCTAACTGCATAAATCACTGCAGGTGATGCATATAAATGCTACAAATACAGCAGCTAAGTTTACGCTTATTGGATCAAGTTTGCACCTTGAAGCAGGGCCCTTCATCAGTCGGTGAGTGAGAAAAGCTGCGGGTGACCGCTCAGCTCAGATATCGGCGCAAACAACTCAGTGTTGGTTGTTGTTATTCGTATGATGTCAAATTTCCTTGCGGATATTCGTGCATAAGTACCATGAAGTTGTATACTTTTGCATCACTGCATATGATGCAAATAAATGCTGTAATTGCAGCAGCAGCAGCAACAGCAACGGGTACTTGTGCAATTATTGAATTACGTTTGCACCTAGAAGCAAGGCTTTTCATCAGTCGTTAAGTGAACTAAAGCTGCGGTTGACTGCTTAGCTCATATATTGTTACAGTCAACTGCATGTTTGTTTTGATTTATTCAACACATGGAATAAAGAAAGAGTGCATAATTCTTATCTTGCAAATTCTGCAAGATATACCCATTGCCATCGTAGGTTCCGATTCAGAGGTATGTTTCCCAAGCGAAGGATGCTGGCTTAGAAAGCAGATCTGTATACGTCCACCTGTCATTAGTAACAACGATGTGACTGCAATTTGAATAGGTAATCTAACCACAAATGTCAAAATGGCAGGTATAAATCACGGACTGAGACGTATATTGGATTAATGATAATGTCGTCAGCAAGTAGATTAGTAAGACAATTACCGTGTTTTGTGCGCACCAATATCACTACAGTTGCTTGGATGGAAGTGTTAATTTCTTAGCGCTATATCTGCTCTCAGCTCGACCGCATGCGATGCGTTCATTACTAAACACTAGAAACAATATAGCGGTGAAAACACTATACTCAAATATGTATCTTACATTCTCACGAAATACCACTTCCGCATTTGTGCTTTATTAGTCTTTGTCTTTGCTTTCTGCAGGCAGTGGGGTGAATACAATTGTAAATTGCCTTGTCGGAAAATGAATGTAATTAAGCAGTTATTTGCCTTATTCAAGCAACATAATAACGGTCATGGCAAATGTCAATTTTAAACTTATTTCACTAAATGCTCGGGGGATTCGGGATTTGAACAAAAGGAAGTCCATTTTCTCGTAACTGGGAAGGCAAAAAGCAGACATAGCTTTCTTGCAAGAAACGTATAGCACGTGTGATGTAGTCGACAAATGGAGATTTCAGTGGCCTGGAAAAATTTTTTACTCGCATGGCACCAATCATAGCAAAGGGGTTATGATACTTGTTAGTGATAACTTGTAATTCGAACTTAAGTCCGATGTTCAAGACAAGGATGGTCGTTATATTTTGATTGATGCGATTATTCAAGACTCCCCCTTTTTATTGTTAAATATTTATTGCCCCAATAACACCGCAGAGCAGTGTACTTTCTTCTCAGGCATTTTGAACACCTTGGAAGAAGCAACTCATGATTTGAGCCGTCAGCTCATTATCGGAGGGGATTTTAATGCTCATTTAGATCCTGAGCTAGACAGCGCAGGCGGGAAAACAATTAGGAAAGACTCGGTTAAAAATATAATAGACATCAAACTGGCTTTTGATTTGGTCGACATCTGGCGAACCAGGAACACTGGTAAAAAACAATATACATGGAGGCAGAAGAGACCTCTTATTCAACGGCGTTTGGATTATTGGCTAATTAGTGACTGCCTTCAGGATATAATTGAACAGACTGACATTATCCCCTCAATAAAGTCTGACCACTCGGCTATTACTTTGCAAATAAATAGCATTGAAGATCAAGTTCGTGGCCCTTCACACTGGTGTTTCAATTCGAGCCTTTTGAACGACGAAAACTACGTTGAGTTAATTGCCGCTAAGTATGGTGAGTGGATACAGGAATTTGCAGATGTTCAAGACAAACGCCTTCTTTGGGATTTGATTAAACATAAAATAAGGCAATTCACTATTTCCTACAGTAAGGGAAAGGCCAAAGAAAGAAGAAATAAGTTTCAAGATTTTGAAAACAGATTAAAAGACAATGAAAAACTATGTTCAGAGAATCCAACCGAGGAAAATATTGAAGCTCTTGAAGAGTTAAAAATCGAATATAATTCTTTGTATGACTACTTCACCCAAGGCAATATTATACGTTCGAGGGCGAATTGGTATGAGAAAGGGGAAAAATAATAAATGCGTTCTAAGCCTTGAGAAAAAAAATAGAATGAAAACATGCATAAGGAGATTAGTTAACAAACACGGAGAAGAAATCACAAACAGTAAAGCCATCATGGCCGAATTAAAAGGTTTTTATCAAGATCTTTATGACAACAAGGATAAGGATACTTGCGTGGATGATATTCGTAGTTACACTGGAAACTTAGGAATACCCCAACTATCAGAGAAGCTGCAGCGTCAGTGTGAAGGGTCCCTAACATACGCTGAATGTTTATATATTCTAGACACTTTAAAAAATAACAAATCGCCGGGCAACGATGGTTTGACAGCGGAGTTTTATAAAAAATTCTGGCCTTTAATGGGAACATTATTGGTTGACTCTCTGAATACGGCTTTCGTTCACGGGAAGCTATCAAATTCGCAAAGACAGGGAATAATTCGACTTATCGAGAAGAAAGATAAAGATAAAAGATTTGTGGTAAATTGGAGACCTATATCTTTACTAAATGTAGATTACAAAATTGGATCCAAAGCCCTGGCTACAAGGTTAGAGAAAGTTCTCCCTGAAATTATACACGAGAATCAATGCGCATATGTGAAGGGCAGAACTATCTTTGATACAGTGAGATCAATTGGTGATATCATGGAGTAACTATACTAAGCTAAATAATATCCCCGGGCTGATGACCACCTTCGACTTCAAAAAGGCCTTTGACTCAATAAGCTGGCAATCTCTCACAGAAGCATTACGATCCTTTAATTTCGGAGAATCGTTTATTCGTTGGGTGAAGGTACTTTATTCAGATATTTCAAGTTGTGTGATGAACAACGGCTTTGCTTCTGAATTTTTTGAAATCAAACGTGGTGTTCGACAAGGTGACCCACTATCCCCTTATCTTTTTATCATTGCACTTGAAACTGTAAATGTGGCTATACGTAAAAATAAAGAAAATGAAGGAATTACATTAGGGAAAAACGAAATTAAGCTCAGTATTTTCGCAGACGATTTAACCACTTTCGTTAAAAACACAAAATCATTTCGCCTGTTAGTCATGCTGTTGGAGAACTTTGGTAACATATCAGGGTTGAAAATAAACGAGGAAAAAACGGAAGCATATTGGTTGGGAAGTTTGCATGCAGCCCCAGGGGACATCGGAATTTCCACATTTAATAAACCAATGAAAATTTTGGGGATATACTTCACTTACGACTGGCAAAAGTATCAGGAACTTAATTTCGAGAGTATCATCATTTCTATCAAAAAGTCTATCAATCTTTGGAATTGGAGAAACCTAACACTTCTTGGACGAATACAGATAATCAAGACCGTGGTTAAATAAAGGTTTTATTATTATTATTATTATTATTATTAAGACGTACGCAATGCCTAAATTTATGTTTAGAGCAGCACAAATACCGCTAACAAAAGATATCATCAAAGAAATCAACACAGTTTTATTCCAGTTTGTGTGGAGAGGCCGCAAAGATAAAATAAAACGCCTGTCTCTAATCGGTGACTACAAGGATGGCGGGTTAAGAATGCCGCACGTAGAATCCCTTATAAAAGCTCAAAGGATTATATGTCTCAAAAAGTATTTAGATGGAAACAAAAGCACATGGAAATTATTCCTAGATCACTATCTTAGGGACTATGGAGGCTCCTTCCTGTTGAAATGTAACTATGATGTGTCTGACCTACCACGTTGTTTACCTAAGTTTTATCGAGAATGTCTTTGCGAGTGGTCTTCATATAATGCGGATAGTTCCTGTGTCTCCTCTCCATCTCAAGTGCTCAACGAAATCATTTGGAACAACAAATCTATTCGCAGAGATGGCAGACCTTTGTACAGAAACAAAATTAAAAATAAAGGTATACTAAGACTTGGAGATATCTTAACTCTCAGGGATTATAAATTAAAATCTTGGGATCAGATGAAAAAGAATGGCATAACAAATGCAGAGTATTTTCTTTTAATGGTATCTATAATGCAATTCCTAAAGACTGGATAAACGTATTAAGGACTCAATCGAATTCGTCAAATGTGGCCTCGTCTAATGGCAACGCAGATCCACCTGACGCATCTCTCCCTTCTTCGTCTAGAGGGGTATATTGGGACCTAGTAGAAAAAATAAAAATTGCTCCAGCTGCTGAGTCTAAATATGAAGATATTTTTTCTGCGCATGACCTAAGGAGGGTACATTCCTACCTTCTCCCGAGAAAGGCAACTCTTGATTCCAAAACAAGAGAATTTCAGTATCAACTGTTGCACAGAATTATTTACACAAATAAGATTCTTCATAAAATGGGCTTGGTACCGTCACCTATGTGTTCCTTTTGTGGAAATACGGAGGAATCCCTCGAGCATTTGTTTATTTATTGCGATACCTCAAAACATTTCTGGTCATCATTGACTGAGTGGTTAAATGAGTTTGGTTTTGATGTTAGGTATCTGAGCACTTTTGACATAGCGTTGGTCTCACAAGCAAAGACAGTCTATTATTAAATCATGTAATTATTCTCGGTAAATACATAATTTACCAAAGCCGCTCTTTAAACATAAAACCCACTCTAACACTGTTGAAAGCAAAAATACGCTCTACCTATCAAATAGAAAGTCTTATAGCAAAGAATAATGAGGACTCGAAAACTCATAAGAAAAAATGGCAAAAACTGCTTCCTTTCGTTGACATGAGCCCTTACGGAATTTTAATATCAGTTAATATGACTCAATTTTTGTAGACATCTTTTGTTTGTAGATAAGCATTCTGTAGTGCATTCTGTAATTGTTGCTTTCTGTAATGTTTTTTGCATTTTTAATGTTGGTCTGCCTTGTACCTTGCACTTTGTTTGTGATTATCAATAAAGGTTTTTGTATTAAAAAAAAAGAGAAAAGCTTCCGCATTTCGCATATTGCTCTGCCTTTCAGCAGTGGACACTGAACAGAGGGCTTATGATGACTCTTAAGTGTCTCTATACCCGTGTTTAGCTGTTAACTGAATGCGATTTTCCAGTGCTAAACACCCCACTCACACGGTGAACTATAGTCCTCAAACTACTGTTGGCGTGTACGAGCGTCGGGATTGCTTGCAACGCGTTTGCCAATACAGTTCCTGTCATGTCCAGAAACTCCAACTAGTATTTGCCAGAAGAAGTTTGCAACATTTAGTTGGCCTTGGGACATTACAAAACTCATTTGCATTTGATCGTGAATTGTGCATATTTTTCAATATCAATGTTAGCCTTAATCGCTAAATGAAATTTCTAGTTTTTAAGAACTCCCCCTTTCCTCTGGAATTTGGTGACCGTTAGAATGGTAGCTTCTTCAAACTTTTAAGCAGATCCACAAAGCCAATCTGCTGCAAGATTTATTCCGTGCTCGCTTGTTGATTGGAAGTTTTATTATGTCTGGCAAAAGTTGATAGTCTGTAATTGTTTTTTTTTTCACAAGGCAAAAGGTTGCCAACGGGTATCAGTTGTGAGAATAACATTTGGAGTCTCATGGACTTTCACAGTTGCCTGTAGATCAAACCATTGAACAGACACTAAATAGAAGCACTAAGACAAAGGCAGGCATATTGGGGTTCAGCCTGAGGAAATGTGCCGTCCAGCGATGAATGCTTACTGCTCATTCTAGTGCTGCTTTCGTAGATACGTGTTGAGAAATCACCACACACGACTGCACATGGAGACAGGACCAGTTCACAAGAAAGAGATAAGTAAGATGTCAGGGAATTGATCGAAGTATTCAGCAACTAGCTCAATGCATTTGAACCATCCGAGGAACATCTTAGCATCCACTTCATTCGTAGAAGAGAGATTGATCGCAAATTTAACACCGAACCTGGGAATTTTACGTGAAGCCTGGACGAAAGCGTGTTTTACAGTAGGAGACAGGAACGTCATAATCTAAACAAACAGAAATTTGTTTTCCCGCCTACTAGTCATCGGAAAGGGCCGCCAAATGAACCAGAGAGATCTGCTGACCCACGAGCTTGGCCCTTTCATCTGGTCTTTTGCTTTATCTGATGATTCATTGGCCAAGGCAAACAAAGCCGTTCAACCTAAGCTTCTCGAAGATGGAGTAGAGTGCTTCCCAAGTTTACCTGATCAGACAACAGCTGCCATCATAGATACAACGTCGAGTCTGGAGGCGTTGGTCTAGGTGCCTGATAAATCATCTGAGCTGGCAGAGATACTTCCTCGTACATGAGTGGTTGAAAAAGAGACCACTCTGTATGTTACCCATGGAGACTACACCAAGATTCGTCCCTACGAAACGTATAGAATTATTATCAAATAACTAAAATACTACATGGCTCTGATTGGCTGAGAGGTGTGTTTTCATGAGTGTATGTAAACACAGTTGTGACGTCACGATCTTTGTTGAAAAAACTTTGATACTTTGATACTTTGATACCTTGATACATGTCGTGCCTTCGATTCCTGCTGGGGGCTCGGAAATTTTTTCCGAGAATTTTCAGGGTGTGACTCATCACCTGTTTCATTTTCATAGCATTGGGTGGTTGGCTGGCTCACCAAATTAAAGTAAGAAAATGACCAAATTTTGATGTGGATGTAGAGGAATATTTAACAGAGCCTGAACCAAAACGGCAGAACACACTCGCATGCACACACACACACACAAATACCGGACAGCTTTGCAACACTAAGCGATACAGACTTGGGCGACCTCGTTGAGCTGAATCAAAGTTATCAAAATATGTGGCCAAGTACGCAGTGTCAGTTTTTTTCAGGTTCTTTTTCCATAAAAATACTTAGCTAAAAGCTATTTTTATTTTGTAAAAAACTTTACGCTACACGTTAAAAATGTTTCAAATCAAAAGTTGTAATACAGACAGGCTTCAGCATGAGGAATTGACGACGATACTGGACAAAAAGGCAAGGAGGAATTAAATTAAAACTTGCGACTGTTTTAAGCCGAGGCAAGAAGCAAGAAGGGTAGAAATTACAGCAGAAACACTCTACTGGGTTTCCGGAATGGCATAGAGAGGTTTTTGAACAACCCACCCTTCAAGAAAGGCATACATATTGCTACTGATCCCGTTTTCCAGCACCAGCGACGGGTGTCGTACATCCTCAGCAGAACTCAAGAAGCTCCAAGCCAGTCTTTGCCAGATTCTGATTCCGTGGATTTACACCATTTGACACTAAAGGAAACATCGAGAGGCCAGTCGATGACAATTGAATCTATGCCGCAATCAGTGACGGCATATTCCCTCGCTGTCACCCAAGCAAGTACATTAGATGCAAACAGCCAAGCTAGCGCTCGGTCAATACAGCAAGGTCTCATAACAGAGAATTTAGAAACATGGAAGAAACACGAACTTGGTGGTGCTGAATTTTCACTTCGCAATTTTCTCAGCTACCGTCAGCTCCTTGCCAATTCTTTTGCATAAACTTGCATAATTGTATTTACAAGAATCTTAAGCGTATTGATTGACAGAATATCGTTTGTAGATTGACGAAGGATATTCAAGTACTTCCTTTCTCTTCCGAGATATGGTACCATTGCAGAGTGCATTACCGCAACCGTACTTTGCTTTCGAAAACGTCCCAACAGCTACGATTTATTTAAGGATCTTACGGCAGTTATAAAGCGCTTAATGCACCAACAGTTTGAAGTGCTTGCATTTGATGTACGTTATTAAAGGCAGTGATAAATTATTTCTGGTGTTTTCTTTTGACAGGCCCCCCAAGGCTAATTTATGTCTAAAATACAAAGATGAAGTCTGTCTAACCCGTTCGTCATATCTCAGCAAAGTTGTCCGCTATATTTAGCCAAAAACATACTTAAAAGTGCTCATCTCTTTAGAAATAAACATTTTGAATTATATTCTTGATATTTATTTTGTGTTTCCAAAAGCGTAGTATTTATTTATATAGTTGTTATACGGGGAGTTAAGTGCATTATCGTACAAGAAAAGAGTCTAGCGGAAACACAATAAGTGGCAGTTTAGATAACTGCATGCAAAATAGTAAAATTAATAATCAAAATAAACAAGTCTGAACTCATTCCTTGATAAACAGGCTCTGTTAATAACGTCGAAACTCTGTTCGACCAAAGAAACTAGAAAGCGGAGATGCAGGGCCCTGGTGGACGAATTGTCGTGAACCCAGCTTTTGAAGAATGGGTTTACGAAGATGAGAAGCCAACTATGGTTATTCCAGTGAAAAGACAAACCACGCATTATGTAAAAGAGGAAATCGCCCAAAGTAACTCTGCGAATGATGGAAGGAAAAAGCAGCAGTTACAAGGTAGCTACAACTATGGTAAAGTGGTTTCCACTCACGGTTCAAGTCGTGTGTTATTGTTGCTAGTTGCCTTTCTGTGCGTCATGTCAATCGCTGCAATAGTACTGAATTTACTGATGCTGTTTGGAAAAATCGGTTACAACTGTGGCTGTACCGACGATCAATTAGGTAAGTGTAAGCGAGTGGTTTGTTTTTTTCCCTTGTTATGATAAATTTCTTTTATTACCTTTCACACTTAGGAAAGATAACTCTTGAATGTTGGAAATATGACATCAGTTCGTCGGACGATCAAAGTCAATAACTATGGCTATCTCACCTTGCCGCTTCCTTAGCTTTGTTTCATTTTATCTCTTTATCTAATATGTAAATAAATAAAAAACCTCTACTAATGAACTATCATTAAAATCTAACAAATGCAGTTAACCGACAAAGAAATGATAAAAAAAGAAAAGTTGATTGACTGTGCATGTTGCTGTTGAAAATGTAATGTATCTGCAAATCAAGGACAGAAAATGCGCAAAGCAACTTTTGTGATATTTCAGCTCGTTGGGGTACCTTCATTTTGTTTTCGATCTGTTTTATTGATTTCCAAGTTGTGTGAAAAAAATACAGTGTAAGTATAAATCCAAAATCAAAAGAATCACGCAGCAAGCCCAAACAGACTCCAGTTTACGTTCGTGTTATCCTGTTAAATTCTGCTCGTTTTTATACTATAAGGTACCTGAATCTTTCCTTAGGCAGGTAGTACGTTTAAAAGCATGCAGTCATTAAGGGCCTGTTTACAAGGAGGGAGGGTTATCCTAGCAGGAGGGTCAAAGATAGCCCGGGTTTAGCAAGCAAAATTTCACAGGTAGGGTAACCCTACCACCTGGGTCAACTTAATGTGCTTGGTAACTGCTTGCGTTTACCCAGGGTCTGGAAACAAGTAGAAAGTTTAACCTGGGTAGGTCGGTTAACCCTATCTGGGGTGTTTACAAGGGGCAAAATTAACCTGCCTGCCAGGGTAACCCTAGCACGCAGATATGGTAACACCCCCTACCCAGGTAGCCCTAGCTGCCTTGTAAACACGACGAAGAAAAAAGGAGGAAATGTGTGAGTGCTAGGGTAACCCGCTTGCTAGGGTAACCCTCCCTCCTTGTAAAAAGGCCCTAAATGTACTGTAGGTACGGAACGCATACCTGTGTCATGGCAAAATTAACTTGAGTTAGTTATGGTTTTTTCCTTACCTTGTACAGGTTTAAAATACATCGTGTAACACACTTGCATTAGATATCCGGTTTTGTAACTGTCGGTTTTCTCGTGACGCTTACCTTAAATTTCCTTCTCTTGACTCATTCGCGACTTCAGGATGACGTCACGCAAGATAAACGAAACTAAGCACAATAACAACGTTACTATTTCTATGCCAACGTTTCATATTCATATGACACAAACAAACCGCTGTTAACTTTGTGGTAGCGGTACTTAATAGCTCTACATGTCTTATATATGGCGCATGCGCAAGTGGCTTCGACTCAACGCTACCAAATAGATTCAACTTTGCCTAAAGCCAATATAAATAAATATTTCATTGTGTGATAAGGACCGTCTTGTCACATTGTGGCTCGAAGAGAAACGAGTTTAACTCTATTCGGAGCGAAGGTGGGGGTGATTGTGCCAGCGCTGAGTTGGGACGTTTACAGCGGAGCCCGCGCAGCGCGCTGGCGAAGCACCATTGGTAAGGAAATTTCGTGACCTATCCATGAGAGAAATTTTGGTTGTTACTTCAGCGTACGTACGCCCTTCCGTACAGACCTTGGGGGAGGTTGAGGGGAGTACCAAGGCAACCCGACCGTGGGGAGGAGAATGCCATCTTTTGAAAGGGAGTTTCTTTAACAGCTTAATTTTTAGCAAAACTATTGTTCGGACAGTTCTAAACTTTAGAAAAAATAGCTAAAAACAATACTGCAAAAGTGGAAGGCGAAAAATTAAGTTTCGAATCGAAATTTGTCTTTCAGGACTTTCTCTTTCTTGAGTTCTACTGTGAACTCGGTCGGCACATAGCTTTAGTTCACAGCATGTGGCACTGCTCCCTACGGAGCGGTGTTTCTGTTTTTTTTTGTCTTCTGCTCTTTTTCTGCGACGGTCCGAACACATCTTCCCATGGAAAAACACCCGTGTTTATCACAACAACTCAGGAACTTGCGTAACATGGAATCGAGTCGAAGTACATATCGCTTGAATTCGCAGCATTTGGCCGCAGTCCCGACCTCAAACATTGGAGAGCTAGTGCCTTCTGGTTTCTGCTGTCTACATCCATTGATTTTGCGGCGGTCTGAACACATTTTCCCAGGAGAACGCCCACGTGTTATGTCGATCGAGCTCTGATCAATAAACAACTGTTTAAGTATTAAAATGAAGACTCCATATGACGGCATAGCAGGTTAGTTACGTGGTTAACACGATCCCCTTGCGTTCCAGCGGCTTGGGAGGATTTTTTGTTTTTTTTTTCTTTAGTTTTTTTCTTCAGTGAAAAAAGCCGTTTTTTTAGAGTTATAGATTTCACCATTCTATTGAAAAATTATAACTTTTCTAAAGTAAGTTTTGTATTTTTGTATCATTTTCGTGGACTTGTATTGATTTGGGCTAATTCTTGGTCTTTTTTGGCGATTTTCAAAGGTTCTGGCAAAATCAATCAAGTTGGCGGATCCAAAATGGCTACCGTTTGAGATCCTGACGTAATTGTTACGTCATATGATGTTACAAACTTATGTTGTCGACTTCAAAGGAAACCTTTATGGACGTACTATCTTTACTCCAAGTTTTGTTGCCATAACTTTAATTTTCTCGGAGTTAAGAGGTTGGGGCTGAATCAGACCCCGCTCCCTGGACCCAGAAGACAAAAAAAGCCCGGTCTGAATAGGGTTAACTAATTTCATTAATCCTCTTTGGCGTATTTTTTAATGAATATTTCACCGCTTTATAAAGGCAGAATTGTCATATAACAAAGAAGAGAAACGAGTTCCACTAATTTCCCCAATTTCTCACAAAATGTTTAGTTTCACACGTTTAGGTTCAAACAATTTTAGTTTCAAATGATTAGTTACATATGTTTATTGTCAAAAGTAAAATTTAATTTTCAAACGTAATTTTTTTCTGTTGAGAGAACATTGTTTCGATTTTCAAGTTGACTAAATCGTTACGAACTCCGAGTCAACTTGTTTACTTTTGCAAGGGGATTCCCGGGTTAGCAAACCGGATTTAAACATTTTGTCATGAGATATGCGTTAACTTGCCTGAGCTTGGAGGGACAATGTCGCTTTCCCCAGCCTCTGAGGATCTGATTGTTTTTATCAAGCATTATGTTTTCGTTTTACGTCTGTGCTTACTGTTTGTATTCACGATCTTGGCGCAACAGTAAATATTTTGTTGCTCTGTGTAAACATTCTCAGTTGTATGCGAATTTATACCGAGGTTCAACGTTTGATTTGCATGCAATAAGAAAGATAAGCGTAGTCATTAGAGTTTAAACGTCATTCAGTAATGTTTCAGTCAAATATTGTGGCACACAGTCGCAATTTTTGTTTCGCCGGTTCGTATATAGCCTCTTCAGGCGTTTAGATTGTGGGAAGCAGCGAAAAGCGGCACGCGGCGCAAACCTCCCCTCACTTTTTCCTTCGCCCCCTGATTTTTCTTTCGCGCGCCGCTTTTTCGCTGCTCGTCTCAAACTTAACGCCTAGTACAGGCTAGTTCGTATACAGGCCCGGCATTCATATGTTGAGTCGGGCTCACATTTGTCAACCCTCCCCCCTCCCAGAACGGCCAGTTAAAATGCCCATTGAGCTTTCTTGTTACGTTTACTTCAGTGTCTACCAGAGCCCTCGCACTGGGTCCAGATGACAAGATATTGGACAGAGTAAGGGTCCTTGAGGAAAATGCGACAAGCCTGCGACAGGAGTTGGTGAGCATAATTTTGTGTATTTTTTTTGTTATTGATTTTTTAATCACTAAAAATTGGAATTTGCATCTTTCCTCTTTTATTATTTGTAGCGGATTATTTGGATAACAAATAATTAGCTTTGATGGTTTACGCCCAAACCTCAGTTTGAAAATCATGGGGTGAGAAAAAAGGGTGGTTAAACATCCCAGTCCCTGTTTTGAATCTCCCTTTGGATTTTCTGTATTTCCGCATGTTAAATGAGCGCCAGGGGTGATGCCACAACTTTGTTCTCTACACCAAAGGAGAATTGTCTTTGTACCATCCTACCAACGCTTAATGAACGCTTACGCGTTAACCCATTAACACTATTAACGCACATGTTGGCCAAGACCAGCCGTTAGAGATCACGGTTCTCGAGGGTTTGTGATGTCATCACTTTTAACGGCAGCATATGTTTTTCTATAACCAACTAATGCACCAGGAAAAATTGGAATGATCAGACACGTTTGAGAAGCAAAACGTGACCTTAGCACTGGTTGCTGCTTGTTAATAAACGGACCGCGCATGCGGAAATGGAATAAGCGTAAAGTTGCGTGGCAAGTAAAAATAGTAGACCATTTTCACTGTCAATACAACCACTGACTGCCTTTGCGATACTAAGTTATGGGAAGCGAGATTTTGCCACCGTCTTTAGCTCTAAAAACAATCGAAACAGAACAAAGTTAGAGAGATCCAAACAAACATTTAGGATACTCTCTCCAAAACTCAGAAAATAAATAATTCCCTTTTACAAGACTAGCACTGTACTGAAACATATACATAACTAAGGAAAAGCGGGAGTAAAACCCCGTAATTCGTTTTTTACGCGGAACAGTTCTGCCACCGAGACTGCTGCAGAAGGATCAGTCCCAGCCACCGAAGTACTGTCAGCTAAGGCAGATGCTGCGTGGGACATCTTCATGACTTTCCCGCTTTGCGTGTAATATTCGGAAGTCTGGAGGGATTTCCATCCAACATGTCTAACTATATCTTCTGGGGAAACGCCTATGAGAGACATGGTTATGGAACACCCGCTACGGAAGCTGTGCATGGTTTCACCATGGTGGATTCCGAGCAAAGCCAAATGGAGAGACAGGCGATTAGCAATTGCTGAGCCGATGTACGTTTTGCCCGAAACGGCGCCTTTCTTGTCGGTGGATCGGAAGAGATGGCCGTCTTTTAGATCTATGGACATGAGGTCACAAAGGTTGACGTACAAACGTAAGTTGGCCACAAGACAAAACACGGGATCGCGACACTTCTTAATCATAAACGTGTTAGCATCCTTACCCCGAAGGGTTTTGCCAAAAGTGTGATGAAAAAGGAAACCATCACCGTCAGGAAGAGCCATAATCTCTCTTGTAAAAATTCTCCCTAAGTCTGATGCCCTGTCAATGGCAAAAAAGTCCAGGCAGAAGAATGCTAAATCTCTCGCGAAAAGGTAACGCTGCGTAGGTGAGATTTGACCAGCGAAAGTGCGATATAAGGTATAAGGTATAAGCAGAGTCGTTTTAGCTTGTCAAAGAAGAACGGTGTGGCTTGCCTTAAGGGGTGACCCTTGCCTGCGTTTGTTCCTCGCGGATCGACGTTAAGTATTGCTTGACACAAGGATGTGAAGCTGGATTACCGATACCTAAGAGCTCGTTCCATTCTCTCCCTCGTCCCACTTCGACAAACAAGGAACGCAATTGACCATTAAGATTGTCGGCAGTCCCTGCTGACAACGTGGTGGGACACGCGCAACGACCTACTTGTTTGGTTCCGAACAATTTGCAAGCTGGAATGTGAATTTTCGTTTTAACTTTATGATCTTTCCATACTAAAAGCCTGGTGATCTCTTGAGGAGAAGCTGCATACACTGATTTGGGGGTAGGTAAAGAATATAAAAATCGCTTGAGTTCTTGCTGAAGCTTGTTCTTCTGCTTTTGGTACGGTTTACTATTTCTAACAGACTGCAGTGTCGCTAGGCGCGGATCGAAAGAAGAGAGGGATAGTGAGACCCTTTGAGGGGGGTCCTCAATATTCTCCGGCGCACGATTGAAACCACAATTTTGGCAGAATCGAAAACTTGCGTCGTTAGGGTAACAGCACTCGGGACACTGCACCGCGGGTTTCCAAAGTCTAGGGACCTCCGGGAGAAACTGAAATAGGAAAAAAAAATTGGGGAGAATTAGGGGCGACGCGTGGCTGACAGAAGACTAAATCAAATAATAAGGACTACTTAAAGATAATATAAACAGCCTTTATTCAGAAGAATAACATAATACAAACGAGTGACAAAAGCCGGGATAATAACAGAGTCTAAACGATTTAAGAGCAAACAAAAGAAAAGTTACGTAGCGTCCTGGGAGGAACGGAGATGCTCTCAAACGGACGGGATACGAAACACCCAAAGATCCCACTGCAAAGGACGAGGCTCCCACATGGAAAGACCAGACTTGGCCGGGAACAGTAAAATACTGGAGTCTCCTTTGGATCCCAATTTGAAAGAATTTGAGGCACTTCGTTGAACCTGTTGAGAACTTAAGTACTTAAGGAGCGGGCCAATAAGGACGAACGGAGGAAAGACATATGCATTCTCATCAGGAGAAATATCTTGGGCGAAAACATTTATACCAGCAGCTTGAGGACAAGGGAGCGGCGCAAAAAAACGAAGAGGACGACCGGCGCGATCAGGCTGAACATTAAACGGGAGAGCCATCAAGTCAATAGTGTGAGGGCCAAAAGCTGTGTCCACTTGATGCCAGGCAGCAGGGCTAAGAGAACAATCAAGATCAGACAGGCTTCGGGAAGGAGCATCTGCTGGATTATCTTTGGAAGGCACATATATGAGGTTCAAGGACAAGTTTCGGGACATAGTAAAGGAGAAAATATCCTTCAAGATGTCTGATATTGCCGAGGACTTCGAGACTTGTCTCTCCCAACTGTACAACAGAGATCTGTTGTCGACAAAGGCGTCAATCCTTGCATTATGAGTGCTTGACAACAGACTTTCAAGAGTGTTGAAGAGAGCCTTAGCCTCTTTCACGGCGGTGGGTAGACAACGGGTGGCCTCGTCCCAGACCCCACGCGACTCTAATGGAGGCTGACCTGGAAGGTTAAGACACCCTCCCCATCCAGAGAATGAAGCGTCGGAGTGCAGGGTGAGATGGATGTGCCGGAGAAAACCTTCCCATAAATCGAGAAACCTCCAATGGAGAAGCTCCTGACGGAGATCAGGTGAAATGCGAAACTGAGTATTGGCCAATCTGGCTCCGCGAGAAATGGTCTGGTAGGTTGTGTTCGTAAATAACTTGGCCGCTGGAACTAACAAAGCAAACGAAGTGGTCTTCCCAGCAAACTTTTTAAGATTCTTTAAAGAGACAGTCTTATGACTCAATATATCCTCTCTTCAGGCTGCAAACTTGACGCGTTTGTCTTGTGGGAGCAGAAAAGCTTGTTTCTCCGAATCGCAAATGTAGCCGTAAATAGCAATAAATGCTGCCATTTCCACCAGTTGAAATCCCGAAAAAGAGAAGGGCGTACGACTAGGCGGTAGTCTTAATTGGCCATTATGCCTATCGTCAATATACTGCGAGCACGGCACACCGAGTGATCGGTCATAGCAAGTCGCCGCCAAACCGATGGAATGGTAGAGATATGCGCTTGCCTTCCATCCAAATGGCAAGGTGGTATATACAAAATACCAACCTTCCCATTCGAGCCCAAAAAAGGTAGAACTAGAAGGGTGTAAACGAACGTGATCATATCCACTCTTGTCGTCAAACGTGGTTTGGTAATGTCCAACACTAACATAGCGAGGGAGATCCGTGATGTAGGCTAGGGAAAATGGACAGTCTTTAATCCAACAATTAAGGAACCTCTCATCGTGGCACATGCGAGGCTTGCTTGGCTCCACCGTAATGGGCATAACCAGATGAGGGGGGTCTACTTTACCAACCTCACCCCAAAAAAGGAGCGAATTATTTGCCACTCTTTCCAAAATGGTTTGCGCAACAAAGTCGCGGAAATTATTACACGAAGAGGTTTTAGGAAACAGCATACGCGGGGGTACATCAGCGTTGTAAGAGCGACCTCGAAATGTGCCCTTGAATGGAACAAAAAACTCTTCACTCTAACGCCTTCTGAAACATAGCGAAAAATTTCCGAAGCCTTTGGGTAATCTTTAAGAACTAATTTCCAGTGAGGAAGACACCCTGACAGGTTTCCAGAGATAAACTTCTCAGGATTCCGAAAACGTAACATGGATGGGGAGGCGAAAGTTAAGCCCCGAGATACCATGTCCACGGACGGAAGGGTTCGGCCAAGCTAGTCGGTTTACCCTCCAAATCGCACCAAGTGACTTCGCGATAGCGGTGCTCAACACTTTTAAGATTTTCCGCAAAAGAACTGAGAGGTATGACCTAGAATGAAAGAGATGAAAAAGAGGGAATAACTGACTTAAAACGGTTGACCTCGGACAAAAGAATATAACGAAAAGAGGGAGGACAAATACCCGCTAGCCCGGCCGGACCAGGAACCCGTCCTAGGACAGGTTGTAGGGAGTTGTTTAGATTTCCCTTCTGGTCACGACAAGGAGCAGGGGGGGGGGGGTTGGATAAAATACCCCAATACAAAAAATTAAAGGAAACAAAAAACAAACAACACGTATTGATTTGAATGAAACGCTGTTTAATAGTGCCCAAAATAACAGTTCCGGGTGAAACACCCTTTTCAATTCTGTTTACGGTAGCTGGAAACGCCCCTAGGCCGGGAATTACATGACCTAGCAAAATGACCGCGTCTTCCACAGGCGACACACACAGGGGGTTGGCGACGAGGATACGGATTAAACCGTGGCCTTTCCTCCCTTGGCGGATACGGGGGCAGTGAACGCTTGAGAGCCTTTTGAATTTCTTTGGCGATGGCTACCTCTTCCTTGTCCCCAACCAACTTTAGAAGCATCTGCTGAAATGACGGGTCAAGTAACAAAGGTCGTGTTTGGCGTAGGATGACACTAAACCTAGAAGCCCGATCGTCTACTTTATCCCTGGCAGCATCAACAAGTTGTTCAAGAGCTGCAAGGGCTGCATGAGGATCAAAAATTCCCGACGGGCGCGCCAAATGTTGACGAAGAAGAGACAATGCGGAATCAACAGTTCCAGCGTCATGCATCTGGCGGAGAGCCGCAAGTTCTTTCTTCAAGGATGCTATATCGTCTCCAGCGTGCCCCTAGAGGAACACAAAAAGGTAGGTGTAAAAACTAAAATCAACGACACGTTCGCAAGAAAAGAAAAGGTAAATAGGGGGGCATAACAGAACCAAACCAAAACGATACACTTTAAAAATTCTAAAAGAAGACGAACACACGACCAAACTGTTTCTAAGATCGAACACACGACCACACTCTCTCTCAGGTCGAACACACGACCAAACTCTTTCACGGGTCGAACACACGACCAAACTCTTTCACGGGTCGAACACACGACCAAACTCTATCTCAGGTCGAACACACGACCAAACAACCTCGTTCCCAGGGTCTCTCTCTCCCCGCCCCCAAGAGCGAGAGAAGAGAGACCCTGGCACAGGCTGGTCACGTGTCTGCTAGATTTTAGCAGATTACAAATAACAAATAACAACATGGGGGAGGGGCAGATAAGTGTCGTGTTTGTCACTACTGAGTACAGAGGAGAGCGGAAAGTGTTGTAAATCAAAACAACCGCACGTGGATGTGTTTCCGCGGTGAGCACTTTCGTTGTTCAAGAAGAAATGTCGAATGGGAATCTTTCGTGGACGCCAAAAAAAGTTTGTGGACCATCTGCTAACGTAAATTTAAGTTGCTGTTGGCTGTGTAAATCGGTTGGAGACGTATCCTTCTCAAAAAACATCTTTGCGAAAGGAAATCGAGCATTGCTGGCCGCTGCCGAAGACATTTATAGTGGACATTTGAGACAAGATCAATTATTGCCACATCTATTAGGTCGGCCATGTGAAAGATGTTTAAAAAATTTTTTAAACTTCAAGACCACCATTAAAGAAAGCCAGAGTTCTTTCGAAAGGGTAAGAGATGTGTCGAGATATCGCCGTGCGTGCATCGGACGTTGGCCAAAAGTGCGAAGGAGTCGGGATCGCGAAGCCGCCGCAGACTCAGTTTTGGAATATCGAGGGCTGGAGAGCTGCAGTCCTCAACAGGGAAGGAGGTCAGGGAGTTTCTTATTTTTTCTATAGCCTCGTTTTTTCGGTGCCTATGTTTGTACTTCTTTTATTTTTATGGCCTTGAACGGCATCGCTTGTTTCGCCGCAACCAAGTTGCGAAAATTATTAAGAGGTGACAAATTTTCTTTCAGAATGACCGACCAGAATCCTCACAAGTCTCCGCAAGCGGTAGCAATCTTCAAGAAAATTCAGCTCATCTCCAGGTAAACTATGTTGCTGTGTGTTTCTATTACATTCTTGCCGCTGCAATTGAAGTAAGCACGTAAACCACAACCTTTTGCCTTGTGGATAAACAGCAACCAAAGGAAAACGCGACATGTAACCAACATCTCGCATTCGCGGTGTTTACATTTTTCGATGTGCGATTTTTTTACAGCTTACAATCGCCTTACTTGCTCAAACTATAAGCTTAACCTTGTTTATTTAACTTTAATTATCCAGGTGTATCTTACCCTTGTTTTAAATTTAATAAGTAAATTGTATAACCCACTTGCCACTGCAGAAATTTTTCAGAAGGCAGTACTTACAAGCCTCATGTAAAATTGAATATAAAGCGAAGATTTCGCTATATTCACAGACGTTATTTACGAATTAAAGAATTATTGCCAAGTCTGTTTTGCGAGCCTCGAGCCTCGAGCCTCGATTGAATTTTTTCAGCTTTTAAGCCAAAGATCACTAAATGTCAAAGTTCATTTAAAACTACAAAAGGGCTAAAGGTAAAATGAATCTATGTTTTTCTTTTCAGCTCTCGGTCAACACAGAGGAGCAAATAATGGAGAAACTCTTATCCAAAATTGATTTCGAGCTCAGAGAGATAGCCCGGAGGGAAACGAAGTCTGTCCTTAGGGAGAGAGGGTACACTGGTTTGTCTTCTTTTACATTTGAAGAGATCCTATCAGAGATGCAAAGCCTGTGCCCAACAGTATTGAAAGTTCTATCTTTGATGGTGCAGCTCGACCTCAATCGAGAAAAGAATACTCCCCCTTTAGCCCTCATCTATGGCATAGTGATGTTCAAGAGATTCCACGAGTTAAGCCGTCTTCAGAGACTTAACACAGTCCTGCTTTCAGATGGAAATGCTAGTAAAGAGGTAAGCTTATTATTGAAATGGGTGATTATCAGTGTCACAGAAAAGAATTATGAAGGCATTATGAGGTTACTTTTAAAACTAGATGACTTCAAACATTGCAGAAAATGATTTTTGTTACATGTTAGATGGAGATCTTGTGCCAGCATAACCAAATGATGTCAAATCTATCTCAAGAAAATGTAAAATCTGTACAGTACACTCCTAATTTATTTATTTCTTTATTTTTTTGAATTGACCTACCTGGACAACCATAACTAAATTACTAACATATTGCTAACCAAGGTGGCCTTGCTCCCCTATACGCCTGGTGGTTTCTTCGAGGTCTCCTCACCATAATGCTATTACTGTAAAATTTCAATTTTAAAGTGCCTAATAAAATGATGATGATGATGTATGTACACCTTGAGACCCTTTTATTCCTACATAGCTTCCAGAAAGATTCAACAAATTTGGGGTTTCACTGGTTCCATCCATGAAATATACCATTCAGGAAGGTATTGGAAGTCACTTCCTGGACCGTGCTGTTCAGCAACTCAAGGCAGGGAAAAAGTTTGTTCTTGTTCTTGATAACATTGACTGGGAAGTAAAGGTCCATGACATGAGGTCAGAAAGTCAAAACATCAGTGTCCATGCAGTTGCAACAAGCCTCGTATTTGATCGTGTGGACTCTAGTCACTTACCTGACAATGGTCCTCAGAAGTGTCTTGCTGACTGTGAGATAAAGGACCTTCTCAAGCTTAGTGATGAAGAGGAAAGGTGCACTCAAGAGAGATACAGAATCTTCCTTGGAAGGATACTGTGTGAACATTTCCCTGAATTCGCATTTCTTAAATGTGTTGTTCCAGCCCAAACACCTTGCCAGTATCAAGCCGAGATGAAGTCAGAGTCTGTGGTTGTACCCCTTCCAGTGCTCATGAAAGATGAGAAAAAATATGCCGAAGTAGTTGATGTCCTGGATCAACTTGAAGTTTGGGTACGTGACATTTACTCGAGAGCTGGCTTATGTGCCCCCCCTGACGAAGTACATGTAAATCCTGGTCCACCCATTGCTGCCCCATCTAGGCCTGATCAGCCAGCTTCACATGTGCCACCCGCCCCACAACCTGATGATCCTCAAAATTCCTTCTTTTGGGGACCAGCTTACAAGAGTCCGATTTGCTGGTGCAAAAGACCTACGTGCTGGAAGCCATACACCTCAGGACAGGTTTGATCACCTGTACCCCTTTAGGATTGTTGACTGGCACACTAAGAGGAGTTTCTTAAAGGTAAAATCACTCTTTACCTAATTGACTAACAACCAGTGAAAAACAATTGCACCTTATAATTAGGTGACACTGTCATTTTAAATTCAGATACTAATATTAGATTATTTGTAATGCACAAACTCAGGGCTACAACAGCAATATTACAGGGAGTACATTAGGGATCGCTATGTGTTTACAACTATCTTGGTGCCTACTGAATAACAAGGGTCCAGAATTAATATTACCATAAATATTTTGAAAACTTATTGTTTAAATATTTTATATTTTCAAATATTTATTTTATTTTTTAATTATAGCTTAGTACTTCTGACAGTAAAAAGAAACAAGTGGAAGCAGTAGAAGCAATACTTTATTGTTTACATCATCACAAATATTAGACATATTTTATATGGAGCTCAAAGTAAGGTAAAGGTAAAAGGCACCTATTCTGTTTTATATTTCTACAGGTAATCTTCAAAAAGCTCTACAATAATTCTGGGCGTGAGCGGGGCACCTTGCGCTATTTCAGAGAAACATTTGAACATGTGAAACGTGAAACATTTTGAAGACTGTGAACAGCTTTTCCTAACAGTGGGGAAGTGTTTTACTGTGGAAGCACTGGTACAGTTCTTTGGCATGGAAACCAAAGACAACCGCATTACGAAAAACAGGCCCCCATACCACATTTTAGATGTAGGAGACAACAAAACAGAGTACTATAACTCTGTTTTGGACAAATTTATTGATGAATTCCTAACATCTGAACCAATTGGTGATGATGACTTTGTTATGAATTACTCTTTGTGTGTCTTAAGGTATTTTTTACTCTATTATGATTTCAAAGATGCTGTTAAAGAAGGTAAAGGAGAGAGGGTTGCAACACTACACAAGCAGCTCCTGTTGCACTTCAAGGCATTGCCAGCCTTTAATCAGTATGCCATTGAAATGCTGATTAGCACCATTCAAAATGAAGTTTTCTTATCAGAAGCTGAAGCCTACCAGTGCATTTGGGCATCCACTGCCAATTGGAAAGGTGGTGCAAGTAAAAACATTGAAATTGACTTACTGCAAGAAGTAAGAAACAAATCAATCAAGAAGTCTAACCACACAATGGGTCCAAATAAAACAGACAAGGCAATCGAAAATGCTAGCCGAACCTCTGGAGGACAACAAAAAATTACCGAAAACTTTGATGCTCAGGTCAACCGAGTGAAACCTTCATCATCACACACCCACAGATCTGCAGCTGCAGATGAAAGCAAAGTACTGTTAGATCTGCGTGTTCTGAAACCTTTCACAAATGAGCCACACAGAATGTTTGATTCTTTCCCTGGTATACAGCCTGACCCCCTATCAACCCTTGATCAAACGGAACTTGACAAGTGGCGTGCACGCCATAAGAAAAATCTATTATTGGATGCACCTCTGGAACATGATGAAGAGGCAGATTTGTAAAATATACATGTAGTGCAATGACATTTCCTCATTGTTCAAATCATAGGCTAGGTTAAAAGCAGATCACATAATAACCCCAATACTCAGGTTTTCAATTGATGGGGATGATTGAAAGAGGGACAAAATCAAGAGCCCTTAAAATCTCTTGGGCTTACACCCCCCCCCTCAAAAAAAAAATCCCGAATCAAAACTTATTTGTAGAACTATGCAGCAAAGGCACTTGTTCAAATCTCCAGATTGCTTTTCAACAGTTATACCCAAAGAAATGCCCACTCATTTCAAACCATAACAAATACTCAAGCCAAATTTTCCTACCTAAAAATTCCTGAATCAAAAATTTCAATCCCCAAAAAAATCCTGAGTACCCCCTCCGTGGGATTACAATCTAATTCTTGGAGTCTCTTTTTGCCCCAAAGAGTGAGAAAAAAAGACAATAATTATCCAATTTCTACCGTGACCAGGGTAAGGAGCTTATCAATTTACCACCTTCCTGGAAAAAGTGTCACAAAATGATCACAACTTCATACAAAATGTACATTATTTTTCCTTGAATTGCCCATTGGGAGTGAAGAATTTGGCTATTAGACAGGACTTTCTTTGTATGCTGATAAGCCCCTATACCCCAATTTGCATTGATTGAAATGTATAAATATATTTGGATGCATGTGACTTGCTTTTTGCCAGAAAACTATGAGCGTTTTAGATATTCTGGAAGAAAGGTTGAAATGGTAGTTTTAAAGTTATTATAATGATCAATAACATGTGCCATAATCACAGTAAATCAAAGTAAAAATTTCACACAGAGATTGCTAGCCCTAACTATGTCAATAGAGTACTTAAATGTCAACCTCGTTCCCAGGGTCTCTCTCTCTCCGCCCCACCTCGCTCTTGGGGGCGGGGAGAGAGAGACCCTGGGAACGAGGTTGCTTAAATGTTGGACAACCTTCTTTGTACTACAAAAATGCTATTTGCATACAATACCAAGCTTATAATATTGACAAGCTTTTGTGGCATAAAAAATGAACAATATGAATTGTAACTAGATTAAATACAACTTATCTCTCACAGACAACAATTTGTGATTTAGACAGCAAACTATTAATATTAAAAAAATTATTATTATTACAAATGTACAGTGTATGGTATTATGTTCAGGGAAGGTTATTTACTTGAGTAAACTTCAAAAGACACTCATCACAGTCACATACCGATTCGCAATAACTGCAGCAGATATGGCCAACACATTTTTTGTAAGGAGCATCAACGCTCTCTAAAAGAAACTTTCTAAGACAACTGTCTTGTAGTTGACAGAATGTGCGAATGGCATCGCTCACTCCCTCCCGATTCTTTGAAATGTCTCTGTTATGTAATAAAGAGTAGCAAAAGACTGTTTTCCATCACGGCCTGCACGTCCAGTCTCTTGGAAATATTCTCTGACAGTCCTGGAGGGGCCCACATGAATGACTTGCCGTATCGCTTTGATATCCACACCCATTCCCATGGCAACTGTAGCAAATATCAATCTTACTTTGGATGCAGATGATGAAAGTTCCTTTAGAATTTGTTGTTTCATTGCTGTTGTCTGTGGAGCGTGGTATTGCGCAAAAAGCCTGTTTTCAGGTTTTGCATCAGCATCAGAAGGGAAATACTGCTTCTCGCCAAGTTGCCTTTCAAAGTATTTGTATGCGAAGCCGCACCATCTCAAAGGCAAATAAAAGATTGTGGTTGAATATAGTTCACTTTTTTCTCCTTGAGTTCATGTACCATGGGCTCCAGACGTTTCTCGAAAAAGTCCACATCATCCCCTTTGCGGAAAACTTTCTTATAAAAGATGTTTGGCCGATTGGGATTGCCAATGACCTCTAGAGGCTTCTTTAAATTAAGCGACTGCTTAATTATTGCTGATACATCTTTCTTGTTAGCTGTGGCTGTGAGAGCAACTACAGGGCATTACTTGGCGAAAGAGGCCGAAACCCAGGTTAGTTTGCTTTAATAGACACACGGAATCCCTAGAGACACGTGTATCACTGGCTCTGAATACCCAGAGGAATAACAAAGACACCAGCGTAACGCGCAGGCTAAATCCGTGGTTAATTTGACAGTGAAAATAATGTCTTACTTATAATATTACGGATAGAAGAAAGCGTGGGGTCTGGGTCTTTCTTAATATATACAAACCTTAGACAGCTCGTGCGGCGTGAAAACAAATTTAATTACCCGATTACTCGACTCGATCAAGTTCGGAAAATATCACGAAACTTACAGGTCCCTGAGTGTTTCTGCACATCTTGTGAGCCGTACCAAAAAAATAAACGCCAATTATTCCCCTTTCCTAAGCGTCTAGCTAGGTGATAATATTTTCCTTCAAAATCAAGAAAACCTAGAAGAAACCAACGAATTGAGAGCCAAAAACAACGGGACCAACGAGACTGCACTCTAAAAACCGAAAAGTTACGTCTTGTCCGGCATTTTTTCGCCCACCACCGCCGCACCAACGCCACCACCACCTTCACGTACAAAGGTGGTGATGCGAAACGAAATGTGGTGGCGGTGGTGGTAGTGGGGGTAAAGAAAACAACAGAATAGTAGTTTAGTAATGGCACTGGTACTGGTAGAACGACAACGTTTTGGTGGTGGTGTTGTGAGTGTTGGTGGCGAAAACAATAAATTTTTGGTGGTGGCGGTGGTACAATAAAATTGTGGTGGTGGTGGTTCTGGTGGTAGGGATTTTGGTGGTGAAACAGTACAATAGTGGTAATGGACTTGAACAAACTGCAAAATAGTTTTTTTCAAGAGAATCCTTAAGCTTTAGCAAAGTATCGGCATTCAACAATTAACCATGCAAATATACAGGGAACGCAATTTTATATAACGCATGCAATTTATTACTGTATCAATATTATTATCAATTTATACAATATTTATTACTATTTTCAATACTTTGCCAAATTGCAAAATACTGAACATATGGGTTACCACCCTTACACTCATCCTCATCCTTAGTACATACCTGCTAGGGCAATGTTCACCTTAAGGGGAGATATTCCCTTCATAATATTGCCTCATTAAATTCCTTAAACTTATTTGGTTTCATTTTCTTCAGCTAAATACAACAGCTATAGAGCTTCAGCTGCGAGATGAAGGGCTTTATTGGGAAATAGAAAATGCCAATTCATCACTGCATACAAAGGTAAAAGGGATTAGGTCTGCTGAAAAAAATGAAATAAAATAAAATAAAAATAAATAATTTCTTTCTTTCTTTCTTTCGTTCTTCTTTCTTTCTCTCTTTCCTCCTGCTAAATTCGTTCAGGTGACAGTTATTATAAGTTTACTCAAATTAAAGCAAATGCTGCATTTTGTTTTTGCACTTAGAATTACCTCTGAAGTGATGCCTTTCTCTGTTTTCATTTTCATATAGATCAATGAAACAGTTGTGCAGTTGCAGAACTCCGATCAAAATTTGCAAAATGCCATTAACATCACAAAAAGGACGCTTTGTGACAAGGTAGAGTTCTTGCAAATGCCCGGCCTGTTTGATGATTGTTACGTGCTGTTACAGAGAAGTCAGTTGCAATAGTCAATGCATTTTTGTTTTTGTTTTTATAACATTGTATCGCCATTATAAGCTTGTTCGTAAGTATTCGTTTACGGATATAGGGCTTAACTGTAGCTTTATCTCCGTTAAGATTGGATCAGCAATGGGCTGGATAAAGCAACTTGAAAGGTGTACGGCTAAACCAATATTTCAGTTAGGAAAAAAAACAAAAACAAACAAACAACAACAACAATAATACCCTTCCTAACATACTTGGTCAACCCACTGCCTATCAGATAACTTTGCCATCCACGAAAACTCATCGACAACCTTGAAATCAACCCACTGGAGCTCATAAAGTCAAATGGAGCGAACGTTCGAAAAGGTAGAGAAGGAAATTTACCTTATTGAGACGGGCCCGTGCGGGGCACCTTCTTATAGCAATGCAAAGAGAAAGGAATTTCGTCGTAGTAGGTTTTTTAGGTGCACTGGATGATTGATTGATCTGTTAATGACACATGAGGGTGAGGAAAGCAGAGAGCTGATATTTTGACTGTAGTTTTCTTGGGAAGAAGGCTAGGAAATACAATGCCTCTACCACGCTTATTTTGAAGGAATTCGAAAATTGGTGGCGCGATAGATTGTTGTTCATAACAAGTATTTAATGAGGGTTTGGCATTAAACGGATTAAAATAGGTCATTCAAAAGCCGAAAACAAATGGTAAAGCTTTGGGAGTTTTGATTCAAATGAACTGGACATTGAAGGGTTCAAAGCTGCTCAAAGGAACGAATTGGGTGTTCCTGGACAAAATATAACATTTTCCCCAAAGAGAAGGCTTATCCAAATGTTGGCAACTGATAAATGAGGCATATACTTGAGACCTTGGAATTCCTGAGGCTTTTTGAAGCTTTTCCAGGACAAAACTAAAATCACGTTTAGTTGTTATGAACGCGTATTTGAACAGCTGTCACTGTCCCAGCACAGAACATATCAATTCAAGCATTTGAAATTTAGCTCTTACAAAGAGGAGAGGGGAACTCTATAATCACCACTAGGTGGTTTTTGTCGCCTTTAACCCCAGGCGTTTAGCTGAAGATCACTTTTCGACAAGTAGTCAAGCGAATATACAATTTCCAAAACAGGTCACGCAAAATATATATTTCTTCGATACGCAATTTAAAAATATCCGTAGATCTATGTGCCCACAATTGTATAACTCCAACTTCTAGGGCAAAGCACAGTTTTTGTTGTTGTTATTCATGTGCGGTAGCTGAGTCACGCATAGCTTGTTAACCTGACATCTTCCTTCTTAAACAAAACTGGAGTGTTCAATAAAAAAATTCAAGTCTTGCCCTCTTGCTAATCAGAGAACGTAATTGCAAAAATGCCTACATAGTTTCACTGGGGTGCTCTTCGACCTCTTTCCCTTCTTCTTAGCAGAGCTCCAGATCGCGAAGCTCGCCCGCGAAGCACCATTGGTAAGAAAATCTGGTAACCTATTGATGCAAGAAAAATTGGTTCTGACGTCAGCGTATGCCCCCCCCCCCCACGCCGCCGTACGTCCCTACAGACTCTGGGGAGAGGGAAGGGAGTCCCAAGGGAACCCGACGGGGATATGCCGGCTACTATAGTTTCTTCGGAGGTCCGAACACATTTTCTCGAACGAGTCTCGATCGATAAACAGCCATCACGTGAAAAGGCCACGCACGGCGTCGTGTGTGGAAATATATCATTCTGTAGTTTTTTGTACCTTTCATATTTACCTGAAGGACCTACCGTGTTTATTAAAAAAATAACATTGTCTTTCCTTGTCTGCCTTATCTTAGGCTGGGCTAACCTGTGCATTTTCGATTGATCAGCTTGCTCAATACCAGGTTCGTAGCTCTGCCTTGGCTGGGATTCTGCCACATACTTTCCAATTCTAGCCACAGCAGGTGGCTTCTCGCATTGATGCCTGATTCTCACAAGTTCGCCCTGACAAAGTGCTGGAAGTGGCGTTGTGGTACGGTCATAGAATTTTTTTCTGCGGTTGTGACTCGCCAGCAACCTCTAGTGGACGTGAGAGACTGATGTAGGCTCGGGGTGCTTGGAAATTGACAATTTTGCTCGCAACGTTCTAGGGGTTTCTTCCAATTATAGGAGAGTTGCAAAATTCAGTAAGGCAAGGAATACGTCTTGCCTGGAATCATCACATTTTTTGGGTACATGTGCAAAATCTCACCCATGTGCAAGAGCCCTATGGGTGAGAAGAACCATAAAACCGACAATTTTGCGAGCGAAACCTGATGCCGGCCGATGCTGGAAATTTTTATCTCTCTCTCTTTTTCTTTTGCCGCCACTTCGGATCTCATTAATGGAGGGATTTTGACTAGTCTGCTCCTGTGTGGACCCATTGCTTGATCCGTTCGTTTGAGGCTTCTTCTTCCATTGCGTTGCGAATTGCCTTTTCCAGTGTAAGCTTATCGTCTCTCGACAGTTTATCCTTCACTGCCAGATCTCTTATGCTAAACACGAACTTATCTCTTACCAGGCCATCGAATGACGCATAATCGCAGAATCTGAACTTGCTTTTCAACAGTGCGGAGTATTGATTTAGGGCTACCCAATTTTTCGGTTTTCGCTGCCAGAATTTGCCAGAATTGATATCTCTCTTAGACGACGTTTTGTTGTTTTGTTTGTTGTTGTTGACGTTTTGCTGTTGTTCTCAAACTACGTAAGGAGTTTTTCCAGCTTTTTCGCATCACCTTTAGCAAACTGGAAGGAATTGACCACCCTAGCGTCCTCGCGGGCAAAGTTTAGCAGTAAAGTTATCTTGATCACATGCAGCTTGTAGCTGCCCAAAAAAGCTGATGCTGGTTAAAAAAAATTAAGCCAAGGAAGACCTTGTGGGATTTTCCCCCGTACGTCCTGAATTTTACATTAAAATTTGAATTCTCGCAGTTAACTTTCAAACACCATCTAGCGCATAATCATAAAGACTTGATTTTAAATTTTAAAATGCTGATCATTCACATAGATCGACCATACCAAGCAAAATTTAAACTTTGCCCGCAAGTTGATCATGTTCCGAAGGGCTGTTATATTTCTTCGTGTCATCCATAACTCTTCCACTCATTCAGCAAGCATTATGTCATTTATGCGCAACCGCTTTCTTTCTTTCTATTCATTCATTCATTCATTCATTCATTCATTCATTTATTCATTCTTTTTTTTCATTTTTTCTTTCTTTTCTTTGTTTCTTTGTTTCTTGTTTTCTTTCTTTCTTCACAGATTGACCAAAGTTATGTTATGTTGCAAAACGAAGTTAACAATACAAGAAAACAGTTGCAGCAACAAGATAATGAGCTGACAAGAACTCTATATAAAGTCAATGATACACTGGAGGCAAAGGTAACAAACAGTACACAGAAATACGTAGATGCCAATTAGTAGCTTTTAAATAAAAGGAATGTTTACTTGTGAAGGAGTGCTATAGAAGTAAAGGTCCTAGGTTAAACTAAACTGGAGGTTAATAATATCACCATACCGAAATCAAGTTCTGCGTGATGTTTTTTTTCCTTTCAGCTAAATGCAACAGCTATAAAACTTCAACTGCGGGATAAAGAGCTTTATCGTGAAGTGCAAAATGCAAATTCATCACTGCAAGCAAAGGTAAGACAGTTTAGATCTACTGTAAAAACTGATGTAGATGCAACATAAATTCCACCCCGAATAAAATTAGTACATCCTTATCCTCTTGATTGTGTTAAATTGTTTTTTTTTTCTTTCTTTCTTTCTTTCTTTCTTTCTTTCTTTCTTTCTTTCTTTCTTTCTTTCTTTCTTTCTGTCTGTCTGTCTGTCTTTCTTTCTTTCTTTCTGTCTGTCTTTCTCTCTCTCTCTTTCTTTCTTTCTCTCTCTCTCTCTATCTCTCTCTCTCTCTCTCTCTCTCTCTCTCTCTCTCTCTCTCTCTCTTTCTTTCTTTCTTTCTTTCTTTCTTTCTTTCTTGTACGTTTCCCAAAACTTTTACTTCCAAATTTGAACATGTTCTAGCATGATTTTATCAATCAAATTTTGGCTATTGTATCTATTCAGTATAGGGAGTCATACGATGCTTTGGCATGTCTTCTTCACCCTTTAAGTGACTTTTTAATTTACTTTTATTTTTGTGCACTGTTCCCATTTTTGCTTTGGGAACGTTTCCATTAAGGGATGATTGTTCCTCTTTGGAGTGGTCCTTTTCGTATCAAAAGGAACAAATTGCTGTTAAAAATAGGAACAAAGTGTTCATTTAGAGCTAAAAAGAACCTTTTTCCCCAAATTTTTAACATTGAAAGGAACTTTTTGTTCCTAAATGAGTGAGTTCCCAATGGTATTGTTCTTCTTTTATCATTTTGGTCCTTTTTAATCGCTTGAGGAACAATTGTTCCTATTAATGAATTTCCTTTTAGAGTGGCTGGTCCTTTATGCTGACATGAGGAACTTTGGTTCCCAATTAATTACGTTCTTTTTTTTGTAAAGGAACGTTTGTTCCTTTCTAACATTGTTCCTGCTTTGAAAAATTGGTTCCTTTTTATTCACTTGAGGAACAATTGTTCCCATCAACGGTTCCGTTTTGAACGAAATGTTCCTTTTTATTGGCACGTGGAACAGTTTTTTCCTAACCATTAGTTCCTATTTATGTAAAATGGTTCTTATTTAGAAATGACAGTTCCTTTGTACATCTTGTTCAACAGAAACATTCTTCTTTTCTTGCTATCTATGATTTTATCGCTTTTTAATTGGCAAAAACATTTGGTGTAGTGTTTTAAGTTTCAAACAACACGAAGCAGAGTCAATAGCAGATTTTTAAAGACTTTTCGAGGCCCTTATAGACTTGCCCAGGAAAGGTTGAATATAATCGCACCAACGCCATATATCACCTTACATTTGTAAACTTACTTAAGAATAATGAACAGTGGAAAGCAGACACATGCCTGAGCAAGCAGGGGCAAGTTGGGGCAAGTTTAAACTTGCACAATGCAGCCATTGTTTTTTTGTCGCCTTTGTGTTTTGTTCACTATTTATGTAAGTGGAACAAATTGTGTGTATCACTCAGACGTCCGACATGAACAAAAAGGGTAAGGTTGACTGGTCGAAAATTGATGGCTCATCACCAAAACCAAAACGGCTTCACTTGGAAAAAGAAGAAACAGATAGCTTGTATCACTGTCCAATACAAACGTGTGATAGCGATGGATTTAAAAGTCAACGTGGCTGCAGGAAACATGTGAACACCACGCACACTTGGTTCTTTTTCTTTGACGAAAAACCCGACGTTTCAAGTACCAAACAACTTGCCGATGATGATACATCGGGTGAAATCACAAAACAAACTGCCAGGGTAATGCCTTGGTTTTCAGTTTCCAGCCAAATTGGCGAGTCATTCACGAAATGGTTGACTGGAAATTCTGGGGGTTGCAAGAAAGATCGTGCAGCTCAGCAGATAGCCCAAAGATGCTTTGAATTTCTCAAATTTTGCTGCGAAGATGAAGAGGAATTGAGTTTTGAAGTGCTGGACTTTAGCCTGTGTTCTCATAGTCTGTTGTTCAAGTTTATCGACTACTTGCAAGTTGAATGCAAACTCGAACACGGTGGCCGATTGGGCTACACTGATGCGATGTCCGAATTAATCGACTTCAGAAAAATAAACGGCGCATCAGACACAGTTCTTCGAAATTTGTCCTCAACGGAGTTGTACAATAAACGAGCGCGCAAGACGGTGGCAAAGATGATGAGACTGCAGTCGACACAAGATCTAGACATTGAAACTTTGGATGCTAGGGGGCACTGGGCAACCATGGAAGAACTGTTAGAAGTGGTGACATTTCATTTGCCTCGTTACAAGAACACTGTGAAGACGTGCAAAACTATTCCAGGTCAAGTTAATCCTTCCGACTTAACATTTGCTACGGAATTTGTGGCACTGTATTTGTTCATCAAGGTGAAGGGATCTCGGCCTATGACTTATCAGTATTTGACAGTGGACATGGTCAGAGCAGCTAAGGAGAACGGGGGATTCATCGACCAGAAAAAGTTCAAGACTGCTAGCAAATATGGATTTGACTCCTTAATTCTGACCGATGCAAGCATGCAGGTGCTCGATAGCTACACAAATTTCGTAAGGCCATTGCTAAAACCCCAGTGCGAGTTCGTTCTGGTCACGAGAAATGGAGGCCGGCACAGCAAATTATGCGACGTCATGAGAAAACTAGTGTTTGATGCAATCGGAAACTTCATTCATCCGACGCGCTATCGTCAAATTGTCGAAACGCAAAGCCTTAATCTGCTCACAAGCAAGGAGGACGAGGACGATTTTCTCAAGAAGGGAATTGATCGGCACGGGTTTGGGCAGTGGACGGCAATTCTGAGGGATCTCAAATTTCAAGACGGAAGAACGGCGGACTCTCTCAAGAAAAGGGCTGGAATGAAAATGCAGCTGTAGCTTGACATAATGTTTAGAAACAAAGTTATGTGCCAAAACTCGTCTAATAAAATAGGGGACCGACCCGACGCATCCTTTATCGTGTAAGAGATAGTCGAAGTAAAGTAAGCAAAGTTGCACTTGAAAAGTGACTTTCTTTTAATCAAGTTTGACGTTTTCCTCTCCTTTCCTTACATGTATTACTTAATCGATACGCTAACTTTCAATCGACGAGATAACAAAATAAATCACAACTGACAAATTCTACTTGTTCATTCTTGTGGACTGTCTAAACCATTCTGAGAAAACATAAATGACATTCATCATTTCAACTGAGAAATACATTTGATGTCATCTCGCACAATGTCAAAGAAACAACTAATATTCACACTCGTGTTTTTTTTCCCTACTGTTTGTGTCTTCTACGCTTTCAGTTAACAAATTACATCGAATAACACTGACTGAAAATAGTCACTTGAACAAAATACTAATTTCGAGGGCGTTGCTGCGACAGGAAAAAACTGGTTATTTTCTTCTGCTGTCCAATGGACGAATGGCTTTCGGCAAGGCGAGGTCTTTTTCTCGGAGTTCTGGCCAACGAGAAGGGCGACGGTGGACACGGAAAGTCGAATGAAGTGTCGTAGGAAGGCATGTAGGAAGGCGTTTTGGGTTTTTGCGTGATGTACATCTCCTGTTCGTCTTCGTCGTCGTCCTCAGTGCCGTTCTCGCTTTGCGGTGGGTACATAAGCCATCATGGCCGACCACCTTCCTCACTTCGTCTTGGTAACAGTATTTGAAGGACGAGCTAACGAGGTCTTGCATGAAAGGATTTTTGTGATCTTTCAACACTTTGTAGAGTTCTGCTGAGGCTGGGGATACTTTTCCCACTTGAAACCGTACCTGAAGGATATCAAATTGAAGCATTTTACCAAACACGGTTCTACGTTTCCTTTTTCTTTACCGACTGACCGCTTGTATCGTTTATTATTATCATCATTACTATTATTAACAGCAATCAGGGTGCACCAAAACCCATGTCCGATTGTCCAGGACAGGTAGAAATTCCGTTTGGACATGTAAACCTTTGACATGACTTTTCCGTGGGACAAGCACATTTTTAATCAGAAAATAACAGAAACAATTGAAAACCGAGTTCATCATTCCCAGTCACAAAATTCAAGTTGATAATAGCAGTGTCACAAGAAAAAAGTACAGTCTTCGTTGTTAGGTTTTCTTTCAAAGCAACTGAGAAGAGAAAACATCTTAAATGCTAGCAAAGAATTAGATGAATCAAGAGAGGGTCATTAATTGCCTGTTTGTTTTTGATTCTCGAGTTTCGAGCAAACCGTTTTGGACAAAACCTCTTTGGCTTTGGCTTTTCCTTAGCTCTGATTCTTCATTTTTTTTAGTCCTCAATTTTGACTAACATGTTCACAGCTAAGGGAATGCTTGGGTTATCGAAAAGTAAGAAAATAATTTAATTACCTGTGTTTCTGTGACTTCCAGTCCAGAATTTAACAGGGTTTTGTGTACAGAAACGCCACCCAGTATGCGATGGCAGGGCAGAGTGTTTACGTTCGTTAAGTTTCCTTCAAGCCATTGTTGGGAAATAGAGCTTGGAATTTCATCGCCAGAACTGCTCTCTCGTCTGTGTTCTCGCTGATACTTCCACTCTTGCTATGGTGCTAAAGAAATGCTACGTTGTGGATACCTGCAGTATTAGAAAGATAAAATGCGCCGAGCTTTTACACTAAAATGTTCTTTGAAATCTCATCTGAAATCGGCGTATTGCCACAAATACTAACCTGATATTGCACGGTAGCACAAATCTCGTTTTCCGCAAACAGTTGCCCACGCCTATGGCAAGGCCTTATCTTTGACTTTGCAAACACATATAGCGCTGATAATGCTACAGCTTCCGCTTATTACTGGCGTAAGGTAGCACAAGGCCGTACTCTTTAAACCCTCACTGTTGAGCTGTCGATATGCTGCATTCTTCTTTCGTAGCACAAATGTTGCGGCATGGTTGCGGTGTTTATATAGTGGATCAGCGCTGTGATATTTTGACGAATAAAGTTGAAAGTTTAGGTTTTTGTTGGCTATGTTTTCGACGTGCTGATGAATAACTGTGAAAGATGATTCATTAGTTTGTTTGTCATGTTTTGAAGTCAAATTTGTTGACGAGGACGTGTCGGAGATGATGTAACTATGAAATGAACGTTACAAAGGGCGTTCCTTTTATTTGCACGTTTCTTTAAGGCATGAGTCGCTGTTGTTAGCGCAGGACAATAAGGACGCTCTGATGTAATTTAGAGGGCAAGTTCAACGCAAAAATGCAATCACTTCATTATGATAGTGCTCCCCAGGAAAAATCGAAGCAAAAAACCTACCCTTTTTGGTAAAATACAATAACCATAGGATCATTAGACTTGTTCTCTGACTTGTTTTCTCGGACGCTCAAACAATGCAATCAAAACTGTCATTGAATCCAGGTAGCAGCCGGTGCCTTTTCCCAAACAATGGTTCAAAGGAACAACCGAACAGATGTGATGCATTTAGTGCCACCATTTAGGAGCAAACTTGGTAATGAAATGCAAGAAATGATTGTCTTACTCATGCCTTTTCACAACGGACCTTTTTTAAAAGAAGTTTCTGTAATGCTTAAGGTGGAACTTAAACTCAACCGAAGCTTCATGTCCCTGGGAAATCTGTAAAAAACAATTGTCTAAAACGAAAACAAAAAATGTATGAAAATGTATGATATCGAAGCTCCATGGCTCCAGAAAATCCGTAGAATTCATCTTTTCCGTGTGTGGTGAAAAGTTCTTTGAAATGGAAAAAATGCATTAAGCATTGACTGCTGGTGAAATTCGTAGACAGTAAAACTCTTAAAAAGAGTAGCGGAAAAGACGGATTTCACGGATTTCCCGGAGATATGAATGTATAATAAGATAACTTGCAGTCCTGACTGACTGCTAACTGAAAAAGACTCTTAAAAGAGTAGCGGAAAATACGGATTTCACGGATTTCACGGAGATATGAATATTTAATATTATTCAATTTTAATTTAATACAATAATTCTCTTTTTACTGTAAGTATCTTTATACTATTATTAATATATAAAAAATATATATATAATTTTATTAAGATACTTACAGTAAAAAAAGAGAAGAATTATTATCAAATTAATTTTGAATAATACCAATTATTCATGTTTTTTCTTTTTTCTTTCTTTGTTTCTTTCATTCTTTCTTTCTTTCTTTGTTTTTTTCTTTCTTTGTTTCTTTCTTTCTTTCTTTCATTCATTCTTTCTTTCTTTCTTTCTCTCTCTCTCTCTTTCTTTCTATCTTTCTTTCTTTGTTTCTTTCTACTTACTCGCCTTTCTTTTGAAAACACGAAGCGCATTTCATTTATCACTAAGTCGTTTTTTTACACTTTATTCTCGAGCTGACTTGCTGATCTTTCTTTTATAATTATAATATGATTTAAGTATGACTTGACTCACGCACTAATAAGTGTCCGATTGCTTTCGGTTTATATTATTCAATTCTTTGTTCCTTTACTTGTTTCAGCTCGATGGTGATATTGCTGCACTACAGAGAGTATTCACCTCAACTATTGCCACGTTGCAGTCTTCGCTTTCTGGCTTACAAATGAATGTCACAGAAGTAAGAGATAAGCTAAATGAATTGATTGCAATGCTACAGAGTTGAATGAATTCCGGACATGACGACCTGTGCATTGACATTTCTGTAAAACCAAGGTTACGTTATATGTGATGTTCAGTAAAAAACGCACAGGTCAAGGAAAACTTGCGTCGGATTGGCTTATTAACCGAAGTTATTTAGTTCCTTTTAAGCTGTATTGTAACTTTAGGGGTGTCCTCTTTTTACTTTATGTGCAATTCTTGTGAACTGAAACGGGCAAATGTAGGGTGATTTAGGACATTCACAAAATAAGCAGCGAAATTAGCTAGGGAATGAAGCAGTATATCTTATATTACTAATTGAAATGAAATAAACGATACTTTCCTTACCTACTTCGACACGATTTATTGATGGACGCCGCCTCCCTTCTTGGCAATTTGAATTGGTATTTTGTAATAAATTGTAGTGGTATCGTTCCGATTGCAGTCTGTATCTGATTCCATATAGCCATCAGCGGCAGATGTCGCAGCTGCTTGCGCTATACTACGGTGGCATGCAAGGAATCAAACACGAAAAGAGCGCGCGAACGTGCAAGAAAGTCACCTGCTGTGTGGATACGCAACGTGCGAGTGGTGAGCCGCTCGTGTAGACTCACTGCATGTACGCCACTTTTCTAGCTTACTCTGAGCTGATAGAGAAACTGTTCGCAGTATAAACTAAAAACTAAAATAAAATAAAACAAACGAACAAACTGCATGTCAGGGACTCATTGCGAAACAGCTCCCTGCCAAATAAACAGAAACAATAATCAGAAAGAATTTCTCTTTATTACACTTGCCACGAGTTTACATTTTACAATGCGACATTTTATTGCCACTGGCGTATACGTCCTCCAATAACAAACAGATTTGTACTAAAACCCGCAAACACCATTGTTTCCCTTGTAAGAATTACAGTTCACCGCTACCTGGAACTGAAAATCATTTCCCCTGACAGGTATTCTTAGTTATCTACTACTCGCGCTGCAGATATGTTTCCCATCGCACATAAGACCAACAAAGTGTAAGAATGTTCTGTTAGGTAACTTCTACTTGCTGTCGATTCCATGTAACTCACTCTCTTTGCTAGTTATGAGTCTGTTTTATCGAATATGACATACGTGGTTCGCATGCAATGCCTTGGTAATCTCTTTGCCTCACTTCTTGTAGTTTTCCAGATGTGTCCAAGGGTGCATGCCGGTGACTCACAAGAATATAGTACAAACTAATGGGCAACATTACGACACTACAACTCTGAACAGGACTTAACCCTTCTCAGACTGGGGGGGGGGGGGGAGGTCCGCCGCGGGGAGGTTCAACGTTTATAACTTTTTTAGTAAGAGAGCTAAATCCACCAAACTTGGTGACTTTTTCCAAAATTAAACGAAGAACAATTCTGTATAGCACGTCCTTGTCGCTCAAGTTTGACGTTACCATGGCAACCACTTTTAACAAGCGGTTTTTCAGAATTTCCTATTTTAAATAAACAAATCGTATGTCACTTTTTCAAGTGACTTTTACATTTCGTGTTTTCTTAAGGTTTTTGGAAGTCAAGATAACCAAGATGGTGGATCCAAGATAGCCACCGTTTGAGAGCATGACGTCAGTCTGACCTCTTATGACGTTGTGGATCCCAAAGGAAACGTTTTTGGACGTACTGTCTGTCCTATAAGTTTCCTTGCCATAGCTTTAATATTCTCAGAGTTAAGGCGAGTCCACCCCCCCTCCCAGAACACCAGAAATAGACCGGTCTGAATAAGGCAAACAGTTCGATAGTCATAGTTAGGTTTCTGGAAAATTGATTTGAAAAATGTGACCCGATAAGTATAAAATGATATTGTACGGTTAAACTATTGTGAGTATAAAGGACAATACTGCGGTGGTGTCCAGGTCAACGTAAACAGCCTCATGCATTATTGGGAATGCCCTAATCGAAGATCAAAGTTTTGTAAGGTTTCAATGACGGAGAAGAAACTCAATGAATTTAAACACTAGACGATGACTTCCTTGTGTCTCATCCAACACGAGCAAATTTTCTATGACAAATTTTCTGTGACAAATGATTTGACCATGTACACGGGTGCACAAATTTCCTTTGACAAATGTCCTTTTTTGTGTGCCGTTGATGGCTTTTGGGCAGCGAAACAGTAAACACGCTCAGAGGGGAAGGCGGAAAAAGCACAAGGTAATTAAAAAACATTACCCCCCCCCCCCAAAAAAAAAGGCTCATTTTTGAAGCAAACGAAAGCTAATTTATATCATATGGCTCGGTATAGCAGCAGTTTTATTACGACACGCAGCTAAAATTGCGTGTATGAGTAAACATGGACCATGGAAAATTGAGGCTCGTACTGTCAAAATCTTGCTAAAAGCAAAGGGATTATTGCCTGATACGGCTAAATCACTTGGTTGAGTTCGATAAAAGCTCCAGAAAACGCGCACGCAAACGATTTGGGAACTATTTTTCTCCACATCTTTGACCAGTTTCATCCATCTACATGAGCAAATAACATTCCTCATAGGAAATTTGAAAATGAAAATTTCCTCGTATGCATGGGGCTTTAGCAACGCTTGCGTACATGTATAAATGTACTAATCAACTACTCAAAAACACCCCTCTGTAACAGACCTGGTGAAGCTTGGTTGTTCACCGGTTTTTTGACAAAACTTCTACCAGGGCAGACAAAAATCCACCAGGTTGATCCGATTGTTCACCAGGGAGGCCGACGATTTATAAACTCTAGCCATATATGTATATGCCTGCAAAGCGGTGTCCCAGTAGTTAGGGAGGGAACCCCTATTGCATTACATTTAAAAAAATGTCAACTGAGGCATCTTATACAAGAGTTGTTCAACACCAGTAAAAGCCATTTAAGCAATATTCTCAAAATTAACTCACCACTTCTTGGTTACTGCATATCGTATGCATATCGTAGTGTTGTTTATCGCAGACAGGCCATGATGTCGTTATATCTGCAGGCTCTGCCTCTTCTTTGCCTCCGATCTAGATAGGCAAGGGTCTCTTCTGCTTCAACTGGTTCTGAGGTTGCCTCTTCACCGTCATCTTCGTAGTTGTCATCTGCATGCAGTGGCACCAATGCTTGTGTGAGGGAACCCCCAAATTCTTCAGCAATTTCTTGAATTTCATGATGTCTCCACTGACATCTTGTACACGGTTTCCGTGATTGTAACAGCTTCATTTAAGCATACAGTTATGGCATTGTCATCACTTTCCCGAAGGATATGTGCGTATGCCATTGAAGCACCTGTCCAGTTGGGGTCTATGGCATAGAAAATGTTCTCTTCATCTCGCGAGGTTTCAGCAAGAAAATCTCCCCGCAATTTGGACTGTGGTCCAATACTCGCGTTGATACATTTTCGGTAACCTTAAGAAGGTCAAAGAGTAACCCATCAGTTCCACGAAATACAAGGACTTCTCCAATCTCAAAGACGAAATCAGACAAACTCAAGGAACCATCATTAGGACCGTCGGCTAAATGATAATCCTCACTTCCTGGTTGCTCTGCGTTACTTACGAAAATGCGATCTTGGATCGGTACAATGGCTAATTTGCGTCTCGATTCGTGTTGACCAATAATGGTTGGTGCAGTTCCGTATTTTCTCTTCTGGAAATTTCTGAAACTTTTCTTTGGTCTTGACTTTGTAGCCATGTGAATGGTTCTCAAATTTGCCTTTGTTCGGCAGTTACAGTTCCACTGTTTCCAGTTTCTCCACATACCCACGGCAACAATTCATTCTTCCAATATAAATCTGCCTTCCAACCATCAAAGCCTCATCTTCTTTCCCTTCCTGTATGTTCATTTTTATCTTCCTCAGGTCTACAGTGGAGAAACTATGCTCGTGGCGTTGTTGGAACATTGTCCACATTGCCTGTGTTGAGTTGCTACCACTGTCATGATCTTCAGTTGTGTGTGTGTGCACGTGGAAGATACTTCATCCCTCGTTCTTCTGACACTAACAATTTGGGTGTGATCTGATCCTGATGTGACCACTGGAACAATGAAGCGAAATGCTTCAGTTGCCACATGCTTGGTAAATTCCAAAAAGGTTGGATTGTTCCCTTGAAATTTCTCTGTTATGTGGCCAAAGAACCCTTCGAGCATGCGCGTCCCCAGAGCTTTCACTTTCACTAGGTCAAGAAGCTCGTCCTCCCAAATATGAACGAAGTAATCACCCAGATAATCTGCACCATTGATAAGAGTCTTGTAAAAGCCTTCAGCTGTTCGGGAAGCCATTGACCCATGACTAATGTCAAGCGAAGCAGCACCTGTGTACTGTCTAGAATCTGTGATAAGACTTTCCAACCTTTGCGTTGCTGTTTTTTTCAGTTCTGACAGCGAGCCAACCAATGTTCTCTCTCTGACCTTAGCAGCATAGTCTGCACAGTAATTTTCAAAGAGTTATTTTAACTCCAAAACTGGAGTTAAAATTTTAGGTTAAAAATAACCCCTTTTTGGGGGTTATTTTAACTCCTTAATTTAACTCCAGTTTCGGGTTATAATAACTCCAGTGGGGGAGTCACTTTAACTTATAAAAGGAGTTGTTTAAACTCCATATAGGAGTTATTATAACTCCAAAAGTGGAGTAAAAACTTTAGGTTAAAAATAACTCCTTTTTTGGGGTCATTTTAACTCCCAAAATTAACTCCAGCTACGGAGTTATAATAGCTCCAACGAGGGAGTCACTTTAACTCTGCTCCATCAATGACTTGGGTTATTTTAACTCTGTTCCATCAAAGACTAGAGTTATTTTAACTCTATAATCAGAGTTGTAGTTACTCTGAAATCAGAGTAAAATTAACTCCAGTACATTACTAATCACATGATAACCCATGTGAATTTCGGCAAATTCAATTAAAATTAAAATTGATTGTACTAAATTTTAAAAACACTGGTCGGGAGCCAAATGATGAACAATCTTCCCACGTAAGAAAGTCAAAATTTTATGAATT
The DNA here is from genome assembly GCA_964017195.1 of Siderastrea radians. NCBI lineage: Eukaryota > Metazoa > Cnidaria > Anthozoa > Scleractinia > Rhizangiidae > Siderastrea > Siderastrea radians. Next base: position 22,580,857 of record OZ024892.1, read on the forward strand.
CAAATTTGAAGAAAGCTGGAATTGAAATGAGAATAAAGCAAAATTCAGTGCATGTTTGTTCAAACACAACTCCATCTTTTCTTTAAAATTATAACCATAAGTCTGTGAAGTACAGTATGATCCTCTGGGGGATTGTACTCCTGAGAAGGACTGTTTGTGGTGACACTGACTGACATTGACATCATCAGAGCCAGCTGGCTTGACCCTGATTATGAATTCGCTCAGGTTGTCGAAACGTCAGTCAATGTCACCACACACATTCCTTCTCAGGACTACACTCACCCGGACAATCATACTTCACCAACTTATGATATGATTCATGGGTCCAAACCTTTTACAAAATTACAACTGGCTTAAATTTCAATTTTTATTTAAGGCCCACCTTCACCCAAAAGGCCTTGCACACTGTAGCCTGCGGGTTTAGCCCCCAGAGCCCCGTTTTTCTCCCGCGATCGCTCCCCTTCCCGCTTCCCCACTTACGCCTGCTACGCAGGCTATGTGCACCGCAGTTGCTGTTTATGAATTTCGTGTAACACGAAATTGTTTCTGAGCAGGTTTTCTTTGAAAATCCGTTTCCTTCAGAGTCATCTTGTTGAAAATCGTCCATCAGCATGCAGGAATTTATTCTTCATTTATCAAGCTGTTGTTTCCAGGAATTATTTTGTGACTGTGCTGGCCAAACGTATTTTTTTTTCACTCCTACTTTGTCCAATATGTTGCTGCCAAAGATACCTCGCAGTTGAAGATGCTGTATGGTTATCCCGAAGGAAAACATTGTCAGTATCTGTCTCAGGGGAGCTTGTGTTATGAAGCAAAAAAAAAAAAGAATGAGATTTAATGAAGCTCTCGTGGTGGTCTGATTGTATTGGATGTGGGACCTTCGCAAGAAATTTTGATTCATACGATTCGATTTTATTCACAGGGTGCAAACAAAACGGCTCGCAACTGTGTAATAAATGAATGGTTTTGCAGAACTGTTTTCTTTTTCTTCCTCTGTGTCTATCGTCATATGATCGAATTCAATAATAGTTTTCTTAATTAGCCATAGGTTCAAGTAGATTTGATCAAAGATTAGTACATATGTGTGGCTGGCTTTCAAAGGTTACAATTGTAATGCAGGAGTCACCGGACAAGTGCTATTTTGCAAGCGATAATCAGTGAGTTGCTATCCAGATGTCTATGCTGTTTACATGTATTCCCCTTCAGACCAACCTCTATAATGACTTGGAAAGACCTTCAAAATCACTGTTACTTTATAAGACAATAAGATTGCAATTTGCAAACAAAAACAATTGAATGTCGAAGTAAACGCTAGTCGCTTGCTGGCACTTAGAAATGCAAACATAAACTGAGTTCTCGCTTTCTATTTCATTGAATCTTTCATGTGGCGAACTACACGTAATTCCAACGTTTTGGGGAGTAAATGCATTTCATGGAAGTCAAAAGACTTGTAGATTGAGGTTGTTCATGTAGATTGGTGCAAATCGCTGCGAGTTCGCTGTTTCGACTTGTGATAATTTTCTCGCTCGCAGAAATATTCTGGCAACCAATTAGATCACGAGAAGGACAATAAAGCCATTTGAAAACAATAACAAACGGTCGCAAGGCCATTTGGTTGAAGGTGGGCCTTAAAGTATAAGGACTGGTAAAATTGTTCATCATACTATCAACACAGGTTTCATGAATTGACATCCACCAAAAGTCAAAGTTGGCTTCTTGAACTTGCACCTACACGCATAAATGCAATTCCTAAGTGACCACCACAGCCAATTAATAAATAAAATGAATGATTTTAGTGAAACATGGTATCATCCATTTTCTCAAATGCTTGACATCTGCAGAGAAGCAGGCCCTTAGATGTGGTCAACAACAACATAGTTTCCAACAACCTATAAAACATTGTTACAAAAACACAATGATATCATTCGTGTTCTTGCAATGTAAATTAGTTTTCATCGAGTAAAAAAAGGCTAAAACATGGAGGTCATTTAAGATTGTTTACCTTCCAATAATACATGTATCTTTCAAACAAGAATATTTCCACTAAAGAATAGTTGAACTCTTTACATTTAAATGCTACAGTTTTCAATGGCAATCCCCAGACTTTATATTGCTAACAATTATTGCAACTAAACAGTGTCAAAAGAACTGAACACGAAGATGCAGGCATACATTTTTACAGCTAACCGTTTGTGTTCACCTTAAGCTTTCTAGCTAGTAACATCTCCTTTGAATGACAAACTGGAAGGGAAGCCTTTAGGCTGAGAGTAAATTGAAGTTCCAAGCTTAAACTCACCGGCAAAACGTCCATATTTCCTACGTTTGGCCTTTTGCGAATTCAGCAACCCGCCAAAACAGTCGTTGATCCACTGTTGTTAATAAGAACTTATGTTCGCAACGTCGATTTCATTTGTTCACTTCGATCCAAAAATCCACCAGCAAGGCTCCAAAACATTTCTTGGCACGTAATCCAATGCAAAAGATGCAATCGTCCACCTTTGTTTTAACTTGAGAGATGCTTTTTTGTCCTCAAACTACGAACAAATGCAAATGCTTCCGTCGAGCAACCGTCACTTTCAAAATGGCGTCTGCTCCAATGTTACAAAGGTCACATAACTCAATATTGACAACTGCTGACCAGTGATGCAGGCGCATTGATTTCGGGCTCTTGAATTGAAATATTAGAATTCACGCCATTTTAGACTGGAACTTACCAAACGTTTGATTTCAGTGGATAAATTACCACAATATCTTTTGCTTTATTTCCAAAAAAATCCGTTCATAATTAAATTGGGATCGAAGTTTATCATAGAAATGATACGCGAGTCCCCGCACTCCGCCTTCAACCCTAACCCCCCAAAATAAGATGTACCTCTTGTAGCAGAGTAAAAAATACAATGATAAAGCAATGACTCTGATAGGGATTTATCCCAACTCCTCCAAAACGACTCCATCAAAGCCACTCCAGAATTACTCTCTAAACGGAGTTAAACAAGTCCACCAAAATAACTCCCAAAAGATAGTTATTTTAACCCTTGTTAGAGAGTTAAAATCACTCCACAATCCCTAAGGGGAGTTGAACTAACTCCTTCAAAATGGCCCCGAAAAAGGAGCTATTTTAACTCTCCTTGCAGAGTTAAACTGAAATTTAACTCCAAGAAAAGAGTTAAATTTAACTCCAGAGGAGTACAATTTCACTCCAAATTGGAGTTATAATAACTCCCACCAGCGTAACTCCAATTTAGGGGTTAACTTAACTCCCCTAAAAATTACAGTAACTCCTTTTGGGAGTTAAAATAACTCCTTTTGGAGTTAAAATAACTCCAAAAAAATAACTCCACCTTAAGGAGTTAGTTCAACTCCACTACAGGAGTTAAAATAACTCTTTGAAAATTACTGTGTGGATCAGAGGACCTAACTCGTTTTGACACCAATCCTATTCCCTCGGCAATTTCCCGCCACGTGGACTGAAATCGAATCAGCCTTTGTAAGGAACAAGCCATTCTGTTGGCTCCTTGGATGTCTGATGGGTGCTCAGCAATTTAAAGGCATGTGCCTCTTGCAGCCAAACCAGCCGGGTAGCACAGCTTTGCAGACTCTTTTGGGCCATCATTTTGTCCAGGATCATCATCTATTCCAAGAGCCAAACACACTGATTGCTCAGAAAAATTGATCTTGTAGATAGAATGCCTCAGGTGGTCAGAAAAATGAACTTCGCCATCGCCTTCACAGAGCCGAAAAGGAAACTTGACACCGCTTGCACTGTCGAAGCTGAATTGCTTTCTTGTTGCGGCATGTTGAATTACCATAACTTGACTTCCCCGCTCATGGCCTCCGCAGATAGACAGTCTGTGACCACGATTACGTTATCAGCAAATAAAAGACAATCAATTGAGTGGAATATATCTGCACTCTCAATCGCGCGGCATATGGTTAAAGCTGTGTAATCTGCGGAAAGTGTGCAAAAATAAATCACCCCCACAACAGGATTGGTGATTAAAATCTGCTCGTCACGTGGTAGACCGGTACGGATCGCAAATGGATGGAACCTTTGAAAGTACCTTTCGAACCTTTCGAACCTTTCGAAGTATGAGAGATGGGGCATTTTTTGCACTGGCTTTCCCTTAGCTGCTCAGTTACTAGCCTTCTCATTGCTTCTTCCCTTGACTTTTTTGGAAGCCCATATATATAGACACTGCTCCATTCCTTTTCAACTATCAATTTTAACACTGAACTGTTTGAATTTTGTGATCCACAAGGAGACTTTGATGATACCGCGGCTGCAAGAAAGCCTTTGCCTGGCTCTTTCGACTGTACGGAAGCGCCTACTTTCCTTGACAAGGTCTCCAGCTCCAAAGAAACAGTATAATCTGTTCGTCTCTTTAAGAAATGCTTGAATGCCGCCCATGTGGTTTCACATAATTGGACTTTTAAATCATTTTAAAGATAGGTAAATTGAACATTTTTACGAGATGCGAGACCACAGGCTTCTAACACTTTGTCCTTGAAGGCAGCAAACGACCCAGCACAGCTGGAGGTCAGTGAGAAATGCACAGGAATTCGACTGTTGTTGTTATCTAACCTTATAAGCGCAGTGTAAATGACGTCTTTTTCTCGGCCTTTTCGGTTGGAGAGACGTTCAGTGGCTTTTCTTGACTTCTTTTTCTTCTTCGATTTCCTTTTCTTCTTGATGATTTTGCGTTTTGTACCCAGCTGATTCTTCTTGCGCTTTTTGGGCTCACACGTGTCGGAAGAATCGCACGAATCTTCAACGTACTTCCGTTTCATCCTCTGTTTAGCACGCTTTGAATGCCTCGGCCTCGGAAGAATACGACGAAGATCCACAGGCTTCACTGTTGCTTGCACTCGGGCCATTATCAGAATATCCACCTCCACGATCATATTTATCATCGGATGATTCATCCGCCAATTTTCCTACACGATCACTTGTCAGAGCCCGCACGATTTTGACCAGCGGGAACCAATCAAAAGAGACAAATTGCACATGCTTCTGTTAGCGCTTCCCAAGCCGGCAATCCTTTTGCACAACAATCTCGATGCACACAAGTAATTCTACAACTGAACAAGACTGAACAAACGAGAGCCGTGACGGTTTCTCACAGGTTATATATAATTACCAGCCATCACAAGGGAAACTAAATTGTTCACCAGGGAGAAATAAAACTGGCCAGGGGCTTTTCAAATATCGAGCAGGGGCCAGGGAGGTCACAATTCCACCAGGGAGGGCAAAATAACCCACCAGGTCGGGTTTCACCAGGTCTGTTACAGAGGGGTGTTCAAAAATCTATCGGATCGGTCAGTACACAGATCAGGATTAACTGCACGCTAATAAAAGGCACAATGGTCACTCGTTTCTTAATTCAGGGGCAGCACTTTACCGATAACGCTATTACGCTTACGTTTTGTATGGGTAGGTTTATTATAAGATCTGCATGTTCCAGAAACGAATAAAGGAAATAATTATCCATTTATTGTATATTGAAAATATATACGTAACTTGAGTTATCTGCTCTTATAAAAAATAGGGACCTTTTAAATACCTGTTCCTACTTATACATTCAGTACATCAAAATCTTTTTTTATTTTTTTAAATTCGTTGTAATTTTTCTAAACTACCTGTAATTAATTTCTGTTTTTTTTTGTTTCAATTATGAATCCCCCCCGATTTTGTTTTGCTATTTGGGATAGTTTACGTAATTCTGTAGAGACTTTTAGTTTGATAGTTTCAGTATCTTTGAAGTCTCAAAAGATTCCCTCCCTGTACCCCATACAAATCCAGTCTCTTCTCATTGACAGGACATGATGCCATTTATGCACCGAACGAGATACACTGGAAAATAAATTCGCGCTGGGAGGTAAAATAAAATTGTTGCTAAATGCATAATGGGAAACCATCGAGTGGTATGCTTATAATTTTTGCCTCTTCCGATACGTAGAACAAGGTAAAAGGAAGCCAAATCCTCCAGCTTTGCCAGTGGAGCAGTGATGAGCATTTAGGGAAGTTGGATTCCATATAAAGTGCCACGGCGATCAAAAGGTTTCGCCAAGAAATCCAAAATGATGGCAACAAAAATTCCCAGACGACTACCTAAGTTGATATTTAATAAAACAATTTTTCCATGAGCGCTTATGGGATACATAATCGGAGATTATAAGCAACTTGGCCCAATGCGCCTCCTTCGTTATTTACTAGTTACGTCATATCCAACGCTTGCTCATAAAAAAATAGTTGAAGTTCTTGGCACAGATATGATAAAGTTATAAGACCCATCGATGTCTTAAGACCCTTCGATGTTAAGAGCTATTTAACGTATTGTAGTTTGTTTTTGACTCCTTGGCACTTAACTGTTGTACCGATTGTTTCAGGGGTAACTAGCACTCAACAGTTTATCGTCAGTACTTTACTTCTTATCTCATTTCCAGCTATGTGGGGTCCATAATAACAGGGTTCCTTAGCGTTAGCCTTCTTTGAGACAATTCCAGGTAAGTCCGACTCAGTTCCAGTGTACGGCATCAATTTGTTTGGTAAAGTTTAGTAGACAACTGACGGTAGCGTTATTTGTTTAGATGTTGTCAGGTTGGCCGAAAGAACTCCACTTCACAACTGTCTATTTTTCTGGCTACGTGCACGGATTTCTTTTTGTTTGTTTCTTATAACTATAGTTTTCGTGCTTTCCATGTGGCTATTCGTGTAAATCTGTACTTGGGTACGAGAGGGTTTGTCAGGGATTGGTTCATACCAGCCGTCTCCGTTGTTCTGTTTCATCATCATCATTATCATCATCATCATCATCATTAATATTATTATTATTATTATTATTATTAAACCTCAATACTGGATCAAAAAGGGACATTAGCAATAAATAAATAAATAAATAAATAAAAATGAGCCTGGATGACAAAAAAGCTTAACAGTTACTCTAGTTTTTTTTACTAAGCATTACTAAATTTCGCGAAAAAAGTGTAAACTTTTGGTAAACGCGCCTTTATTGTCATTTTTTGGCGAAAAACAGACATACTTAAAAATCCAAGACAGTCGCTATTTGTATGTTAAAAACTGATAAAACCAATCGGCTTCCTTTTATTCATTATAACCTTCCCATATGCGGTGTTTTGTTTTGACAGGTCCCCTCAGGGCTAAATTGCTGAGGTGGAGTCTCTCTACCCCGTTTACGTCATTACTCTTAGGCTTCCCGCTATAATTCGCTAAAATCATCATTTAAAGTGCTCACCTCTTTGATGTAATCGTTTTGAATTCTGTTTTAAAAATTTATTTCGTGTTCCCAACAGCGAGGAAGTTACATATGGCAGTCGGTGTTTCACAAGAACTTTATCTCTGTTATTAAAATTAGTGAACAGGCTTAGTGAACAATGTGAAGTTAAGTGTATTAGTTTAAAAGGAGTGAAGCGGAACAACAAAGAAGAACAGTTAAATAGCTGCGTACGTGAGTAAAATTAACAATAGAAATAAACAGGTCTGAACCCATTCCTTGATAAAGAGGCCTTGTTAATAAGGCCGAAACTCTGTTCGACCAACGATACTAGAGAGTGGAGATGCAAGGCCCTGGTGGACGAATTGTCGTGAACCCTGCTTTTGAAGACTGGGTGTACGAAGATGAGAAACCGACTGCCGTCACTCCCGTAAAAAGACAAATCACGTATCACGTCGAAGAGGAAATTGGCCAAAGGAACGATCCATGGGAACAGCGGCATCTACAAAATAGCTATGGCAGTGGTAAAGCAGTTTCCACTCATAGTTCGAGTCGCGCGTTAGTGTCGCTGGTTGCCCTTCTGTGCGTGTTGTCAATCGCCGCTATAGCACTGAATTTATTGATGTTCTTCGGAAAAATTGACTACAAATGTGGCTGTACAGATGAACAATTAGGTAAGTACACGGGATTGCTATGTTTCTTTTGTTTTTAACATTCTAGTTGTATTGTTTTGCATACTGGCATACTTTGCTTTTGTTTGGTTGCCATTAGTATAACAGCTACAGTATTAGACACATTAGTTGGGACACATTCTGTCTCCATATCCTCTCAATGTTGTTGTGCAAGATTTGCTACCTGAATTGCGATAAATAACATTGAAAGCGGGAGGTGGAGCACGGGTTGTTAGAGCGTCGGACAGGGGGAGTCGGTTGTTTCGGTTGTCAATCTTAACGCAGTCTGTTTCCTTACCCAATTAACGTTCTCTACCTCTCAATTCAGCTAAAAACAAAAAAAAGCAAAAATATCTATGGAAGATAACCCACATAAAAACCCAACAAAATGACGGTGGTTGACCCTTCAATAATAACTAAAGAAAATTTGACTTAGAGAGTATGACTTTAAAATTCTTTTCGTTATAATGCTTTCATAACTTCAAGGTGTTAAGATTGCTTTCCAGTTAAGTCAAAACACACGAAACATTATAAGGATACATGCAACATCAACAGAATCACACAACTTTAGTCCAAACAGGTCTTTTTCTCATTCGTGTCAACAACCTTTACTTTAGCTTTAATTAACTATTAACTTTTAAACTGGAGAAAAAATTGTGTTATGCGCTTCATTAAACCAATGGAATAATAAAATCTTTGATGTAGCGTTTTTGTTCTTTATTGAAACCTATGAGGTGCTAGAACACTTTCTAACAGGAAGAGCACCTTTAAAAAATAATAAAATCCATAAGACTGGAACCCCTGAAACGCATAACTTCATAACGGTGCTAAGTTAGACATCTTTTTTTAATTTCATAGACATGCATAATGCATAATGTATTTTATTAATTTAGATCAACAAAGCATGGAGTGTCATTATTATTTTTTCTCGCTCATTCGTGCCCCTGGTTTGTACCTAATTTTATGACGTTACTCGATTTGTCTCAACTTGCAAATTACACAACAAACTACCTTTTCTTTTGCGTAAATCAGCATCGCTTGATGACCCCCAACAAACCCCTCTAAAGAAATCCACTTCCGATTACGCTTTGTTCCTTCAGAGTTGATACATGCAAATCAGCACATGATTGCAATAACATTGTAGCATATAAATATCAAAAAAAAAAAAAATAAGTGAGAGAAATGAAAAAACAACAACAAAAAAAAAACAATGGAAGCCACATGCGAATAAATCAGGCACGAAAAATACAGTTAAAGATACCTCCTGATGATTTGGGAGGGGGGGAGGTTTAACGCTTACGGGAGCTTATCAATTTATGAAATTGAAGTTGTACACTGTAATGCATGATTGCTTTGAGACTGATCAGGATTAGACTTTTATGTCCTAATTTGCATGCCTAGTTAATTCTTATTTCTTTTCTCTTTCAGTTTCCTTTTATGTTTTCATTTGTTGTTTTACATCGTTATTACAATGTGATGTATACAGCATGTGGCCCTTGGTCCGCGAGTAAAAATTATAACCTTGAATGTCTTATCTGAATAAAAACGTCTAGAGCTGAAGTTAATTTTCCCTGAAGATAGCTTTTATGTTTCTCGTGATAATTGTTAAGGTGGCAAGTTCCAAACTGAAATATTTTTCTTTTAGTTTGAAAAACGTCGACCGTGCTCGCGGGGCCTTGGTCCGCGAATGTGGTCCTTGGTCCGCGAATCATGCAAGCAGCATTAAAAGTACCTGTGAATCCCAATAAGTTCCGTAGGAGAATGAAAATTGTAGCAATACTTTATTTATTATTTCTTATTCTTTATATATCTACACTGCAGTCTTGTTTGAAAGTCGTTGTGAGTATAAAATAATATGTTTTACATTTCAGGCAAGTCTCCCACACATTACCCTCAAGCGCAGTCCAAAATAATTTCAGGACTACAAGCTTATATGTATTCTAGGTATACAAGGGAAGTAAACCCTTTCATAAACATCTATAAAGAATATTTTGAAAATATTCAGCAAAACCAAAGGCCGTTTCCATTTATCCAAGGTTTCCTTTATCCACTTTGGAAAATGTAAGTTCTCCAGGGAAATAGGTCGCAGCAGGAAAGCCGAAACTTCGTCATATGGAAGAAGACTAATCATAAATCATCGGATGCATTCGTCTTTTGTCGTATTTTATTTAACGAGCAAGTATTACATCGGTTCGGAAAAGTCGCGGACCAACGATCACAAACTGTACAACTTATTGTATTGGATATTACTTTTATTTAAAGGGCCAGTCTCATCAATTTTTAGTATCACTGTGAAAAGCCAAAAGACATATTTTTATCTATGGAAGCATAAAAATAATGATCCAGTAGTATTAAAATGGGTATGTCTAGAGAGGGATGGCCAGGATGGAAATGGCGTGCGACTTGAAAACTTTTGGCAGAATGTTTCAAGTTTCACCCTTATGTCTCAGATAAAATATTTAGAAACTAATTTTGGCTTGTTTTTGCTTTTGAAAATTCATTTAATATTGTCCCCTTGTGGTCTAAAAGCAATTCACGTATGAGCAAGGTACTTTGATATAAATTAATCAAACTTGTGACAAAGAAGATAGGAAATCGCCATGAGGCTGCCCCTTTAACAGCGCGCGTTTTCGTAAAGACAGTCCTGTTGAAAGATTTATGAAAGCCTTAGTTGCTTGCAATTTTCTCTGTTCTTAGGGGCCCGTCTTTGCTAAACCAAAGGTTTATCAAAAATCAGTAAAATTATTAGTTATTCACTTCCATCTAAAACCTGGACAGAAAATAACTAATAAAACTTCTAACTTCGCTAGGTAATTTTCATTTATGTAGAAAAGCAGCTTTATGAATCAGTAATCTGTGTGGAAATCGTATTCTAATAATGTTAGATAAACGTCGTTTCACTACGGAGTGTTAGCAGCATAATTATTCTAACCTGGAGTGGGCTTCTCAAAAACCGGGAAGCTTTTCGGGCGATTCCAGCTATGCTGTTTTATGGGTAGCTTTGCGTAAATAAACCGCAAGTTATAATTTTGTCTTTCTTAATGTTCTCTTTGCTTAAATTTACGTTATTTGACGTTAAATTTTAGCCTCTGCCAGGGTTATGGCATTAAGTTCAGATAACGAGATTTTAGACAGAGTAAAGATCCTTGAAGCGAATGTGACAAGCCTGCGAACGGAGTTGGTGAGTAAGAGCTATTCAGCACCTTTGTTAATGATGATTTGTCATTACAGAATTAGAATCTTCGCCGTTTTTCGTTTCATTTTATCTGCAGCTGATTATTTGCATAAGGTAGAAAGCTCGACAAGAATAATCACGAACTTACTTTCATGGCTTATACCCAGACCTCAGTTTGAAAACCAAGGCGTGGTCAGGAGGCCATGGCGCAGTACAAAAGGGTAGAAAATTCAGCACGCCTTGATACAGTGCTTTCCCTTTAAGTTTAAGTAAATACGAAGAAAAGTAATTAACAGTACTCTACGTAGTTTGTTTGTTCTTATATTTTCTTTATATTTGTTTCCTTGTAGTTAAATAAGACAGATGAGCTGCGGTCTCTTCAAACAATTTTGACAATGGAGGTATGTTTAACTTTAAAGCCGAATTTCTATGCGAAAACTAAAGTTAAATCTATTTATCGACCTGCAATACCTGTCCATGGCGACTATTTGGCGACGATTTTCATTTTTGACTTTTTTGCTTTAGCTGAATGACACCACTAAGAAACTTCGGTCAACAGACAGCCACATCTACGATAGTCTCGTGAATGTCAGCTCAACAATACTTGAGAAGGTAAAGTAAATTTTATTTTAAGTTAATTTATCTGAATTAACCCAAGGGCGTAAAAGGGGAAGGTGCACGCCTCAGAAGGTTTTTCTTTAGTTTTTCCAAGACGATTTTTCATCAGCATCCAACGTTTTCGGTAGCTGTACGCATAATCCTTAGACACATTTTGACACAAGTTTTGTGGAAATTGGTTGTTATGGTTACGAGATATGCCGTCATAAGTTGCAGGTGGTGAAGCCACTTTGGGTAAAACTGTGTTTTTCACCTATTTTAGGTGAAAAAAGCACAAATTGTACACGAAAAGCAGCAAAGTGTTTAATGATCTCATATTTTACATGACTATCATCAAAAGTTTTAACTTTTTTTGGTAAAATCCAAGATGGCGGCCATTTTGGATGACGTTACAGGCTCCTAGCAGCGCTGCAACCCTCATCAGGTAGAGCACATCAAAGGCTTTCTACCAAAGGCAAAATCTCCCCCAAATATTGAAACACAGCAAAAATCCAGGGAAGGGGTCCCACAACCCCCCTCTCCCCCCCCTTTCCCTTTGTACAATGGTGAGGGTGTGACTTTGTTTGTGCGTCCGAGAGATAAATGCAATTATGGTAAAATACGTGTATAATTATTTTCCATGAAAAGGTAACACCTGATCCCTGGTTTTGCTTTTTATTTTCTTGTTCCTTCATATTTTTTTGTTTTTGTTTGATTGTTTCTGTTGTTGTTACTGTTTTTTTTTTCATGAAACCCAGAAATCAATGCATATTCACTTTTAATGCGACGCGATTTTAATTGATCTTAGCTCACCAAAATTCACCAGAAAGCTTCCCTGCCTTAATTCACAGTTCAACACTACGAAAATTCAACTAGAAAGGAGAGATAAGAATTTGGCGTCGTCACTGGGAGAAGTACGGACGAATCTAACGACAAAGGTTGGTTCAAGATGACTCATTTTAAGGTTGAGGTTTCAAAGGGTAATAAAATACACTTCGAGCACAAACCCTCACAACGGAGAAGAAAAGAATGACGATTCCCTTTAATTCTTAGTTGTCAAACTATTCTTTTTCTGGGGAGATGATTTAGGCCTATCCAGATTGGAGGAACAGAAAATCAGGAAAGGAGAATAAGGAACAGAGGAATGTCTTTCAGTTGACCACCTTTCAGCGCTATTTACTGGAAACAGATTAAGACGGAATCCATTAGGAAACTGAGTAATTTTAATTTTGAGTGGACAAAAACCTTGTACCAGAATAATTTAAAGCATATCGCATTCTTTTCCACATTTTTTGAGAGCTATGGATGTAATTTGTTATCTGTAATAACCCCAAAGACAATTTCTTATGGGAGCCCGAGAAAATAAATCTCAAATTTCACAAATTGAAATCTTAAGCATAAAAATTTACCTATTTTACCCGTGTTTACACAATTCCTGTGAAATTTTAATTTTAATTTCACGGGCACCCATAAGAAATTGTCTTTGGTGTTATTACAGATAACTAATTACGTCTATAGCTCTTAAAAAGTATAAAAAAGAATGCGATATACTTTAAATTATTCTGGTACAAGATTTTTGTCCACTAATTACTCAATTTCCTGATGGATTCCATCTTAAGTAGTGGTTGTACTTTTGTCGCAATGAATGTTTTGAAAGAATAAATCAAATAAAAGTTTAAATTTTGATAAGAATACAATTTGGTTTTGGGTACTCCTATAGTATAACCATAAATTCACCAAATACCTGTTAGCACAACGTTTCTGACGCGAAATCCGTCGTCAACTCTAAACACTGGAAATGCCATATTAGTGATTTTTTTCCTTTACAGATTGAGCAAAATTATGTTAGTTTGCAAAGTGAGATCAACAATACAAGGATACAGCTAAAGGAAGAAGACAATAAGCTGACACGAACTATCACTGAAGTCAATGATACACTGAACGCAAAGGTGATAGTATATTGAAATATATGAAGCTCAGACATACCTTTAAATAAAAGGAATGTCTGCTTGTAGAACTGTGGATAGCCAGTGATAAAAGTTAGTTTTTTTCACGTCTCATTATGGACGTCTTGCCATAAAAGTAAAGGTACTGATCCAACGTTGAATCTGTATAGTCTGTGAACACCACTTAACAATCTCTCTAGCCAGGGAAATAGCGATGAAAACAAAAGGCGTGAACGAGCGACGGTAGGCTAGCTCCCCTCGCTGATTTATTTGGCGTTTTTTCTTCCATCGCGGAGCTCTTTCACGGGCCTAATCTACAGGAAGATAAATCTATAGGAAGGATAAATCTATAGGAAGATCTATAGGAAGGATATAGGATAAATCTAAATCTATAGGAAGATAACCCCTTAACGTAAACAATAACAATATTTAAGGCCTGAAAATAATTTGCCTTTTGTTTTTTGTCTTTTTAGCTTAATGCAACAGCTACAGAACTTCAGTTGCGAGATAAAGATCTTCATCATGAAATCAAACATGTTAATTCGTCATTGCATGCAAAGGTGAAACAGATTAGTTTTGCTGTAAACAATGAAGTATAAAGATCATCCGGAGTAAAATTGTATTCATTTGGCAATTCCTTTTTTTCTTCTTAATTGTGTAAACATTTCTATTTAGATTACCAGGCGTGGTTACTGAGGTAGATGGTCTAACCAGTAACTGTAATCGAGAAAATGGATTTTTTTGGGAATCTGTATGGTTTTTAACATTTAGGGTGAACAAAGAGCATAAAAAAGGCGGGAGAAAGTAGCGAATGTCCTATTGCACATGTCTGGCATGAAGAATTTGTATATTTCACTGTCTCGTTAATTCTACTTTTGAGTACAAAAAAAAAGAGAAAAAAAAAAGGCGGCCGGATTGACCGCCAGTTTGAATGACGTCACAGACCCCAGCTGTCCATATCCACCTTCATCTTAAACACCTCCTGAAATCAACTCAACTCATTATTCACGTGTAATTAAGTGCATGTTGAGTTTTATTAATGATGTTATAGACAGGTAAAGAGTTTGCTGAGCTCAAGGGGGATGTTAACACAACACGAAATCTGCTGATGGCTGCTGACGGGGATACAAAGGACGCACTAGCAACAGTTAACATATCTCTCACGCAAAGGGTTGGTAAAACAGTCTATGTTTTGTGATCGATGCTAAATATAAATTAGCTTACTAATTTTTCCCAGTTTATATTTCCCGGGGGTCGGATGACAAATTGAAAATTGAAACTGATTTGTCACACGTCCTCAGTAAGGTTAATTTACTTTTATTATTTACATGTATGTTCAAGTTATCGAGGTCAAAAAATGTCATATGCATGTAAATTATGATCCTCTTTGAGGAAGCAATTTCAATTATGACAAGTAACTGAATATTTCCAGAACATACAAACGATACGTTCTAAATGTGCATGTAGATTTTTAACTTTTTCAGTGGTAGATTTCCTTGAGCTCATGTTTCAAATTTTATATATTTTAGCTGGATGGTCATGATACCCATCTGTCTCAGCTGTCGTCGAGCTTGAACAGAGCAAACGTTGATCTCACAAAACTCAACTATACTGTGACCAGTTCCACAGAGAGGGTAAGAACACATAATCACGTCTTTACCTCATTTCTTTAAATGACTTCCCCGTTACACAAACACAGCTCTCAGGCACCGTTCTTCCTTTTTGGTACTTTTTGTTTGTTTGTTTGTTTGTTTTTAAGATGCTGACGGTTTTAATGGGCAAACTCCATTCTCATTTACAAATTAATGCTATTTTAACTTTAACAGGTATGATGGTGATTTTTCATTGCAACAGCTACAATGTTTCCCAGATCTCCCCACATTAGACTGTACTTTCATGTCTGTTCGTTGTTAATCCATTTTTTGCTCTTTGGTTTCAGCTGGATGGCGACCTTCTTGCATTGGAGACTGACCTAAATTCTACTCAAGACAAATTGCGATCTTCAGTTTCCATTTTAACAATTGAGATCGCTCAAGTTAACCACACCCTGAAAAATGAAGTAAGAGAAAGATGCTGATTATTAGCATCTGGTTATACGTCACAATAATAATAAAAAAATTATAATATTAAAAATACATCATAGTTGACTTTGACGTTTTTCTCCTTTTCTAAATAAATAAACGTTGTAAGCAAAAAATGACTATGGTTTTACTGATATCATGTTTATCTTTACGGTGTACCGTTTTGTATCGCGTTCCGATGTAACTTTTTTCGATGTGTTTGAAAACGCACTTTCTGGAGATTTTAGCTGATGTTGTCTGCCGTTCGTACCATTCTAGATCTCAACTAATTGCAATAACGTCGTCATACAAAAATGGAAAAAAAGAATAAAGAAAAAAGCCAAATAGGAATTCATTAGCTATGCAAGTTACATTCTTAGATCTTCATAATTCTCAAAGCAATTATGGACGACGGTGTGATACTTCAATTTGATATTAAATGAGTTGAAAAAAGTTCAATTGGCCACCTAAAAGACCTTTCGACACTTAACCCTTCGTCAGAGCAATTCCCTGAATGTAGTTAGCGTACCTAATTTATTCCTATTTGGGTATTTTCTTTTCAATTTTTTTCATTTTTATATGGCAATGTTATTGCAATTAGGTGTATCTCTTGAAATTGTCACTTGGTGACAAATTACCATACAATGGGTACCGCCATATTAGGGCCTGTTAGGAAATAATCCGCGGCTTCCTCTGGCCTCAGCTTACATAAGACTTGAGCACCCCGTACAAATGGTACAAAATCTACGTTTAAGGCTTTCTTAAGCCGAGGGTTAGCCTGGCCTAGGGGTTTTGAGCTGTGCTAATCCAGGCCGTGGCATAGCTTGGACGTGAAAGTGTTTGCGTAAATAGACTCAAAGGTTGTCCGCGGCTTCCTAAAGCCGTGAATGACTGCTGCGCATGCGCATGTTTTGTTATTGATGCCCAGGCCTCCTTTGGTTGACCACGAACTAAACCGGCGAACCATTTGTACGAGCAGTTTCCGTCCTATTTAAGCCGTACCCGTACAAATAGTTCCTTACACGTCTTATTTAAGCCGCCAACAAAGTAAGCCGCGGCTTATGTTCCCTCGTGTAAACGGCGCTATTGTGTTCATAATTTTTAATGGTAGCTGGAGAAGGACATAAAACTGTCCGAAAAGTGCAAATTTTAGCATCCATAAATGTAACCACATAACGATCACGTAAAGAACTGCAAATTTGAGCCTATCACATGTTGAAAGGTTTATGGATGCTATCGTGAATTTTAACAAGAACTGCTATTGGTTTTTAGATTGCCTCGGAGGTAGAAGTGCTTGCTGCAGACCTAAACTCAACAAGAAGTGAAGTAAGAGAAACAGATGCTGAAATACAGGCCAGTTTGAAGACAGTCAACACTACTTTGACTTCAAAGGTATAAATGGCAATTCTGACACTTATAATATATAGATTATCTTGTATAGTTCTATCAACTGGTTTCATCTACTTTATTTCCATGCACCTACGACGTGTATGTCCAGGACGTTTTGAATGTGTACGCCAAATACGTTCCTTCGGTATTTGGTAAGAAATAAGCCGCCTATCCTTCACTTATAAAAATTTGCATTCGTTTGTTTTTGATGGTAACATTGACAACTCAAGACAGGTTTTTTTTTTTTGTTTTTGTCTTTTTTTTGGTCTGTGCAGAGCTGAAATCTAGAATGCTGCTGGATATATTTTGATAAAATAAGGCAGTTAAGCCCTTTTCATTGAAAAGTGGTAATGTTAACTTTGGCTACCCTAAACTTCGAAAGAGGGGTTTTAACTTGACCACTATAAAAACTGGGCTGGTCGTACAAGCAAGCGTGTTCATTTTGTAATTTTTATACCTTGAGAATGTCATTCTTTTTTGGATCACTACAAGTGGGTTATTAACATTATATTCGTGTGCAAAAACAATCTGAAAAAAACAAAGTCCTCCACTGGAAACTGCAGTAAGACATCTTAAAACGTTAAATGCTATTTTTTTTGCAAGTTTGGGCATCTTGTGTTATGCATGGTTCAATTTCAACTGTTACCACCCCCCCCCCTCCGGGGCAACCCCGGGGACAAGTCCAGCCCTTTGGGCCCGGGGGTGGTAACTTCTTGTTGTTCATGTAAAGTACGTCACCTCCCTGGACCGCGTGGAGAAGACTGCCTATTTCCAGGGAAAATCCCTCGAATTTGTAGCAGACTGGTTAGAGAAGATTAATTTCTAAAAATTGAAATCTGTGTACGTTTGTTATAAATTGTTAAACGAATGTGCGTTTAATGCCGCACTCGAATGAATGGCGGTCGTCACAAACAAAGAAATATTTCTTCTGTGTGTTTATAGTTATACTAAGACGACTTAAATACACTCTATATAAAAACGGATGCACAGCTTTATATTAAACAGAGATCTCAGTCCAGTGTTCTTATGAAACAAGCAAAGAAAAACTCCTTTAAATGCTGCCATCAATTTGTTCATGGGCCTCTTGTGCGTATGCGCTATATTTAGAATAAAACACGTGGCCGTATGCCAGTGCGGTTAGCGTTTTTTCTTCAGTTTTCTTTCTCAAATATAGTGTTCATGTTTTAATATATTATGCTTGTAGTGTCCTTCGTTCAATAAACTCTAGAAAACCGTCTGGTTTTGCTATTGTATACAAAACAACATATTTGTGGTCGATGAGGAGTCCCGGGGGTGGTGAATCGTCTCTTTCTGCGTGCCCAGGGGTGGGGAATAGACTGCCAAGTGAAAAAAAAATTGCAAATTCCCAGGGGTATGCCCGGGGGAATGGTAACAGGTAGAATTGAACCATGCATTAACAAAAGTTTATTTCAGATTGACAGTCTTGACTCGGACGCAAGTCAGCTATCAGCAACATTGGCGACCACTCAAGGCAACATTGACATACTTAATATAACTGTGACAAACGTTTCAGTAGAGGTGGGATTAATTTGTACTTGGTCATAGGCTTAATAATAAATAGCAATTATAATAGCTTTATCTGATGTATGATGATGCTGTATGATGATGCTGTCGTGAATGGTCCAGTAATTGCCGGTTTCACAGCTGTTGACAATAAAGGATGTCCGAAGAACTTTATTAAACAGCCAATTTAGGAATTTGGCAATTAGGCACAATTTGGCAAAAATCGGTGGGAATCGGTTGTTATAATGTATTAAGTAATATGGAGCCTGAGAAAACAGCCGACATCTCGCGAGCTCGCCACTTGAGCCCTCCCAAAACGACGTCTGAGCAACGAGGGCAGAAATTCTATACTGATGACGCGTCATTACCCAGTTCTACGTAGTGCTTCTGATTGGTTGAAACGCGAGGGAATTTTGTTTCAAGCAATCTGAAGCACTACCTACATCTGGGTAGTGACGCGTCATTGGGATGGAATTTTTGCACTCGTTGCTCAGACGTCGTTTTGCGAGGGATAAAATGGTGAGCTCGCGAACGTCGGCTGTTTTCTCAGGCTAAGTAATTTGCGGTAAAGCCAATTTTGACTAGAATGTGCACTTTTACCTTTTTTGAAGGCATAATTACGTAGTCGTCTTTTTACAGATATCAGCAGAACTAGACGTATTGAAGGCAGACCTAAACTCGACAAGAAACGAATTTGCCTCAATAGACGGTGATATACAGGACAGTTTGAAGGCAGTAAACACAACTTTGAAAACAAGGGTAATGTGGTTATTTTTTTCTACGCATCATATTAATACGAATGCGTTCTTACTGTACTACACGTTCCTTACGTCTATTAGTGACGGGAAGGGGAAATAAGCATGTTTTTGTTTTTGTTATTTTTCGGCGTTTGAAAGGCTATGACCGTCCGCAGGCTATATTGTTACTAATAGATTCTTTCACTCTTTCTTTTTTTGTTTCTTCTTATTTAGGGGAAATAAACTTGCAGGGTAGGAATACACGCTTTTTGTTAAGCTCTAAATCTAGCTCTCGGTCCGGAAAATCAGCAACAACTTTAACCGAATAATTTAACAAAACAATTACCCCAATCGCGCTTGTTGGAAATGAGGTGATGACAATTGCTACATAATCGACCATTTCTGCCACTGCATTGCTTCAATTCACCCCCTATGAAATGAAATCACAACATCACTGAATGCCAAAGGGTATTGGTCACCATGTGTTTAACTCACACTTTAGATTGATAGACTTGCCTCTGACACAACCCAGCTATCAGCAACACTGACTGTTGCTCAAAGCAGCATCGAGAAACTTAACGCAACATTGAAAAACACTACATTAGAGGTAAGTTGAATACTTGGATACATAAAACTCTTACAGCAGTTTCAAGACTTGATAGTATTTAGTGTTCAGAAAGATAGAGTAACCGACGCCTAGACCAAATACAGTTTAACACCATGTAGATCTACAGAAAGCTGGGGAGAGTTCCAGTTTCCAGTAACTTGAAACGTCTACTCCCCCCCCAACCCCCACGCCCCTCACGCCTAAAAAAACTTAATAAAGTATATGAGTACAGTGTGAGGAGCTTACGTTTCCACGAACGGCATTTTGTTTTGGGATTGAAGTGGGTTATTAAACCTTCGTAATTTGCTATGGAAAAGTACGGAGGGAATTGCGCACTCGTTGCATTAATTACGTTTAAACGGATTGAAGATTTGTGGTGCAGGAGGATGACTAAAAGAGAAGAGCCATAAAGTACTTAAGAGCGGATGTCTGTAAATATCGACCAAGGGTGGGAAATATAAAAATTTTGAAAAATCTCAAAAAAATTCTGTAGACTTCCCTAGGTATTCTATTAATAAAAATATAAATTTTAGTTTCATCGGATAAATATTTTGGCGATACGGCGGGTGTCAAGTTTGGGCGCTTCACGGCCTCCACCAGACCGCTTTTTCCGGGCCCAAGACAGGGCTACGAAAAGAGCTCGATTTGAATCTAATTCAAACATCATTCAACTCAAAAAGCTTCTTATCGTATTAAAGGGAACTTAACGCACATTTTGTGTGGTCATGTGCTTGAATTGATTGCGACTAGAATATTTTACAGATTTTTAAATATTTACAAAATTTCGAGGATTTCACGCGAGCAAAATGTTGTCGAAATTCGGAGGCCTAAAATCACACCCGGTACCTACTTTCAAACAGCAAAAGACATTCCACATTAAAAAGCAATCTCTAAGCTTTCAAAATATGGTCTTAAAACTTTGGGCAACCCATGAAATGAATTTATGCGAACGCAAAATTCAGGGAGCACTTGAGTGAAATTTGATCTTTCTGACATGACAGTTTTGAGGTTCAGCGCGACAAACAAATCAATACTCAAACAAATGTTGTAGCCAAAATACCTTTAATTTAGGCAATCTCAAGTCCCACTGTGATACATACATGCTTCATAGACATTAGGTGTAAGATTTTATACCAATTGTCAGCCGAAAAGAACTCATATCTCGGCTTTGAGGTATTTGAACTTGCCTCGCTAGTATAAACATGTGGGTCAAGTTCTTATCACGACACAGCGAAGTGTTCAATATCTACACCAAATATCTATCCTGTCTAGTATATAGTCAGGTCCACAGTATGTTTGTTTGTACCTTGTGACCTTGTTGGTCTTCATTTCCGCAAAAAAACTGAGGCAAACTACAGCGAAATCCCCGCAAGCTCAACGTGCCACCAGTCTCGTGGAAGTGCTATTACGTGAGTCGAGATTGCGTTACGTAACATGACACACAAGGAGACCAATTACTTCAGGATTATTTCTGAGTTGTGAAAAAAATCCCATCTCTAATGTACATTTTGTAGGTATGCCATTGGAATGAGCTGGCAATCTCAAATTTTCATACTTTGCAGTTTTAACCATCGCAGACTTGTGATCCCCGAACGTGCCAAACAGTATTCATTAGCGCTATGTAAATACTGTAACGTGTTCCTGTTTGTTGTTTGTTTTGTTCCCAATATTTGTCCTGATTTCTATCACATTGAGAAATACCCTAATGCGTTGTGCAATACTTTTGCAATGCCCTATTATACAAAGCACAAGTAAGAGCGTCCCAGTACAGTCTGATCTTACGCTGGCGGCATCAAATCTGGATAGCCCGCCTATAAACTAGCGCTGAAAATAAGTAAGCATCATTGCCAGCTAGTCTGCTCGCAAATGTGCGACGATACAGCGTGCGAATATGGAGCGTTGGTTGGGGGCGAGTGTGGTTCAAGTACCAAATACCCGGACACAGAGTACGGTGCCCATCGGGGAGTACAACCGATCAATTGAGCGCCACTTTACAGACACCCTGACAGCCATTTTTGCTAACCGGTTTAAACACTGAAGCAGAGCTGATATTAGCCAGGGCAGGTGAGTTTGAGACATATTTTATTTCTATTCTCATGTTAAGCTGCACTCTGGTGTTATGTATGCGCGCGCTGAGTTGCACTATCGTAGTCATAAGGTAGGTAAAAATAAAAAGATTCACCTATTTTCTAATAGGTTGATTTATCAATGAACGGGCGTTAAATGCGCGGTACGCTTTCTTGCAAGCTAGAACTAATGTATTACACTCTACATGCAATTTACCTGCTCTCGGTCTGATTTTTTGGTATTTTACCACGTGATAAAGAAATCAGCAATTATAAAGCCGCAGCTACACGAGCGATTTTTTGCTTGCGATGGTGATGCGATTTTTTTGAAATTGTCGCGTCGCCAGCGCGCGGCGAAAATCACACGTGTAGCCACCCTCTGACGAAGTCCGTGATTTTGTCGCAAAAAATTCAACTCATTGAATTTCTCGCGATTTTTTTCTGCGATTTTTTCCTCTGTTGCATCACCTGTGCGAGGATGGCTACACATGCGATTTTCACCGCGCGCTGGCGACGCGACAATTTTCAAAAAGTCGCATCACCATCGCAAGCAAAAAATCGCTCGTGTAGCCGCGGCTTAAAGCGCGCTGATTGGCTACGATGAGGGGATGTATTATGGAACATCCATGCGCGAGTCAAAGCACTAAGGAACGGACCAGGGGGGAAGGTGCAGTTTTGTTTTATTTTTGGGTTTTTCCTGCGGTAGCGTTTGTGCTTGATTGTTTAAGGTATTTTGTGCGATTTTTTATCACTTTTGGCTCTTTTTGTCCATGCACGAACTGTTTTCCTTGAAATTTAGGCTAGCACGATTTTTGGCCAGTTCTTAACAAAACTCGACAAAATGAGACTGAAAATACCCGCCATAGGATTCAAGGAAAATCCGTTACCCGACCTGGTTTTATGCGTTGTTCTAAACTTGCATTGAATGCAAATTCAAGGTAGATGAGTGCCTGACTTCGGGGCAGATCCAGAGCTTCTTCTCCAGAACAGCCGTCAGACTTCGCCACGCTGTCGCCCCAGAAGACGACAACGAAGAAACGGATGACAAAAACCGAACAGCAGAAGAGGAGGAGGCTTTCTCAGATGCGCGCAACACCATCCTGCTGCAATGCACACCAGTGCACCCCATAGTCTACGACACGTGGAGCCTGTGTGCGCTGAGCTCGTTCAACAAACTCAGTAAGCTTACGGTAGCCCAGCTACGGGAGATTTACTCCCACTTCAATATGGAGGATGAACCCTCTGGGCACAGGAAGAAGCCCTATCTGGATTTTATTTTGAACGTTGTAGGTGCCTGCTCTTGCGCATGCTCGAACCAGTAGAACCAGTGTAACACGAACTCTTGACGGAAGCAGAAGTGGTTTTTCTTGTTGGGAATTATTTTCTTGCCACTTTGAGGAAGTCGCCTTCTATTTGAAATTATAACATTCTTTTTGAGTACAAACCCTTTTATTGCAGGCCAGGTGAACAGCATGTGGATGTTACAATTCAGTCAGTCAATCAGTGGAGTACCTTCAGACGATCCTTTTTTTTTAAGCTTTTAACATCCAAATACCTACATACATTTGACAGTGGAGTCAATTTTTGCGGAGAAAATTTTTTGCGGGAACTATTTTCCACGAGAACCTTTTTTCTGGATCGTCAAAGAACCCGCAAAAATTACAACCCGCAATTCGTAAACATTAAGCGCCACACAGTATCCCAAGAAAAAAAGGAATCGGCCCCCAGTAAACGAGAAAATTTGAGTTTTCCGAGTTCAAGTTATCAGGGTTCTACTGTGATTTGCATTTTTTAAATCTAGTATTAATTTTTTTTCTAAGAATCTCCTGTAGACGAAGTGCCCGTGTTGTCGGTCTTCCTGTGTTCGGTCTTCCTGTGTTCGGTCTCCCTGTGTGTCCTGTTATGTAACGCAAACTCGATTCATGTAACAGCACTTCCACGAGACTCGTGGCACGTCGAGCGCGCGGGGATTTCGCTGTAGTTTGCCTCAGTTTTCGCGGAAATGAAGACAAACAAGGACACAAGGTACAAACAAACATATCGTAGACCTGACTATATACTAGACAGGATAGATATTTGGGTAGATTTTGAACACTTCGCTGTGTCGTGATAAGAACTTGACCCACATGTTTACATTAGCGAGGCACGTTCAAATACCTAAAAGCCAAGATATGAGTTCTTTTCGGATAAAAATTGCTGTAAAACTTTGCATCTAATGTCTAGGAAGCATGTATGTATCACTGTGGGACTTGTGATTACCTAAATTAAACGTGTTTTGGCTGAAACATTTGTTTGAGTATTGATTTGTGTCGTGCCGAACCTCAAAACTGTCATGTCAGAAAGATCAAATTTCACTCAAGTGCTCCCTGAATTTCGCGTTCCCATAAATTCATTTCATGTGTTGCCCAAAGTTTTAAAACCGTATTTTGAAAGCTTAGAGATTGCTTTTTAATGTGGAATGTCTTTTGCTGTTTGAAAGTAGGTACCGGGTGTGATTTTAGGCCTCCGAATTTCGACAACATTTTGCTCGCGTGAAATCCTCGAAATTTTGTAAATATTTAAAAATCTGTAAAATATTCTAGTCGCAACCAATTCAAACACATGACCACACAAAATGTGTGTTAAATTCCCTTTAATACGATGAGAAGCTTTTTGAGTTGAATGACGTTTGAATTAGACTCAAATCGAGCTCTTTTCGTAGTCCGGTCTCGGGCCCGGAAAAAGCAGTCTGGCGGAGGCCGTGCAGCGCCCAAACTTGACACCCGCCGTATCGCCAAAATATTTATCCGATGCAACTAAAATTTATATTTTCATTATTAGAATACCTAGAGTAGTCTACAGAGTTTTTTTGGGATTTTTCAAAATTTTTATATTTCCCACCCTTGGTCGATATTTACAGACATCCGCTCTTAAAATGTTTCGAGTAATAAACGGTCTAGTTCACAAGCTTTTTAGAATAAATTGTAAATCCCCTTTGTTAATAATTCTTTGAAATGAAAATTTCTGAATTTTTTGCAGTATGTTGTAAATGTAAAGTTGCTACTCCAGAGTTAAATGTTGTGAAACGTCCTCTGCCCCAGCCTTTCAAGACTTACTGTCATAGGTAAAATGCACTTGGAAATGAAGGAAGGGATCCATTGATAACTCACAATTCGTCACTCAAATTAGCAGCGGTTTAAACTATTTCACTCTATTACCAATGTGACTAACATGACAGGGTGTCTATTTTTAGTATATAAGTGAACAATAGTGTCTTCCCGACTCCCACAGCTTAACAGTGCCAAGGAGAGACTCACTCAAGAAGACATCAGTATCAGGACACTTATCAACGATGTCAACATCACACTTTACGTTAAGGTACCAGAGGAATCACATGGACATCGTATTATTAAAAAAATCACTACCCCTGCAAGAAAAATTTATCAATTCTTCATAAAAAAAAATACACATCTGTTAATGTATTGTTAAATATAGCGGCAATATAAACCCCATCAGTGTTTTCTTCAATTTCCCCGAAACCATTTTTCATCAGCAGCTGCCGTTTTCGGTAACTGTACGCATATCCCTTTTGACGTACGTTTGGTGAAAAGTGGCTACTATGGTTACCAGTTATGATGTCATAAGTAGCACTTTAGAATAAAAACTGTGTTTTCTACCCTTTTTAATTGTATGCAAAATAACTAACATCAAAAATTTTTAATTTTCGCCATTTTTTGATAATTTCTAATTTTTGGTAAAATCCAAGATGGCCCCCATTTTAGCTACCATCCTGGATGATGTGACGGGCCCCCATCGGCGCTGCAACCCATAATATATACTGCATCTTATGGAGCACATCAAAGGCTTTCTACCAAAGGCAAAATCTCTCCGAAATATCGAAACAAAGCAAAAACCCAGGAGAGGGGTTCCATCAAACCCCCTTGTACCACAATGGAGGAGTGACTTTGCTTGTAGGCCTGAGGGTTAAGCAGCTGATAACAAAAAAAAACTTGAAAAAAAAAATACAAACAGACAAACAAAAGTTCAGGCTTGAACGAGACTGGAACTCATGACCTCTGCGATACCTGTGCAGGGCTCTAAGCATTTGTCAATTCGCAGAAATCTCTTATGTGGAAAATGAATGAAAGTGAATATGTGAAATGCTGATGTATGTGAACTGTGGACTGAAAAATGAAACGATGACGCCCGTTGCAGTTAATGCTATCATCTTAAAGAGCCAGTGTCACCCAAAGTGCTTTTTGCGCTTGTGTTTTTGTTTTGAAACAGCTTTTTACGTTTGGCTGGCGCGTTCGCCGGACCTGTTCGCAAATTATCCCTTGCAAACTGGCCTTTTAGCGAGCTGATATGTACAAAAGTAACCTATAAAAATAGAAATATCTTCATCGCTAGATGTTACTGGAGAAAACAACTCAAGATCTGAATTTGTAGTCAACGCGTATGGAGCTATTATAACAACCGATCGATTGACTGATCGATCGATCTCGATCGATGTAGGTAAAACCAGAGCAGCCACTTCCACTTGATATAAAAATAAAACAAAAACAAGTAGTAAGAATATTGTTGTCTTCTTCACTAGATGTCACTGGAGAAAACTACTCAAGATCTGACTTCGCAGTCAATGCGTGTACATGAATATATTACAGTCCGATCGATTGATCGATCGCAAAACCAGAATAGTTACTTACACTTTTTGTAAACATAAAACATAAACAGAGAGTGAACACAAGGAATTATTAAGCAAAACACCACAACCTCATGACCACAAGCATTATTTTGGAGCAGGCCCGTAGCTACTGTTATTTTGTGACCACGATGTAAATTAACGTCTCTTCAGTTTTCATCCGGCAACAAACGTAGCACTATTTCGGCGAATGCAGTGTCAGTACTGTTGCTGAAACCCACAGTTTTTTTCTTTCTCTCCTCTACTGATAGACGGACTCCTTCAGCCGTACAACTTTGGCAGAGCGCGGAAGACTCGGCCTTCGCCTCAGCTTTCCTGAACCCTACGAAGCATCTAATTTAAAGATCTCCTTCTCCACCGCGAAAACACTTCAGAATTCGGAAATATGCAACGAAACCGATACGACAGCACTTAAATGTCAAGTCAAAATTCACACCAGTGCTTTCGGATCGCTAACGGCAGCGATGGAAGAAGATACAAATCAGACTTCACAACAATCAAGAAAATGGCGGATGTTTCATATATGAAAAATGTACCTCGGGGCGCAAAGCACTTTGGGTGATACTGGCTCTTTAACCCCATTCTGCCTGCGGGGGGATGACGTCATTGTCAGTTATGTGACTGCAGGTTTGGGATTCAAGATGGCGGCCTCAAATTCAAAATGGCGGGTTTGTGACGTTATTGTGACGTCACCACACGTCATAATTGGCACGTCATAAGCCCAATCTGTTAAGCTAATGACTTGCTACAAAAGTGGAAAGTTTCATCGCAAGAACTTTAACACTTTTCGAGATCTACGGGGGGAGCCCCCCCCCCCCAGGCTCAGAAACCCAAAAAAAGCAGAATAGGGTTAAGCAGCTACTAAACGAAACCTGAAAAAAAAATGTCAGGCTTGAAGGGTCTCGAACTCATGAGTCTCGAACTCAGCGCTCTAACAAGCTGAGCTATTAAGCCGCCTGGGAGCTGGTCATTTGCGAATTCGCATAAATCCTATAGGTGGTAAATGAAAGAAAGTGAATAGGTGGCTGTGGGAAACATCATTTGAACTAGATATGCTAAAAGAGGTTCTTTATGAAAACATGAGTTCCATGCACGATATCCTGTTGTCGTACCATCCTTACATTATTTCAGGTGTTTATTTTTGTTACAGCAAATTCATATAATTTTGTGAAGATGCAAACTTTCCAACTGATGAAAAAAAAACATCTCTAACTTGCAGCTGGAAAACGTCAGCAAGATGGAGGGTCCCATTGGTCCCCGTGGCTTTAATGGTTCCCAAGGGTCCACTGGCGAACAGGGTCCACGAGGATTTAATGGAACACAGGGGCCACAGGGTAACATTGGTCCTCCCGGTTTCAACGGCACACAGGGTCCACAAGGATTTAACGGTTCACAAGGCCTACAGGGACCACAAGGAGCAGGAGACTTTTCTCAATGCGAGTACATGGAGACTTTTGAAAGAGCGAGCCAAGATCCAGTAACAAGCAACACCCATGCTGCTGGTGTTCAAGTTATTCTTCAAGAGCCAAACGTAAGATAATACAAGATTAAACTGACAACACTGTTGATGTTTTTAGGTTATTCAAAACGTGTCAATGATTTATCTGGGCAGATATTCCGTCCTGTGACTGACATGGTAAAGGGTCGCTTATTTGAAGACTGGAATTCGGGATTTTAGAGGAAAGGGGGTGCGAGATTCGGGATTGAAATTATGAACGGGATGCAGGATCTGGCGGTTTTACGATGCAAGATTTGGAAAATGTTGTTGTAAAGAACCGGTATCTGGTAACGAAAAGTGAAAAATCCTTTCATTTTGAAACACAAGTTGCCTTCGTTTTCCTCGACCCTTCCACGTGCCTATTTTGACCATACCACTTTTCATATCTTACCATCTTCCACTGGTTCACCAAAGATGAGGGAATCTGGAACCTCTGCATGTAGGGCACTTTTTAATACGTATGTCTAATAACCGTCGGGATATGGGATTGAGGAACATTTTTGGTCGGGATGACGGGATTGAAGAACCCTGTCGGAGACCCTCTTGGACAAACCCCGAGAAGTATGTTACCTCATAGCAAAAAATTCTAGTCGAAAAGGTGAGTTTTGGTGGATTTCAATATTCGCTGTCTCTTGTTAAGCTACTCGCTTCGACACTATTGAGCACTCAGTTGTAAAACGTCTATAAAGTGTTAAGCACATTTTAAAATCCTGTGTTCGAATGTTATAAGTTTTCCTTTCTTAAACCCAGATGAAACACGTACAAAAATAGTATGGCGCGTGTACATATTTTTGCGGTCATCCATACATGCAAATGGCCGTTGAGCGACTCGACGAGATTAATAATTACAAATTTGCAGAGCTGAAATTAATTGAATTGCAGAACCATTACTAGTCGAACAGGATTTTTTTAGTGGATTGGCTAAACTAAGGTTTCAGGGGCTTTGATTGTGAGAATATACAGCCGTAGGGATCACGTGGTAAGACAATCGTTTTTGAGCTTCTTCTGATCGAAGAAATGCCGTATAAAAAGAAGAGGATTAGGAAGAATTTCCTGATCATGACTCAACGAATGCCTTTGCCGGACCTCTTAATGTGTTTCAGTGAGACAGCCGAGAACTACAGATCAGATGCAGAGTAAAATTTTGCGTCGCTAGGTTTTTGGCAAAGAGGAGGAGATAATTGACATAAATCCTTAAAACTACATCCACTGATGAAGAGGCAGACTCGTCTAGACCTTTCCGTCTTGGTCTTTACTTTTATTGCGAGATAAGGGACCATTCATTTTTTTTAAATCCTGGTGGAGGGAGGTTTTTAGGGGGAGGGATCACAAAAATAGCATATAGAGGGGGCATCCCTAGGAAATGTCACTTTGAGGGAGAGGGAAACAAAAAATATTCATTAACCCATCATTTGTAGTAAACTGAAACTCGAAGTAACTTTCAGAACGATGTCTTTAAATAGATGTTTACCTTTTGTGTATAAAAAAAATCCAGGTAGATATGCTCTAAACTTGTATCTACGGGGAGGGGAGGGGGGGGGAGGATTTTTTTTCCGACCAGTAACCCCCAAACCACCAGCCACCTCTCCTGGTAAAATAATGAACGGTCCCTAATTGACGTCCACTTAAGCCACAGTTTTGGCCTGGACTTTTTTGCCCTGAGGGGTTCGCGTGTGATTGGTAGCCGCTGTAAACAGCGAAATTATTTCTTGGTCATTTTCATTCCAGACGGATAATGCGTCTATTTTATTAAAGTTTTGGTCAAATTGCCCTGTTATCGGCGCCAGAATAAATTAGAGCCCACAGGACTGCAACGGATTTTAAGCCAATGACATCGCTTAACTAGAACTCGGCACTTGTTATATAATTCTCCACTGCCCTGTTGCTGAAACGAAGGTTTAATCCCAACCCCAGATTAAGTCATCGTAACCTTCAGGATAAATTTTGACGGCCGGGTAGTTTTGTTGCTCGAAGGTAAGTTAAAGCTAACCTCGGGGTAAACTGCAGGTTAAATTAAACCCACCGAGCTAGCTAGGTTAAATCATTAACCGAGGGTTAAATAAAAACTAGAAGGAAACAAAATAGCGGTCGTGTTGTTTTGTGACCTACAAAGAAGGAAACGAGACAGAAAATTTAATTGTCAGAAGTCAACGCAAAAATCGATGATCTAATCGATGAAGAGGTTCGTGCTCGTTACCGCTTTTTATAAGAATAAATTTTGTTTATTACGGATCTGGTTGCGGATGATCTCCGGCGCAACACTCGACGACGCCAAGTAAATTCTTCAACTCTTTCTTCGCCTGTGAATTCAAATTCTTCCACTTTCCACGGACAGTCGTTCCCGGGCTGTCGACTCCGACAGCGTTTACATCATCAGCAATTTCGCTCCATTTTTGTACTACTATTTGTTAGCTTGCTCTGAAGGACGGAAATGTTTTCCTCGACTTTTTCGTCAAAACAGAAATCTTTGAAGCACTGAAATTCCACATCCGGACTTTGCGTAAGGCAGCCGGGGAAGCCATTTTAGCGCTCACAAGTCAGTCACGATAACAACAACAAAGAAAAACAGTATTATGGGATACTAACCGAGATAGCTGCGTTTAACGCTGGTGTTCAGAGTCGTGGTTGTCCTGATAGTGTAGTGGTCATCACACCCTTCTGGTGTTAGGGGGACGTGGGTCTAACTCCCGCTCAGGGCAATTCTTTCTTCTTTCTTCATAGCGGAGATTCTTTGCGGGTAAAGCGGAGCACCATACTCATGGAGAATATATATATATACCCATGCGAGTCGATTTTCATGGTCACGACGTCATGTGACCGTACGACGTACCGTGTACCATACTTTATGTAAGATGTTCGAAGTTTCTGAATACTCGCACATTTACATATTGGTAAAAAAAAGGCGGACTGAGCTCGAAATAGCGCTTTAGTCTTAACCATCTTTTGAAGGCGTAAGTAAAAAGGATGTACTCCCATGGATATTTTACCACAATTACGATGTTTTCTTGGAAAAAACTGCTCCCCACAAGTTATTACAGAATGGATACGCACTTCTAAACAAGATCTATTTTCATGACGGTAACTGGACGTACCGGAAATGAAAACGTTCCTTGTAATGGCTCTACATGAAAAGAAAAAGACCTAATGGATTGCTTTAAACTGGACGGTGCATATAGAAGAAATTGGAGAGATTAAAGGGAAGAAACCCTTGATCGAGGACATACTCCTTGTTTCAGAGGAGATCTAAGCCTTCTTAAGCCCTCGTATGTAAAACATGAATTGTGTCAGATATATATGTTATTCACCGGCCGGGAGGTCCGTATAGGGAAAAACTGTGCCCGAGGTCTTGAGGACGGCCCTCGGCCTGCGGCCTTGGGCCGTACTCGAAGACCGAGGGCACAGTTTTTCCCTATACGGTCCGACCAAGGCCGGTGAATAACGTGTTTATTTTTTCTGCTTTTTTGGAGGTGGAACGAGGCGAATTGGTTTGAGAACTGTTTGTAAACAGTCCTTCTACCTGCGCTAGTCCCCACGATCAAAGTTGAGTTAAAATTATTAAGCTTACGAAAAAGAGCCGCTAGCAAACGGTAGGGATAAAGGATAGACTAACGATAAAACAGAACTAAAATATATCATAAAACAATAACTGTTAAGAACAAACCCCGACGTCTCATAGCAAGAATAAAGAAATAAGCTTTGTCCTGTTGAAAATGAAATCACACGTTTAAATTTGGTTTTCAGTAACGAAAGATCTTTAAAACAAGTAAGATTTTTAGTGAAAACTAAGGCTTACACGCCACAAATTCCAAATACCAAGATTTTCGCAAATCGATACTTCGAGAAAAATCCAGAAAACTAAACTGTATAAAAACTTGTTGACATGCAGCAGTTCTTGTCGATCCAAAACACAGCGTTGCAAGGTTTCTTGTTTGACTATTTTAGCTAACAATCATCAATAATCATATTGTCTTGAATGAAGCCAAATGGGACGAGATTGGAAAAGAGATCTCCAATGAAAATAACGAAATTTCAACCGAGAAACGGAGATCAAAAGATTACCTTGCAGTTAACCCGTGTTAAATCAAATGGCGTACGTCCATAAGAAAACTACAACTCGAAAAAAGCAAGCCAGCAAAATTTTATTAACAAAAACACATGAATACTTGCTTTTTTCGGAGAATAACCTGGCCTTTTATTCCATTGCTGATTTTTCCTTTCACTTTACAACGGTTAGTGAGAGAAAAGTTCCCTTTTAAGAAGAAAAATCCAACGTTTTGTTGTGCGGGAGACCGGGGGTAAAATGATTTCACTTCAAGTTTTCCCGCGGATTAGAGCGGTCCGTACGTGGGGTCCGGATGGGAAAATCCGGACCGCTGGAGAGCGCGTCATAAGCCAATCAGATTCAAGGATTTGGGAATCCGGACCGCTGAGATGCTTCAGGAAAAAATAAAAGTTTATATT
Source organism: Siderastrea radians (assembly GCA_964017195.1). Classification (NCBI taxonomy): domain Eukaryota; kingdom Metazoa; phylum Cnidaria; class Anthozoa; order Scleractinia; family Rhizangiidae; genus Siderastrea; species Siderastrea radians. The sequence continues at coordinate 22,613,501 of OZ024892.1, forward strand.
TTGTCGTAGCGGTACTAGCTTTCGCCTTTTCCAAAGGTAAATAACTTGGCCAAAAACTTTGTTGTTTGAGATTACAACTTGGGATAAGTCTGTCTGCAAAGGACAGATAATTGCAAAAACTGGTAGTCAAAATTAAAGCCACAGAAAACTCGCCTGAAGTGCAGACCGCTAGAAGGCAAATTAACAACATGCGGGCCGCTGAGGACCGCTTCGTGCCTGTACTGGGCCATAAATCGTGTGTCAAAGGAATGAAACGCGCGAATTTCATTGGCTTTTGAAAATCGTTGCTCGTCTTCAGCGTGAACTGCGGCCACTGAATGGAAACTTCATGGCTTTATTTTTATTGTTTTGGTTTTTTCGCCCCTACCATATTCACAAAGCAAGATTAAGATATAGTTAAAAGACTTCTTCGTCACTGAGAGGACAGCAAAAAGAAAGAAATCTCGTAGAGGTAAAATTTTACTGAGAACATTGAAGTCGTGTTTTGTCGACGTCGAGATGTGGCGGCATTCAATCAACAAGTCAGAATGATGAAGGTCGGTGAATTAAATTTTAAATGACATTTTAGAATACACTGAAAGAAACTTCTGCAAAACCTAATTCATCTGCCTTTGGCTCTCAATTGTGCTGAAGTCGTGTTTTTCGAGCAAAATGTATGCTGGACACTGAACATCAAGAAGTTGCCTCGGAAATTATGAATTTTAGTCGGGTAATTACAAACGCCCGAGCGCAGGCCGACTTGTAAAAAAGTTATTTTCTTGGATCTCCCCTGCAAGAACAAGAATTTCGCTTAGGATTCGTATATAACAACAGGTTAACGTATATAACAATACTGTTTTGTTTCTGTGATAACTAAAGAGATGGGTTTAAAGCTTTATTTGAACAAAATTTACTTAAGCCGTTAAAAAAAGATAAGCTTAAACAATTTTGCGAGTTGCTTTGAAGCTCAATTCAGCTGTGAATTTTTTCAACTAAGAGAATAGTCACTTATGAAAAACAAATTAGGCAGTTGCTAGAAACTCTTTTATTGCTAGTTTTCACGGTCTGTGCAAGTCAATTTGACTCGTTTTAGCTCCTTTTTTAGCATGTTTTGACCTACCGACCCAAGGTGAAATTATAAAATGCCTCGCAGTTACTGACAATTGTTTTTCTTTTAAGTCAGAGAAAGCTTTCAGAGAGTTTCGGTAAACTAAAACATTTTTAGTCCTGCTTCTTTCTAATGTTTTAAATCCCGTCTAAGACATTAACCTGCAATTTTGCAGTGCATAAGACTACTGCCGAAAATATATTCAAGGCCTTTCAAAATTTAACGCTTGCGCCTGCCCTCGAAAATGACGCGAACGAGTCAGCGCACACGGTTTGTGCTTGTTTACTATTTGCTATACACGCGTAAAGGGTTACCTCACTTTAAATACGACAGGCCATCAGAGCCAGCTCCCGCGAATATTGTACTAAAGTACAAGTTAAAAGATTCAGTAAACGAATTGGCAAAGCTCGATCACATGATTCTATCTCTGCATTTCCACTTTAATTTGAGTTGTGAATGTAAAGATTGGCCTCGAATTGGCCATCTTTAAATTGCCAGTGAAACTAAGCTGAAATTTAATTGACACCACCTTTTTTATTTCGAGTTTAAACGTGCACCTTTTTTTAATTTCAATTTAAAACGTGTGTGTTGACATTATTTTATGTCAATTCTTACCGATGCAAATTAAGAGTAAGCCAGTGTTAACTTGTTATTAATTTATCCAAAATCGTAGGACTAAGTTATCGACCACTTTGGGTATTATTTGATCTCAGGCTAGAACATTATTCAGAGACTACGTATCAATTTATAAAACAAGGCAGGATTCCTCACAGCAGGGGTCTGAGGAGCTCCGCGGTTAGGATAGCCTATCTAGATATATTACTAGAATTTGTTACTAACGAAATGGGTTCCTCTTCTTCTTCATTCATTACTGTTTATTAAATAAGCCTGTATCATTAATTTGATCCTCCTGATTAGCTGATGCCTAAATTGGTATTTACCTGTGAATCGTTAATGTCGATCCTTAGGTTTAAGGCTTTCCCGTCTCACCCGAAGAAAGAACCCGGGATTCTCACAGGCCTAGGGCCTACTCGCTATCTAAAATGACTGCGTTGCCAGCATGGTTGTCCTGATAGTGTAGTGGTCATCACATCTTACCGGTGTGCGGGGGATGTGGGTTCAAATCCCGCTCAGGTGATATATATGTATATTGCACAACAGAGATATGGGCTTTCTTTTTCAACGCTTTATTCAAGACCCGACGCGTTTGGGCTTACGCCGAGCACCTTATTATTACGTCAAATTAGATTGCACGAGCTCAGAAAGTAAAATTGTTGCCTTTACTATCTGGCTCAGCAAGTGCAATTTGCGTTTACTATCTTTTACCGGATGGAAAAAAAATGCAAATTCAGCAGGAAAAAAAGAGGCATTTAATGCCACAGATAGCGAATTTTGTTGCGTGGCTGAAGTCTTATCCTGAGGAATATGTTTTTTAAGAGCTGCCTTTCAATATTCTGTTGGCATGCATGCACCTTAAAATCTTTTATTTTCTTCTTTTCTTCTTCTTTTCCTAGGATAAAAGGATAGTTGGCGTCTCATGCTCAACGGACTTGGCTCAAATGTATCTTCTTTCAAGTACTTTGAACTCAGGAGGTGTACGGTTTTATCATTGTGACTGCAAAGGACATTATGGCAGCTCTGGTTCGGAGTCGGTGACATGTTTCATGCGTTATTGGCAATGTCCGCTAACTACATAACAGTACACTTACACAATTACACATTTAAAAAGCAGTATGTTTTTTTAGACTTGGTATTGTGGCACCTGGAGCGTGCTACCTGAAATTTGTAACTAGTAACTGTAGGTAACTTCACGATTTTGTGTGCAATTTCAAGTAGACGAGAATAGGCACCTTATTATTATGTCAAATTAGATTGTACGAGCTCAGAAAGTAAAATTTGTTGCCTTTACTACCTGGCTCAGCAAGTGCAATTTGCCTTTACTATCTTTTACTGGACGAAAACACCAAAGCAAATTCAACAGGAAAAAAAAAAAGACTTACTTCTAATGCCACAGGTAGTGAATAGTGAATTTTGTTGCATGGCTGAAGTCTTATCCTGGAGGATATTTTCTTTTAAATTTTAAAGTATTCTGCCCACCACTGTAGCTGATATCAAGAATGATGGAACAAAGTGAACGTGACCTAATAGTACCGACAAGTGACTGCCAATATGTTTGTCCAACTATATAAAAAGGAATCTTTTTTACTTATACCTATATTCGCTGTCACGGTAAGACGTTGTTGAAATCAATAAAGCTACTTCGGTTGGTTGCATGGATGGCACTGGAAGCTGAAGGAAAAATTTATGCTTCGGATGACTAATTTAACTTCCCCTTTTTTCAAGGTCACGAAGCCAGGCTATTCTCACACGGCATGCTTTCGGTGTGCAAATTTACATTTAAAACAATGCTTAAAAGTCAGAACCGCTAGAAAAGAAATGGCGAACTAAGAAAAGTCACAGGCTAAATCTCTTGGACTAAACCACCGTATCTATTCATCAGCTAAACAAACGAACGCTTTGAAGGGTAATTGTTTGTGCTAGTTAAAGAAAACAAAATTCACCTTGACACGTAAATTAGGAGGCAGGAGGAATGTGCCTTGCATACTGATTCAAGCTCGTTATGTTTCAAAAGGAAAAATACCACTCTGATGTCATGTTTGTCGGGAGAATTGTCTGGTACTATACTAGAACTAAATAATACTAGTGTTTACGTGGTGGATGTGAAACAATAATAAATCTTAAGAAATGAATCAACGATATATCATGTCAATGTCATATTTCAGTCCAGTTAACAACGTGACTAGTTACATGAAGCAAACACTTAGAATACGTGCTAGGTCATTAAGTACGAAAAATCGGGAAACCAGACGAAGTGACTGTTTAACCAAAATGGGGTTAACCTGACACAAATCAACAAACAACCTTCTCTTGAGTTCCTTCATCAATACTTCGGTAGACGCACGCACGTAAGGTGTGTTTTGACTTAAATTATTTTGCATACTTAAGGCTTCAAATTTCAATGGCCAGATCGATCCCTATATAACAGATCGATCCCTATATAACAGGCTGGTAGGGAATCGTGTAAGCTCTGTGCAAAATGACACGAGTCATTCTTTCGTTGTTGTTGTTGTTGTTGTTGTTGTTGTTTTTTAGTTACAAACTGAAGCTCCACATTTCCAGGCCAAATCTGGACATCTTAGGCTTCCGATCAAATACGTCAATGTATTTTAGGCTGAGGTCCTAGAAACATCGAACCTTTTCAAACTTCTGGTAACATGAACTTGAATCAGTCAGATGCCTTTTACGAAGGTAGTCAGCGTATTTATCCTACACCGAATGCTTCAAAAAATAAAATAACGTACTTTGAGTTTAATACTGAGGTGTATTAAAAATGTTCGATTTTTCTCAGCCTTGTACCTTTAATACGTTAATACATTCCATTCATTCGGAAAGTAGATAATGTCATGTTGGGTGCAACTACCACGATTCCCTGAAGTGTGTTACATAGGAGTATTAAACTGTGCAGTGAAGTACTAACCGGTGCACAGAAACTCTCTAAAGTTATTGGATTTAGTTAACACTACCCTGGCTAATTTCGTATTCATTATCCGACTGATTCAATTTGATGTGGAGTTGAAAGGGATGGAAACGAACACATCTGGCAGGGTTCAAGGTCGTAAACAAAGTAAAAAGATGCTGACACGAAATAGTGTCGACTTATTGTTGTGACAAAAGTAAGAGGCAGGGTGACTCCAACAGCGTAGCCAATTACTGCGGGCTTAAGAACATAACGATGGAAGTAAATATAATGGGTGAACCACTGCTAAATCGTTTTCTTTATTCTTTAGCGAAGTTAATAAAATAAAATTAATTTTGCGTGAGAAAAAACTGCGAAAGTGAGATATACAAGAGTTGTTTATCCATTTTCAGATATGCATAGACTCGGCATTTTTGTTTTGTTTTGCGTGCGCTTAATTGTTTTACTTTTTGCTCAACTGTGTAATGAAAATAACATCTGATTTTCCAGTTATCACTGTAAGGAAGATAAATTGATTAGTGAGCTTCATAACGTTTTATACCAACGGTTCGATTTCGTCACCTATTTGCCGAGGAAGTACTTTGACCCAAACTGTCCGTCACAGAGTGACTCATATGTGGTTTGCCTTGCCTTATTAACCCTCGGACGTACAAGCAAAGTCACACCCATACCGTGGTACAGGGGGGGGGGGGGGCGTTGATGGACCCCTTGGGTTTTCGTTATGTTACAATATTTTGAAAAGATTCCACCTTTATTAGAAAGCCTGTCATGTGCTCTACAAGATGAGGTACATACTATGGATTGCCGCGCTGCTGGGTGGCTGTGACGTCATTCAAGATGGCTGCCATATTGGGCGCCATCTTGGATTTTACCAAAAATTAGAAATTGCCAAAAAAACGTTAACAATTGGAAATTTTTGATCCTGGAGATAAAGAATACGACATAATTGAACATTTTGTTGCTTTTTGTTGACATTTTTTGCCTTTTCCACCTAAAAAGGGTGAAAAACACGAATTTTCTTCAAAAATGGCTTGTCCAACTGCTACTTATGACGTTATGTCTCGTAACCATAGCAACTGCTTCTAACCAAACTTATGTCAAAGTGTGTCTTCGGGATATACGCACAGCTACTGAAAACGGCAAGTCTAGATAATAATTCGTCTTGGAGAAATTTAAGGAAAACCTTATGGGGGGGGGCATCCACCCCCCTCCCCCCTTGTACGCCCGAGGGTTAACAAGGCGTCACGTCAACACGTCAATGATCAAAATCCAGGTCAATGATATGCAAAATCACTTCGTTTCGCACGATCAAAGAGGTCTGAAAACTACTTCGTCCACATTTTGAAGTTATCAGTGATTTCATTTTACGCTTTACAGATTACGTTCTTGTGATTTCCACCACGAAGTATTCTTATCGCATTCATTAAAGGAAAAAAATCATCATTGTCACATTCGCGGAGTTCGGAAAACTACTCACGGAATTTTATTTTACAGTTGACGTGGAAATAATTCGAATACGCAGTAGTTTGTTCCTTCCTTCTTATAGCAAAACACTAATTTGATACACTTTGAAGTGATGTTACAGGTTATGTTAAAAACATACAAAATAAAACAAATATTTATAAACTTAACCCATCTCAGAAACTTAAGCTTATCATCATGCGTGAGGATTTTAAGTAAGCTATTAGTTTTTTTTCTTTTTGGGGGGCACAAAGATGAACGAAGTGTAAACAGCATGTTCTCTACTTGTCACAGGACTAAATAACATAGAATAAGGAGCAGGGGTTATTAAAACAATGACATTTAATTGACACCTTGTTGTTCCTTCATTGCTGCTATTGGATCGCAAGTTATTCCGCTTGAATTCTTTGACGCGCTTTGCGGCTATTCTTTTTCTTTTAGTCTGGAGGTATAAGAAACCTCTTCATAAAAGTACTACATTCAGAGGACTGATGTCGCGTTAGCAAAATGTCTTGGCGAAAGGCAATTGCACTGATTTTGAATTTATGGTTATTCACAACTGTTATGTGATTGTAGGAAAACTTGTAACAATTTGTTAAACACAACACTTTTGACAATTGGTTAAAATTGGTGAAATAATCGTTTAAATACCTTTTTCGTACTTAACCCTATTCAGACCGGTCTTTATTGGTCTTCCGGGACCAGGAATGGTGGGGGGGGGGGAGGGGGGGCTGATTCGGCCCCCATCTCTTAACTCCAAGAATATGACAGCGGTTTTCAATAACACGCGCCCTTCAAGAATATTTTTCCCAACAGCCAAATGTGTTTTTGGTGGATGTCAATCATCTGTTTGTACGACAATTTTTACAATAACAAACGCGTGCTGAATGAAAAACAATTCGACAGTAAATTTAGCACTGAGTGAAACATACAAAAAGAATATTGTGGGAAGTGTTTACCACGCTTTGACTATTTTGTGTATTTGTAACCGACAGCAAAATATGGCATTTAGTTGGCCTAATTGTGAATTTGCCTCAAGTGGACATTACAAAACTCATTTGCATGTGATCGTGAATTGTGCATATTTTTCAATATCAATGTTTAAGCCTTAATCCCTAAATGAAATTTCTAGTTTCTAAGAACTCCCCCTTTTCTCTGGAATTTGGTGACCGTTAGAATGGCAGCTTCTTCAAACTTTTAAGGAGAGCCACAAAGCCAATCTGCTGCAAGATTTATTCCGTGCTCGCTTGTTGATTGGAAGTTTTATTATGTCTGGCAAAGTTGATAGTGTGTGATTGTTTTTTTTTTTCACAAGGCAAAAGGTTGCCAACGGGTATCAGTTGTGAGAATAACATTTGGAGTCTCATGGACTTTCGCAGTTGCCTGTAGATCAAACCATTGAACAGACACTAAATAGAAGCACTAAGACAAAGGGAGGCATAGTGGGGTTCAGCCTGAGGAAATGTGCCGTCCAGCGATGGATGCTTACTGCTCATTCCAGTGCTGCTTTCGTAGATAACTGTTGAGAAATCGCCACACACGACTGCACATGGAGACAGGACCAGTTCACAAAAAAGAGATAATTAAGATGACAGGGAATAGATCGAAGTATTCAGCAACTAGCTCAATGCATTTGAACCATCCAAGGAACATCTTAGCATCCACTTCATTCGTAGAAGAGAGATTGATCGCAAATTTAACAGGATTATATTGTCTGAAAAACCCCCCACACTGAACCTGGGAAGCCCGGGCGAAAGCGTGTTTCACAGTAGGAGACAGGAACGTCATAATCTAAACAAACAGAAATTTGTTTTCCCACCTACTAGTCATCGGAAAGGGCCGCCAAATGAACCAGAGAGATCTGCTGACCCACGAGCTTGGCCCTTTCATCTGGTCTTTTGCTTTATCTGATGATCCATTGGCCAAGGCAAACAAAGCCGTTCAACCTAAGCTTCTCGAAGATGGAGCAGAGTGCCTCCCAAGTTCACCTGATCAGACAACAGCTGCCATCATAGATACCACGTCGAGTCTGGAGGCGTTGGTCTAGGTGCCTGACAAATTATCTGAGCTGGCAGAGATACTTCCTCGTACATGAGTGGTTAAAAAAGAGACCACTCTGTATGTCACCCATGAAGACTACACCAAGATTCGTCCCTACGAAACGTATATAATTATCATCAAATAACTAAAATACTACATGGCTCTGATTGTCTGAGAGGTGTGTTTGCATGAGAGTATGTAAACACAGTTGTGACGTCACGATACTTTGATACCTTGATACATGTCGTGGCTTCGACTCCTGCTAGGGGCTCGGAAATTTTTTCCGAGAATTTTCAATGTGTGACTCATCATCTGTTTCATTTTCATAGCATTGGGTGGTTGGCTGGCTCACCAAATTAAAGTAAGAAAAAGCAAAGCCGGAAATGGATGAAGAATGACCAAATTTTGATGTGGATGTAGAGGAATATTTAACAGAGCCTGAACCAAAACGGCAGAACACACTTGCATGCACACACATACACAAAAACCGAACAGCTTTGCAACACTAAGCGATACAGACTTGGTCGACCTCGTTGAGCTGAATCAAAGTTACGAAAATATGTGGCCAAGTACGCAGTGGCAGTTTTTTTCAGGTTCTTTTTCCATAAAAATACTTAGCTAAAAGCTATTTTTATTTTGTAAAAAACTTTACGCTACACGTTAAAAATGTTTCAAATCAAAAGTTGTAATACAGACGGGCTTCAGCGCGAGGAATTGACGACGATACTGGACAAAAAGGTAAGGAGAAATTAAACTAAAACTTGCGACCGTTTTAAGCCGAGGCAAGAAGCAAGAAGGGTAGAAATTACAGCAGAAGCACTCTACTGGGTATCCGGAATGGCATAGAGAGGTTTTTGAACAACCCACCCTTCAAGAAACGCATACACATTGCTACCGATCCCGTTTTCCAGCACCAGCGACGGGTGTCGTACATCCTCAGCAGAACGCAAGAAGCTCCAAACCAGTCTTCGCCAGATTCTGATTCCGTGGATTTGCACCATTTGGCACTAAAGGAAATATCGAGAGGCCAGTCGATGACAATTGAATCGATGCAGCAATCAGTGACGGCATATTCCCTCGCTGTCACCCAAGCAAGTGCATTAGATGCAAACAGTCAAGCTATCGCTCGGTCAATACAGCAAGGCCTGATAACAGAGAATTTGGAAACATGGAAGAAACACGAACTTGGTGGTGCTGAATTTTCACTTCGTAATTTTCTCAGCTACCGTCAGCTCCTAGTGAATTCTTTTGTTATCACTAAAACTTGCATAATTGTATTTACAAGAATCTTAAGCTTATTGATTAACAGAATATCGTTTGTAGATTGACGAAGGATGTTCAAGTACTTCCTTTCTCTTCCAAGATATGATATCATTGCAGAGTGCATTACCACAACCATACTTACAATGCTATCGAAAACGTCCCAACAGCTACGATTTATTAAAGGATCTTACGGCAGTTATAAAGCGCTTAATGCACCAACAGTTTGAAGTGCATGCATTTGATGTACGTTATTAAAGGCAGTGATAAATTATTTGTGGTGTTTTCTTTTGACAGGTACCCCAAGGCTAATTTATGTCTAAAATACAAAGATGAAGTCTGTCTAACCCGTTTCGTCATATCTCAGCAAAGTTGCCCGCTATATTTAGCCAAAAACATACTTGCTCGACCAAAGATACTAGAAAGCGGACATGCAGGGCCCTGGTGCACTGTAAATTCAAAAGAGCTGTTTCAGCCCTAAAGTGCCGATTCAGCGCTTTGACCCTGTGGTTGTTTTGGCCCCTTGTGGGGCTATTTCGGGAAAATTGGTCTGAATCGGCCCCATTAAAAACCATTTCAGCCCCACCAAAAACCGAATCAGCCCACTTGTAGAAATCAATTTAGCCCTTAGGTACAGTTCGGCTCTGACATAAAGTTGTTTTGACCCAAACTGTTAGGACCATTTCGGGTAAACCCGATTAGGGTCACTTTGGGTGATCCCAAAATGGCCTTCAATTTGGGAGCCATTTTGCAGGGACACCCAACGAGAAACTTTTAGCAAAATACTTGAAACATCGTTTTTTGCTTTCTAAGATTGTTTCAGAGCTTTTGAAAGGCATATTTACGGTGGTTTCAAAGGGACATACATTTCTCCCACTTTTTGGGGGGCTTGCGACTTACTTGCTACTTACTTGCGACTTACTTGCGACTTACTTGCGACTTACTTGCGACTTACTTGCGACTTACTTGCTACTTACTTGCGACTTACTTGCGACTTACTTGCGACTTACTTGCTACCTACTTGCTACTTACTTGCGACTTACTTGCGACTTACTTGCTACTTACTTGCGACTTACTTGCGACTTACTTGCTACTTACTTGCGACTTACTTGCGACTTACTTGCGACTTACTTGCTACTTACTTGCGACTTACTTGCTACTTACTTGCGACTTACTTGCGACTTACTTGCTACTTACTTGCGACTTACTTGCGACTTACTTGCGACTTACTTGCTACTTACTTGCGACTTACTTGCGACTTAGCGGCGACTTAGCTGCGCCTTAGTTGCGACTTAATGAACACCACGTGGCAACGGAAGGCCTGGTCGCCTCGTCATAAAAACGGCTTCTCCAGACGAAGAATCGCATCGGGAGGTGGACCAGGTGACTACGGCTTCTTCAGAGTTAACTTTCGCCGGATATTGTACTGTCCTATGATCTGTAGCTATGAAGTTTATTAATATCTTCGTTTTAGTTGTTATTTGTACTGCCTCAACAGCAGTACTTCCAAATTACTCTCCTGCAATAAGGAACAATGCACTTACTCGCGAGGAGATAATAGAAAACTATTTTAACCTTGGACTTACAGCATCGGAAATTGCATTATTTCTTGTAAGTGTGCACGGAATACGCATCTCGCTAAGGCATTTGAAGAGAATACTAAGGCAGTTGGGATGTACAAGACATCGCCATCCGAGTGATCTTAATGAGGTTGTACAAGCAGTCGAGGAAGAACTGAGAGGTAGTGGAAGCCTTCTTGGATATAGGGCGATGCATCAGAGACTTATCAATCAGTATGGTCTTGTTACTACGCGGGAAGTCGTTCGTCATGTTTTGAGGATCTTCGATCCCGAAGGAGTGGAATATAGATCACGACATAGGTTACGAAGAAGATTGTACCGATGTAAAGGGCCTAATTATTTATGGCATATTGACGGGTACGATAAACTGAAGCCATATGGATTCTGCATTCATGGTGCAATTGATGGTTTCAGTCGAAGAATTGTCTGGCTAGAAGTAGCATCATCAAACAACGACCCACGTATAATTGCTCAGTACTTTCTAGACTACGTGCGTCAGTTGGGAGGTACGGCGCGCATTGTACGGGGAGACCGGGGAACCGAGAATGGAAACTTGGCAGCCATTCAGCGTTTCTTCCGCCGGTCGATGAATGACGATTTTTCGGGTGATAAAAGTTTTATGTTCGGAAAATCTACATCGAACCAAAGGATAGAGGCATGGTGGGGACGTCTGAGACAGGGCTGCGCAGACTGGTGGATCGAGTTTTTTAAAGACCTGAGAGATTCTGGTTTGTACTGTGATGATAACATCATACACTGCGAGTGCCTGAAGTTTTGTTTCATGGATGTCATACAAAGCGAACTACACAGAGCTGCAAAGGAGTGGAATATTCACAGAATTCGACCATCTAGCAACGTGGAGTCCCCAGCTGGAAAGCCAGATGTTATGTACTTTATACCAGAGTCTGTCGACGCTCAAGATTATGTGACTCCAGTTGACATGGATGAGATTGAAATTGCAGAGGATATGTGTGCAGAGCGACCACAAGCGAAAGGATGTTCCCCATACTTTAGAGAACTCGCCGAAATTATCATGGAGGATGAAGGACTGGAACTAGCCACAACTGCCGAGGAAGCTCTTCAACTATACTTCGATCTGTTAGATTTCATAGATGATCTATAACTCAGATACCTACTGAACATGAACTCTAGATCTGCTTCGAATTTGATCTGTTCTTGGTAAAAAATACATTCAAAATAAGTTCGTGTTACACTGAGTAATGTTATATTTTGTTACAGAAACGTCGGTTCCTAGACGACTTCATTTCTATTTATAGCGTTTTGACTTCTAAACTTCGAGTTTCAACCGCGTGTACATTCTCTTTTCAAATATGTTTGTTTATTTCATCTAGTTCATCTTTACTTGTATTTTATACGGTTCTTTTCTGTCAGTCTATGCTGTTTCGTGATCGAGCGCCAGGTAACTGCAGTAAATGGCGGTTTCAGAAGTAAGATGTATTGATTACATATGTTGTAGTTACTTCACTTTACACTTTATTGACCACTTCCCATAGGGGCTTTTCAGGGACAATTACAATTAGAATAAGGGAATAAGATCGGACGTCAGCACTTGGAGGCGCCTCAGGCAGCCGCTATCGGTCCATTATTCATCTCATCTCAGCCACCCCACCCAAGGAAAAGTTGCACTGAGTTCAATTTTATCCTTGATTCATTTTTCATTTTCCTTTGTTTTGTATTTATTATCATACAATAACAGAAAAGAACAAATTAAAATCAAATTTGCACCAAGGATAAAGTTGAACCGAACCACTATCTTCACTGCTGGAATAGTCATGAACTCATGCCGCGCTACGGATAAGCATTCCCATCACCCTATTATGGCTATTTAGCACATTGTGAGCCCTTGGGGATCGTAGCTAACCTATTTAAGTCATGCTTTCCAATTTCACTCCATCTTTTCGCGAAGCTTTGCTAGCGGGAACTTTTTGCGAAAATTTCCCACTCTCCTCCCCTTCAGCGATGTTTATCCTTCCTTTTTAGTATATTTACAACTCATTACCCGGGCAAAATTTTTCCCCCGTAACATATCCATAGCTCGGCAATGAGTGACTATTAATATTATGGCAGTGAAGATTTATTACAAAATATACATGGATCAAGCAAGTCATTCATATACAAAAAATCTGTAGAACTTTATTTCTTGAGGACCAACACTGTCTTACACAACTTGCAAATAAACGTTTTCACGGGGCAGGTTGACAAACGTCGCAATGCCTGCCTCAGTAGAGGAGTCTAGCTTTATCTCAGTCAACTGTAACGTAAGTGGTTAGTAGTCACCACAGCATCAATGCCTCTGCAAAGGACTCCTGAAGGTGTGTCCACAAACCTAAACTAATTTACGTGTGTATAGCAAGTAACACCCGTTACACTTTCCTTTATGTAAATTCAACATTTCAAATTTCAAAAAACGCTTTTACCCCTGAAGACCCACTACTATGGTGGAAGTGTAGTCTTTTAACTGCATGCGTTTCAAAATAAACTAATTTAGAAAATTCAGCGAATAAGTTTTCACGAGCTTAACCGTAGACGTTTACACATATCGTGTCACATTTTATAGTACTGATTTCTAACATTTCATAACATCAACTAATACTATCTAGTTGTAATCCAACAAAACAGTACAAAACAGGCACGTTCCTTCCAAAATGAAGAAGCCTCTGTCTACCGATAACAAAGTCACCACAAAAACTGTCTGACAGATTTCATCCTGTTTAGTGTTTAAAGACATCTTTAACCAGTTTCAGCTCACAATGAAGTAAACTTCCAGGACAATTCGTTGAGAAGGAGCGAGTTCATTTGGCTCCTGAAGTCATTGAAGCTTCCATAGCCGCAAGAAGGCAAATCTAATACGGCGGAACAGGTGTGTGCCAGAGGGTGTGGCAAGGAACCTAATTCGTGGACGTGAAACACTACTTGTATCTTCTCCACAACCGGAATGGGACTGCCGGTGACATAACGAAGGAATCGCCCGAGCTCTTCGCGTCCGAGACCCCTGATGTACCTTTTGAGATACGAGAAGACTTGGAGCCGTGATTTGTGCGTATGAACCGATGGGTCCTCGACAAGCATAGATATAACTCGTGAAGGTGTCAGTCGCATCGTGTCATAAAGCTTTAAGACGTCTTCTTTACTACATTGCCACAGTTCTTTGTAGTTTCCGTCAACAAGTCCTTCTTTGATTATGTCCATTGCCATTGCAGGTTTCGAAAGCAACTCGTTTTTCGCCACTTGCACCAATGTAGCTTGTAGGTTGGTCACCGATGGTCGCTTTGTCACTTGGTAGTCGCTGAAAAAGTCTAATAAGAAATCGTAAGATTTCTCAGTAAGTTTTCCTTGTTTGGTTTCTTCGATGATTTCTCTCATCTCCACGGACTCGTTTTCTGATATATATGCCAAGAAGGACTCGATGAGATCTTCATCGGTTAGGGCTTGGCGGCCGCAAAGCATAGCGACCATAAACGCCTTATTTATTTGAATTGGAAATACGCGGGTGAGAACGTACTGATGGCTGATTATACGACCCACTGCCCTCAGCATGGGCTCCTCGATGCCTGGTCCAATGCGGGGCACAAATGTGGTAGTACCTTCAAAATATTCATCCAGAAGTTGTTTCCAGAAGATGGAATACGCTTCTCTCTTTATGCCGTCGAAATCCATCCCCTCCTCCCCGTAAAAAGAAAAGGTAGCCTGGCTCTCTGCAATATCACTCGTGGACTCGTAAATGTTCAAAAGGTCCTGCATGACCGTCTCGCGATGTATCCACACATTTCGCACGCCATGTTCAATCAACTTCTGTAAACAGTATTCTATTTTCTCGTTTAAAACCTGCGACAAACGAAAAATTATTATGTATATTTTCTGGATTTAGGCTTTTATTAACTTTTGATAAATTCGAAGCAAACTCAACCCTCTTTTGTCACTGAAAGAATGCGGCAATGAGTGGAAAATCGCTCAATGGTGGAAAGTTTACACTATTGTTCCGGATGAATACATGTGATATTCTTGCTTTTCCACGACAAAATATTTTTGCCTAAAATGAAACCGCTCTATTTGTAACCGTTGTTCAGTGTTTCAAGGCAACAAAGAAACTCGTGGTTGGGTAGCAGGTAAGTGTGTGGGATATTGTATCGTGTGCGACAAGCAACGGGTCAAACACAAACGTAGTCTCCTGCACGAAATGAACGATCGCATTTATTCTTCAGACACTTAACTGAGGGGTGTAAATGAGAAAAAGAGGCATCAATTTGCACACGAAGTTCTTTTTCTCCTGGCTTAATACTGTGTCACGTGTAATTGGTAACTTGGCAATAAACAAACACCGTAATCTTCACTCACGTAAGACATGGTTGATGAAAGTACATTGTGAACTTATAGTCAGGGGTGGTAAAATCGCTCCAAACCATAATATATGAAAAATTAACACGGGAAAGGTGTTCTTGTTTCTTTTCGTCCCTTTATCTGGAGGTTCATGGAGAAGAGTACAAATTAAGTTACCTGGCTTTCAGCCTCCGCAGTGGATGGACTATGACTGGTGTTTACAATCTGTCTGAATCTCCTTCCGGGTGAGTCACTGGAAATACCCGAGTCAGATGATGTTAAAGTAGCATTTTCTGGAGTTTCGTCTTCGTTAACTCCCTCCCTGAAATTAAATAAAATTTGAAACCCACGGTTTATATGGAATTAAAAAATAATCATGTGCTTGTTTGGAGTTTGCTCCTATAAAACGTTCAGAGACGCAGTTTCATTTTGTAACCACTTTGATTTAGGTCATTTCCATGCATTTTTGCTCTCCGTTTACACTTACGGCACTAAGACCTTCACCAACGTTGCCAAAACGATCCCGATTCATATACAGTGTAATAAACCGAAACTCCTACTCTGAACACTTATAATCGCTCGAAATGGCGGTCCTGTTTGCTGCTACAACCGTGTAACTCGACAGTATTGTCTAGTTATATTAAGATGGTTTTAATAAAATGCCTCTGATCGTTTTCCCCTTCAATCGTACTTTCAAGGACACCATCACCACTTAAACACGTGACTGTCCCTTGCATCCAGATGGAATTGGTTCAGTGCATGTTGCTTGCGTTTTTCGTGACTGTCGGAAACGAGGGTTACTTCCGTTTCACTAAATGGAACAAAAATGAGGATTTAAAAACTGTTACTAAACCAAAAGCTGCCTTGCTGCCCCCATCATGCCTTGCAAAGACGATTATAAAACAAACCAAAAAAGACATAGGGCTATGAAACAGACAATGCTGTAACGATCTAAAGGTGGACCAAGACACACACAAATAAGTGCTACTTACACTTCATCTTCTTCCATCAAAATAGGGGGTGGCGTCTCTGGAACACTGGAGAGTGGCCACATGGTGTCTTCAGATTGGACGGTGGAATTTAAACTGTTTTCAGACGATGCACCAAAACCTTGAAAACAAACAATCTCATCTGGAAAAGCTGGACTTCCCTCGCATGTAGACATCGAAATCATCACGCGGTCAACAGTTTCAATGGGCAAGGAAGGGTTCAGCTTCGCCTCATCAGGCGTAGAAAGAGTAAAATGCTCAGGCGTCAAGCTGAGGGAACCAACCCAGTCATACACAGTTCCTACTTCATAATCCTTTGCAAATTTACGCGTTTGAACACCAAGTGTCACGTGTCTCACAGACACTTGAACGAGTGGCTCACTCATTTCGGGCTCATCGGGCACCCTCATAGCTCTAGCTGCACGCAGACTTTCTTGTCTTGTAGTTACTTCTTGACATTGGAGGAGCTCCTCTCGCTTCTTACTTTCCTTTGCCTTGTCGTTTGCCAAAGAATCGAGATACTCTTTGTCTTGACTTTCCCTCAGAGATTTTCTCTCTTCCGAAGAGCCAAGCAAATCTGAGTGGTCACCTGGAGATGTGCCCTGCCCGCCAAAAGCAGGTGTTAACAAATCACTGTCGTCGTCGTCGCTGACATAGTGTACTTCGTTTTTCTTTTCTTGCCTTTCGCTGAGCCTCGTTAAGATATACAGTCTAACTTTCGTTAATTTGTGCTTGGCAATGTATTTTGCCAAAGTGAAGTCCTCGTTCACTTCCTCGCATTTAAAGTTTCCTAACTTTAATGTCATTTCATTGGTGCTACCAAATGTGGATATCCCATCCGGAAAAAACACATCTTTCATTAGGTCTAAAACCTCTCTCGTTGATGCATTTAGTGGAATCGATAGCTCTCTGGTGCCTCCTCCTTTCACCATGCGGACACCAACATAACGGTTTTCTTGATTGTTAAAGTGTTGCCAGCCAACTTGGACTTTCTTACTAGATCGTACTGGTAGAGGGTCGTCTTCCTCTGATGACTGGAACTTCTTCGTAGGGTCGCTAGTGGCTGTCTTACTTCTTGTTGATTTGGAACCGACTTGTTTTGAAAGCTCTAGGAGTTTTCTTTTATGCCCTTCCTTTTCTTTATCTGTGCCACTTAAAGCGAATGATCGTAGAGCAAGTATGTCACCTCTTCGCTGCAGACCAAGAGCTTGGAAGTCCTTATCAGTGGCCATTCTCACAGCTGTAAAATCCATCTGCAGTCAAAAAGAACACAGCATGAAGTTTAATTTATTGATGCGATCGTTCGGGTGCGAATTTAACGCACAAGTATAGCGTTCTTTAAAGTATCCCAAATGTTTCATGTTGTTGCCATAAATAAATAATGTGAATTTCAACAAATTCGCACGATGCTTTTTGCATCAGGGCAGTATTTAGTAACTGCCATCTATGCTGTCCTAGCTTCAGGGTGTCACTGTTGTGATCACAAGACTTCCCAAAAATAGTTGTGAGTTAAGTTTTGAGCAGACCTTTAACAGAACAAACATGGAGAAGCACCTTATCTGTGGAAGTAAGGGATCGCTATACACGATAGTTGGAAGCCTTTCTCAACAACAGTACAAGGATAAGGATCTGTGTGACGAACGGTTCATCTGTGGTGTAGTGGTCATCACATCTGCCTTGTAAGCAGCTGGAGACCGGGGTTCTATTCCATAGTATGATACATTATGCTTTTATGCGTTTATTTCCTTAACTTTTTTTCTTTCATATGACGATCTAAATATGGCTGATTCACTTAGTAAGAATATTCCTTGTAGTCAGTTTATGAGTCAATTCCTGAAGCCTGATCTGTGCCCACAGGGAAACCCTCAGGCATTTCACTTTTTGAAAATAAACTAATAAATCCCCAACAATGTGGACCAATTACATGGTCAAATGGGTTGGGGTGGAAAAGTTAGTCAGCAGAGCGCGTTTTTATATTGTTCGGATAGATTTTTTTCCGTTGCCCATGTTTTTTTTTTATTCATTCAGTTTATGGGGACCCAGTGAGCAGCACAAGAGTATTAGTCTCAGTCTGAGTCTGTCTGAGTCTGTCTGAGTCTTTGTGTCTGAGTCTTTGCGAAGCCAGGGTATGCCCTGGGGAAGGGATGATAGAATTGACCCCTATCAGTTATGCTGCATTGGTTGGCAAGTGAAACACTAACTTATTATCAACTATGAGCTGGCAAAGTAAAATTAACTGCAGTAGCGAATTTGGAAAGCTGATGTTTCGAGCGGGTGGTTCATTCCATCAACCGCTCCCCCCCGGGGGAGGAGGGGGGGGGAGAGCGTCACGCACGCACCGATCTTAAACAGACCCCAGGCAGGTTATGTATCTGGCATTCTTGTGACCATTTGTGATCCACTTTAGTACTATAATGCATCATCAAAGAATTTTGAACGGCTGGGAGGAATAAAATCAAATGTTTAACACTGCAAACCCTATTTAATTGTCTGAATGCTACCACTGAGGGATATGCAAATTAGTCGACAATCACTGCTATCTGCAATGTTTGTTTTGCTCACGTAGAAAAGCACTGATAAGAGCGAAATTATTTTAAGACTCCTAATATGAAACACCGGGAGAGTGATTTTGGAAATAAAAGGCCGAATTTGCCTTTGGTTGGAAGTCTTGGAGCCGTGACAATACATGCGCAACTTTTGGTATGTTTATATACACTTTTAGTCCCACAAAAGATTATAATATATAACATTTTGCGATACAAAATCAAACGAAATGAAACGACATTAAACGAACAGATATTAAAAAAACAAGGAAAAATGCTAATTACGACAGTACGCCACATTCCCAACCACGAAATTCACCGAGCAAACTTGAATAAACAAGTTGCGATCGCTTACCATTTCGTCCTTAAACGTTTGGCAAACACTTGCTTCCACGTTCCTTTTGCCTTTTAAAAACTGGAAAATCTGAAGAGAATAAATGTAATTTTCAGCTAATAGTTTGAAAGTTTGCTATTTGCAACGGAAATATGAACAAAATACCTGGTCCACCTCCTGATACGGTTCTTCGTCTAGAGAAGCCATTTTTATGACAAGGCAACCAGGCCTTCCGTTGTCACGTGGTGTTCATTAACCCGCAAGTAAGTCGCAAGTAAGTAGCAAGTAAGTCGCAAGTAAGTCGCAAGTAAGTCGCAAGTAAGTCGCAAGTAAGTCGCAAGTAAGTAGCAAGTAAGTAGCAAGTAAGTCGCAAGTAAGTCGCAAGTAAGTAGCAAGTAAGTCGCAAGTAAGTCGCAAGTAAGTAGCAAGTAAGTAGCAAGTAAGTTGCAAGTAAGTAGCAAGTAAGTCGCAGCTAAGTCGCAAGTAAGTAGCAAGTAAGTCGCAAGTAAGTAGCAAGTAAGTCGCAAGTAAGTAGCAAGTAAGTCGCAAGTAAGTAGCAAGTAAGTCGCAAGTAAGTCGCAAGTAAGTCGCAAGTAAGTAGCAAGTAAGTCGCAGCTAAGTCGCAAGTAAGTCGCAAGTAAGTCGCAAGTAAGTCGCAAGCCCCCCAAAAAGTGGGAGAAATGTATGTCCCTTTGAAACCACCGTACACATATTTGTGTAAGCTAATACAGATTGATCTATTCGGCGTTTTTAGCTGAAAATTTAGGCCGCAGAAAATTTTAGGAAACAAAATCCTATCCGCCGAATTTCCGAGGTGCTGATGGCTTTCCGAAAATGCTGACAATGCTAGCTGGTCTTATTTTGCCGGCTCTAAACGACATATTTGTCTCTCCGAAAACAATAGAAACTAACAAGTCCTGTTGTTACGAAAGTCCGACGTGATGTTTCGCCGAAGAAATCTCTAGCTTTCACTGCAATCAAATCCAAAAATCTCAGGCGATTTTAGGCCTTCCGAACAGATATTCCCCGAAACGAACCGTTAGGTGCCCCTGATTTTGGTACTTGACCGAACTGAATTACCTGGGAAACCACCGACAGGTTTACTTTTGGCTACTGTAACGTTTATTGATTTTGTCGATTTAAACTTTCCTTTCAAACTCGTGCATTTTATTATTCACTGTTGATATGAAACGCACGAAATTGAGAGACTGATACTGGACTGAGAATGAGTTGTCAGTGAGATTACCGGTATTCTATGACATCACTTTTAGAATTATTCTTTTTCTCTTTTGGTATTCATCACAAAAAAAAATGAAGGACAGAAAAATGAATACACAGAATGAATACGTGAAAAGAATGGTATGTGTGGAGAGAAGAACCCAGAAAAAAAAATATATGAGTTCCAGATGGGATTCCAACCCACGACCTTCCGCATAATAGGACCTCGAAATATTTATATTTTTAAATATTCTATTTCAATTTTGTTATTATTAGAAATGTTGGTAGAACAATAAAGTTTTCTTTAGTCGATTTTCCCTGCTTTGACACCCCGCCAAAACTGGAATCATCAGACTGGCCGAGGAGGCTTGGGTACTAATTGAGCATGAGCACACGAGTTCATTTCCAAGAGCCTGTTCGATTTTTGGCGCCAGCTTCCAACGGTTTCTGTGCTGTTCTTCGAGTGGTAGTCAGAGATAAATGTGACTCGTTTTGAAAAGATGGTGGATGAACTGTATCTTCTCGTCGCTTTACACTCTCTGAACAACTGTAGGCAACCCTTTCACAACGTACATTATATTTACGGCTGCCTCACGTAGTGTTCTCCCGAGCATCTTCGAGTATAAACGGTTTTGGCCGCCACATTTCTCGCCGTTTCAATGATTGCAGTGATTGCTATCTGCTTAGTCTGCTGTAATTTCGTAGATTACGGAGGTAAGTTTAGAATGAAATGTACCGGTTCTTTAAATAAT
Source organism: Siderastrea radians (assembly GCA_964017195.1). Classification (NCBI taxonomy): domain Eukaryota; kingdom Metazoa; phylum Cnidaria; class Anthozoa; order Scleractinia; family Rhizangiidae; genus Siderastrea; species Siderastrea radians. Next base: position 22,634,641 of record OZ024892.1, read on the forward strand.
TCCTATCGCTGGTCACAATAAGGGTTGATTGGCGTGTTTACTTACAATTAAACATTGGACGAAAAGCCTAGGCCAGAGGCTTAAATATTACCTATTGTAAGTGAATTAAAAGCTAACCACAGCATGAGCATTCAGCTTACATATTTGTACTGTGTCATATTATCCTTCCTAATTTGTTTGTTGTTACATGTATGTCGCACTGTGGAGAATGCCAGTTAGGTGGGAAGTTTTATGCTGAGATTTGCTGTCTGAAGCATTGCTTGATTGTGTTTCAAAATATCCATTTCTGTTTTGTTTGTTACTTTGTTGTACTTTGGTCGAGACATATGCGAGTTAGGTGCAGAGGGTTATGCTGGAGTTTCCTACATGTATCTGTTGCATTGATTGATCATGATACAGCATGTGCAGTATTTCAAATTATCCATTTCTGTTTCTTCATTACAATGTACTGTGGTCAAGACATGCCAGGTAGTAGCAAAGTGCTACACTGAAGTATACTGTAGTAGTTATATACTTGTCAATCACTCAATGATATAATACAGGATTTAATCAACAGTTGACTTGAGTCGTAATGGATCATCTAAGCATTGAAGTCATTAGAACACATGTACTTCATGTACATGTAGTGTATCAACATAATTCTACATTGGCGACGAGGTAAAGTGAAGGATGCCCTACACTCCTCAGCCCTCTCCAAGCACAGAGAATGCAGCAACATCTAATGTACCTACCTATTTAGTGCCACTTGATGATTCAACTGTTTGTAAAGCAAGTCAACCATAATGACTATGCTGGCAAATATACAAGCAGGATATTTAGCAACAATTCCATTTTTTTTTCAGAATCACAGATCCAACAACAAAGAAATATAGCTTGCTGATCTATGGAGGAGAAGACATTGCTGATGTCAAGGAGGCACTTCCGGATCCATTTCAGATTCGAAAAATCAATAAACACATCATGCCTAAGCAGAACAAGGGTTTCAGTTCCAGCTTAGCAAGCTGTAACAGAACAGTCAGAACGACTCATAATCTTGTTTCAACAGACCTGGTGCAATATTCTAGAATATTTTCCATTTCTATTTTCATACTTTATTCCTTTTTTTTGCCACTGTCCTGTGATTGGGTGCCAAGCTTTATGCTGAGGTTTGTCTCCCCTCTGTAGGGCATTGCTTATTCATATTGCAACATATGTAATAGAGCAGTTTTCAATTGAGTGTCGAAAGTGATGTTGTGTTTGCTTTGGTTTTGCTTACTTCGGTCTCTGATTGGTTAAAAAGGCTCGCGCCACTTTCTCAACCAATCAGAAGTAAAACCAAAACCAATCGTGACTTGCTCGTACACGTTTTCCAGCGCTTGACGCTAATTACTTGTATTTGCTTCGAATTCTGATTCGTCCTTTTTGTGTTTTGTTCCCGTTGTGATTGGTTAGAGTAATTACTTTGGTTTTGGTTTTACGACACTCATTTGAAAACCGCTCTATTCTAAAGTATTTTTTGAATTATAACTGGTAATTACATATTACATATATGTTCTGTTTTGGCTTTTTGCTATGTTGTGCTGTGATTGAGGTGTATGCCAGTTGGGTGTGAAGCTTTGTGCTGAGGTATCCCTTTTTTAAGGCATTGCTCAGTCATACTTTAACAGATGCAATGTGCCAAAGTATTTATCATTCCTAATTTCATGATCATTATTTTCTGTTTTGGCTTTTTGCTATGTTGTACTGTGATTGAGGCATGTGCCAGTTGGGTGTGAAGCTTTATGCTCAGGTATCCCTTCTTTAAGGCATTGCTTTGTCATATTACAACAGATGCAATGTTCCAAAGTATTTATCATTCCTAATTTCATGAACATTATTTTCTGTTTTGGCTTTTTGCTATGTTGTACTGTGATTGAGGCATGTGCCAGTTGGGTGTGAAGCTTTAGGTTGAGGAATCCCTTCTTTAAGGCATTGCTTTGTCATATTACAACATATGCAATGTTCCAAAGTATTTTTTGTTCCTAATTTCATAATTGTTATTTTCTGTTACTGGCTTTTAGCTGTGTTGTACTGTGATTGAGGTATGTGCCAGTTGGGTGTGAAGCTTTATGCTGAGGAATCCCTTCTTTATAAGGCATTGCTTAGTCATATTACAACAGATCCAATGTTCCAAAGTATTTTTCATTCCTGATTTCATAATTGTTATTTTCTGTTACTGGCTTTTTGCTGTGTTGTACTGTGATTGAGGTATATGCCAGTTGGGTATGAGAGTGGAAAATATGTTACATTAAGTGGAAATACATTAATTGTTATAAAAGTTTACAGATATTACAGTTTATCATGTATGGTATACCACAAGAGTCTTCAAAACTTCAATTCACTTGATTGTTGTACAGTTTGAAAAGGTATGTACAAGAACCAAATAAATGAGTGTTTGAAAGCTGCAAGTTGAGTTTAGTTTCATTACATGTATTTGCCAATAAGGGAAAAAAACTGCAGGCACAGAAAAGACCATTCAACTTCTGAAATGACCCAACATGGAGCTGAATTGGCTCTATTTTGAGGGGTCATTTGCAAGAGGGCTAAAATTTTAGGGGGCTGTTTTGGCCATTTAAAATTCCAAAACGGCACTGGTGTTTTCCATATTGACCCTTCACATGGTCTAATTTGGCCCCAATATAAGGGTCGATTAAGCCCCCAAAATTGATACCGAAACAGCCCCATTTCAATGAGGCTGAATTGGCCCTAGAGCAGTACCAATCTGGACTCGCCCGTTTCGGCCCAGATTTTGGGGCCAAATTAGCTCTTTTCATTTTACAGTGTGGACGAATTGTCGTGAACCCAGCTTTTGAAGAATGGGTTTACGAAGATGAGAAGCCAACTATGGTTATTCCGGTGAAAAGACAAACCACGCATTATGTAGAAGAGGAAATCGCCCAAAGTAACTCTGCGAATGATGGAAGGAAAAAGCAGCAGTTACAAGGTAGCTTCAACTATGGTAAAGTGGTTTCCACTCACGGTTCAAGTCGTGTGTCATTGTTGCTAGTTGCCTTTCTGTACGTCATGTCAATCGCTGCAAAAGTGCTGAATTCACTGATGTTGTTTGGAAAAATCGGTTACAACTGTGGCTGTACCGACGATCAATTAGGTAAGTTTAAGCGAGTGGTTTGGTTTTTCCCTTGCTATGATAAATTTCTTATATTACTTTTCACAGTTAGGAAAGATAGCTCTTGAATGTTGGAAATATGACATCAGCTCGTCGGACGGTCAAAGTCAATAACTATGGCTATCTCACCTTGCCGCTTCCTTAGCTTTGTTTCATTTTATGAACTATCATTAAAATCTAAGAAATGCAGTTAACCGACAAACAAATGATAAAAAAAGAAAAGTTGATTGACTGTGCACGTTGCTGTTGAAAATGTAATGTATTTGCAAATCGAGGACAGAAAATGCCCAAAGCAACTTTGTGATATTTCAGCTCGTTAGGGTGCTTTCATTTTGTTTTCGATCTGTTTTATTGATTTCCAAGTTGTGTGAAAAAAAAAAATACAGTGTAAGTATAAATCCAAAATCAAAAGAATCACGCAGCAAGCCCAAGCAGACTTCAGTTTACGTTCGTGTTATCCTGTTAAATTCTGCTCGTTTTTAAACTATAAGGTACCTGAATCTTTCCTCAGGCAGGTAGTACGTTTAAAGGCATGCAGTCATTAAGGGCCTGTTTACAAGGAGGGAGGGTTACCCTAGCAGGAGAGTCAAAGATAGCCCGGGCTTAGCAAGCAAAATTTCACAGGTAGGGTAACCCTACCACCCGGGTCAACTTAATGTGCTTGGTAACTGCTTGCGTTTACCCAGGGTCTGGAAACAAGTAGAAGGTTTAACCCGGGTAGGCCGGTTAACCCTACCTGGGGTGTTTACAAGGGGAAAATTAACCTGCCTGCCAGGGTAACCCTAGCACGCAGATAGGGTAACACCCCAGGTAGCCCTAGCTGCCTTGTAAACACGGCGAAGAAAAAAAGAGGAAATGTGTGAGTGCTAGGGTAATCCGCTTGCTAGGGTAAACCTCCCTCCTTGTAAGAAGGCCTTTAATGTACTGCAACTAATTGCAAAACCTCAAGACAGGTACCGGAACGTATACCTGTGTTACCGCAAAATTAAATTGAGTTAGTTATGTTTTTTTCCTTACCTTGTACAGGTTTAAATTACATCGTGTAACACACTTGCATTGGTTATCCGGTTGGTAACTGTCGGTTTTCTCGTGACGCTTACCTTAAATTTCCTTCTCTTGACTCATTCGCGACTTCAGGATGACGTCACGCAAGATAAACGAAACTAAGCACAATAACAACGTTACTATTTCTATGCCAACGTTCCATATTCATATGACACAAACAAACCGCTGTTAACTTTGTGGTATCGGTACTTAATAGCTCTACATGTCTTATATATGGCGCATGCGCAAGTGGCTTCGACTCAACGCTACCAAATACATTCAACTTTGCCTAAAGGCAAATATAAATAAATATTTCATTGCGTGATAAGGACCGTCTTGTCACATTGTGACTCGAAGAGAAACGAGTTTAACTCTATTCGGAGCGAAGGTGGGGGGTGATTGTGCCAGCGCTGAGTTTGGACTTTTACAGCGAAGCCCGCGCAGCGCGCTTGCGAAGCACCATTGGTAAGGAAATTTCGTGATCTATCAATGCGAGAAATTTTGGTTGTTACTTCAGCGTACGTACGCCCGTCCGTACAGACCCTTGTGGAGGGTGAGGGGAGTACCAAGGCAACCCGACCGTGGGGAGGAGAATGCCATCTTTTGAAAGAGAGTTTCTTTAACAGCTTAATTTTTAGAAAAACTACTGTTCGGACAGTTTTAAACTTAAGAAAAATAGCTAAAAAGCTAGTGGAAGGTGAAAAATTAAGTTTCGAACCGAAATTTGTCTTTCAGGACTTTCTCTTTCTTGAGTTCTACTGCGAACTCGGTCGGCACATAGCTTTAGTTCACAGCATGCGGCACTGCTCAATACGGAGCGGTGTTTCTGTTTTTTTTTTCTCCTGCTCTTTTTCTGCGACGGTCCGAACACATTTTCCCACGGAAAAACACCCGTGTTTATCACAGCAACTCAGGAACTTGCGTAACATCGAATCGAGTCGAAGTACATATCGCTTGAATTCGCAGCATTTGGCTGCAGTCCCGACCTCAAACATTGGAGAGATAGTGCCTTCTGGTTTCTACTGTCCACAACCATTAATTTTGCGGCGGTCCAAACACATTTTCCCAGGATAACACCCACATGTTATGTCGATCGAGCTCTGATCAATAAACAACCGTTCAAGTATTAAAATGAAGACTCCATATGACGACATAGCAGGTTAGTTACGTGGTTAACGCGATCCCCTCGCGTTCCAGCGGCTTGGTTTCGAGTCCTTGTGGGAGGATTTTTTCTTTTTTTTTCTTTAATTTTTTTCTTCAGTAAAAAAGGCCGTTTTCTTTAGAGTTATAGATTTCACCATTCCATTGAAAAATTATAACTTTTCTGAAGTAAGTTTTGTATTTTTGTATCATTTTCGTGGACTTGTATTGATTTTGGCTAATTCTTGGTCATTTTTGGCGATTTTCAAAGGTTCTGGCAAAATCAATCAAGTTGGCGGATCCAAAATGGCTACCGTTTGAGATCCTGACGTAATTGTTACGTCATATGATGTCACAAACTTATGTTGTCGACCTGAAAGGAAACCTTTATGGACGTACTATCTTTACTCCAAGTTTTGTTGCCATAACTTTAATTTTCTCGGAGTTAAGAGGTTGGGGGCTGAATCAGTCCCCGCCCCCTGGACCCAGAAGACAAAAAACAGCCCGGTCTGAATAGGGTTAACTAATTTCACTAATCCTCTTTGGCGTATTTTTTAATGAATATTTCACCGCTTTATAAAGACAGAATTGTCATATAACAAAGAAGAGAAACAAGTTCCACTAATTTCCCCAATTTCTCACAAAATGTTTAGTTTCACACGTTTAGGTTCAAACATTTTCAGTTTCAAATGATTAGTTACATATGTTTACTTTCAAAAGTAACATTCAATTTTCAAACGTAATTTTTTTCTTTTTGAGAGAACATTGTTTCGATTTTCAAGTTGACTAAATTTATTACGAACTCCGAGTCAACTTGTTTACTTTTGCAAGGGGATTCCCGGGTTAGGAAACCGGATTTAAACATTTTGTCATGAGATATGCGTTAACTTGCCTGAGCTTGGAGGGACAATGTCGCTTTCCCCACCCTTTCAGGATCTGATCGTTCTTAAAAAGCATTATGTTTTCGTTTTACGTCTGTGCTTACTGTTTGTATTCACGATCTTTGCCCAACAGTAAATATTTTGTTGCTCTGTGTAAACATTCTCAGTTGTAAGCGAATTTATACCGAAGTTCAACGTTTGATTTGCATGCAATAAGAAAGATAAGCGTAGTTAGAGTTTAAACGTCATTCAGTAACGTTTCGGTCAAATATTGTGGCACACAGTCACAATTTTTGTTTCGCCGGTTCGTATATAGCCTCTTCAGGCGTTTAGATATTGGGAAGCAGCGAAAAGCGGCACGCAGCGCAAACCTCCCCTCACTTTTTCTCTCGCCCCCGATTCTTCTTTCGTGCGCCGCTTTTTCGCTGCTCGTCTCAAACTTAACGCCTAGCACAGGCTAGTTCGTATACAGGCCTGAGTTGGGCTCACATTTGTCAGCCCCCCCTCCCAGAACGGCCAGTTAAAATGCCCATTGGGCTTTCTTGTTACGTTTACTTCGGTGTCTACCAGAGCCCTCGCACTGGGTCCAGATGACAAGACATTGGACAGAGTAAGAGTCCTTGAGGAAAATGCGACAAGCCTGCGACAGGAGTTGGTGAGCATAATTTTGTGTATTATTTTTGTTATTGATTTTTTAATCACTAAAAATTGGAATTTGCATCTTTCCTCTTTTATTATTTGTAGCTAATTATTTGGATAACAAATAATTAGCTTTGATGGTTTACGCCCAAACCTCAGTTTGAAAATCATGGCGCGAGAAAAAGGCTGGTTAAACATCCCAGTCCCTGTTTTGAATCTCCCTTTGAATTTTCTGGATTTCCTCATATTAAATGAGCGCCAGGGGTGATGCCACAATTTTGTTCTCTACACCAAAGGAGAATCGTCTCTGTACCACAGCAACAATAGTCTTTCCCAGACATGCCCATCCTACCAACGCTTAATGAACGCTAACGCGTTACCCCATTAACAGCATTAACGCACGTGTTGGCCAAGACCAGCCGTTAGAGATCACGGTTCTCGAGGGTTTATGATGTCATCACTTTTAACGGCAGCATATGTTTTTCTATAACCAACTAATGATCCGGGAAAAATTGGAATGATCAGACACATTTGAGAAGCAAAACGTGACCTTAGCACTGGTTGCTGCTTGTTAATAAACGGAACGCGCATGCGAAAATGGAATAAACGTAAACTTGCGTGGCAAGTAAATAATGTCTTACTTATAATATTACGGATAGAAGAAAGCGTGGGGTCTGGGTCTTTCTTAATATGTACTCACCTTAAACAGCTTGTGCGGCGTGAAAACAAATTTAATTACCCGATTACTCGATTCGATCAAGTTTGGAAAATATCACGAAACTTACAGGTCCCTGAGTGTTTCTGCACATCTTGTGAAAAATTACTTCATGTATGATGAATAGGGGAAAGCCGTACCAAATAAATAAACGCCTAATTCCCCTTTCCTAAGCGTCTAGCTAGGTGATAATCTTTTCCTTCAAAATCAAGCAAACCTAGAAGAAACCAACGAATTGAGAGCCAAAACCAACGGGACCAACGAGACTGCACTCTAAAACCCGAAAAGTTAGGTCTTGTGCGGCATTGTTTCGTTTACCACCGCCGCGCCAACGCCACCACCACCTTCACGTAGAAATGTGGTGATGATGAAGCAGTAGAATTGGGGTGGTGGTGGTTATGTCATAGGTGGTGTGAAGACAAAAAAAAATGTGGTGGCGATGGCGGTGGGGGTAGTGGGGGTAAAGAAAACAACAGAATAGTAGTTTAGTAATGGCAGTGGTACTGGTAGAACGACAACGTTTTGGTGGTGGTGTTGTGAGTGTTTTTGGTGGTGGCAGTGGTACAATAAAATTGTGGTGGCGGTGGTTCTGGTGGTAGGGATTTTGGTGGTGAAACAGTAGAATAGTGGTAATGGACTTGAACAAACTGCAAAATAGTTTTTTCAAGAGAAGCCTTAAGCTTATAGCTAAGTATCGGCATTCAACAATTAACCATGCAAATATACAGGGAACGCAATTTTATAAAACGCATGCAATTTATTACTATATCAATGCTATTATTAATTTATACAATATTTATTACTATTTTCAATACTTTGCCGAATTGCAAAATACTGAACATATGGGTTACCTCCCTTACACTCATCCTCATCCTTAGTACATACCTGCTAGGGCAATGTTCACCTTAAGGGGAGATATCCCCTTCATAATATTGCCTCATTAAATTCAATAAACTTATTTGGTTTCATTTTCTTCAGCTAAATGCAACAGCTATATAGCTTACAACCTTGAAATCAACCCACTGGAGCTCATAAAGTCAAATAGAGACAACGTTCCAAAAAGGTAGAGAAGGAAATTTACCTTATTGAGACGGGCCCGTGTGGGGCACCTTCTTATAGCAATGCAAAGAGAGAGGAATTTCGTCGAAGTAGGTTGTTTAGGGTCACTGGACGATTGATTGGTATGTTAACGATACACGAGGGTGAGGAAAGCAGAGAGCTGATATTTTGACTGTAGTTTTCTTGGGAACAAGGCTAGGAAATACAATGCCTTTACCACGCTTATTTTGAAAGAATTCGAAAATTGGTGGCGCGATAGATTGTTGTTCACAACAAGTATTTAATGAGGGTTTGGCATTAAACGGATTAAAATAGGTCATTCAAAAGCCGAAAACAAATGGTAAAGCCTTGGAAGTCTTGATTCAAATGAACTGGACATTGAAGGGTTCAAAGCTGCTCAAAGGAACGAATTGGTTGTTCCTGGACAGAATATAACATTTTCTCCAAAGAGAAGGCTTATCCAAATGTTGGCAACTGATAAATGAGGCATATACTTGAGACCTTGGAATTCCTGAGGCTTTTTGTAGCTTTTCCTGGACAAAACTAAAATCACGTTTAGTTGTTATGAACGCGTATTTGAACAGCTGTCACTGTCCTAGCACAGAACATATCAATTCAAGCATTTGCAATTTAGCTCTTACAAAGAGGGGAGGAGAAACTCTATAATCACCACTAGGTCGTTTTTGTCGCCTTTAACCCCAGGCGTTTAGCTTAAGATCACTTTTCGACAAGTAGTCAAGCGAATATACAACAGGTCACGCAAAATATATATTTCTTCGATACGCAATTTAAAAATATCCGTGGATCTATGTGCCCACAACTGTATAACTCCAACTTGTAGGGCAAAGCACAGTTTTTTTCCTTCTTAAACAAAACTGGAGTGTTCATGAAAAAAGTCAAAGTCTTGCCTCTTGCTAATCAGAGAACGTAACTGCAAAAATGCCTACATAGTTTCACTGGGGTGCTCTTCGACCTCTTTCCCCTCTTCTTAGCAGAGCTCAAGATCGCGAAGCCCGCCCACGAAGCACCATTGGTAAGAAAATCTGGTAACCTATTGATGTAAGAAAAATTGGCTCTGACGTCAGCGTATGCCCCCCCCCCCTGCCGTACGTCCCTACAGACTCTGGGGAGAGGGAGAGGAGTCCCAGGGGAACCCGACGGGGATATGCCTTCTTCTGTTGACGGAAAATCGCGCGGTGCTTTTGGGCAACCAGCGTTTCTCATGGCGGGAAATTGCATGACCATCTTCGCTTTTGAACAAAAAAAAAGGTTTCTTTAAAAGCTTAAGCTCATTTAGCAAAGCAATCGACAGCATTGAAGTTTTAAATTTTAGAAAAAAAAATCTAATATCTATAAATGGAAAGAAAAAGTTTAGAAGAACACTCAGTTGTCTTTTTGGTGGAAGGCGAAAAGTTCAAGTTGCCTCTGCCAAATGCTGCGAACTCGGCCGGCGCTTCGCTTAAGTTCGCAGCATTTATCAGTGGTCCCGACGCCAAATTAGCACGGCTACTATAGTTTCTTCGGAGGTTCCGAACACATTTTCTCGAACGAGTCTCGATCGACTGAATATTTGTAAGAATCAATTTAAATGCCTATAGTGAAAGTCTGTCTCACTTTTGTTTCAAAGTTTAGCACTACATTATTTTTTTTCGAGTTTGTGAACCACTTTTTCATTGACAAAAGTAGGGCCGCCCATCTTTGAGTGGGCTGTGCCAAGACTGTTTGTCCATCCTTGAGTGGAAATAATGGTGCTTTTGTCAATGATCTCGCTTGGATATTTGTAAGAATCAATTCACCTTTACGGCGTTAGATTTCACCTGTAGTGTCACGCGACTTTTGACGTAAACAAACCTCGAAAGTTCAGACATCCGGTTCTCAAACAACCACTGCACGTCTACAAACTACGAGTCGCTATTTCAAGTTCCCGTTACTATATAATTTTTCCATTACTTGAAGCCTTTGAAACTCGAATAGTTCCAGGTTCCAAATGTCAAAGCAGAAGAATGAGGGCAAATCTAACGCCATGAATGTGGCAGAACTTAAAAGAAATATTTGCAGGAACGTCGAGTTTCAGTAAGCGGATATTTTGAAAACTTCGCTAGTTGAAATCGCCTCTGCAGTCGGAAGAATGGTTTGCTAGTGGATCCATCATTGAAGAAGCCATAATCGTCAAATGATTTGTAAGCAGCAAGTCGTAATCACATTCATAGCGTTGAAGTTGCTCTTATTCGTCTGCTTTGACATTTTGGACCTGGAACTATTCGAGTACGAAAGCCGAGGAGGGACTTCGGACTTCGGACTTCCGACTTCGGACTTCCGACTTCCGACTTCTGACTTCCGACTTCCGACTTCTGACTTACGACTTCTAACTTCCGACTTCCGACTTCCGACTTCTGACTTCCGACTTCCAACCGCTGACTTTCTTATTCAATACTGTCTTTCGGTGGATTCAAAGTATACTGTGATTTTCCTACTATTAATCTTTCTCAGCACGTTGTCAGGTTTTGGTAAGTAAATAGTTTTTATCCCAACTGTTTTGTACAGCCATTTCTTCTTATATGTGCGAAGCTGTTGACAAATTTCGCTCTTGTAATACAGGTTGCTACATCTCATCGTCCTTTTTGATGTATTATGTCCGTCTCATTGCGTTTTACCTGCTTACACGCCTTCACTAAACAAAAACGTTGCTGTGGACAGAGACAACTTAATAAGAAGTTACTTCTTGCAAGGATTTACGAACGTTGAAATAGGCGGTTTTCTGGCTTTGCAACATGGAATAATACTTTCTGTGCGGACTGTGAAACGGATTCTTAAGCGTTTGAGACTGAGAAGGGCTGGGCGTAACAGTGAATCACATCTTGAGCAGATAGTCTTTGCTATTGTGGAGGAACTGGAGAATTCGTGTGGCTCCTTCACGGGTTATCGTCAACTTACGAGGCGCTTGAGGCCGAAGTATAATTTACAAGTAAGAAGAGATACTGTTATGAAATCTCTCCGCATTATTGATCCTGAAGGAGTAGTGTGTCGTAAAAAACGTAGGCTAAGGAGACGGAGGTATATCACTTCCGGTCCCAACTATTTGTGGCACGTTGATTGGTGGGATAACTTAGCACCCTTTGGAATTTTTCTTCATGGAGCAGTAGATGGCTTTTCTAGGCGAATCCTTTGGTTAGAGGCCAACTCAACAAACAAAAATCCCAGCGTACTTGCCTCACACTATCTCAGTACAATGCAGCAACTGAAGGGGGTTCCTGTAAGGATGCGTTGCGAAAAGGGCACAGAGAACACTATCATCGGACGGCTACAACAGTTTTTTCGATGGCATGATGATGACTACTTTGGCGGAAGTAAAAGTTTTGTTAAAGGCAAAAGCAGTGGAAATCAACGTATAGAGGCCTGGTGGTCTAAGTTTCGTGAAAGGGGAGGTGGTTGGTGGGTAAATCTGTTTAAAGATCTTCGCGATTTAGGCCAATTTGATGATACTTATCTCAACAAGGAGTGCTTAAAGTTTTGTTTCTTGCCTGTATTACGTCAGAAGCTATATTTGGTGGCAGAACTTTGGAACACGCACATTATTCAGGCCCAGAAACGGTTAGAAGTGCACGGTGGTAAACCAGACATCATGTATTTCACACCTGAAGTTTACAATTCACGCAACTACCTGATACCTGTGGACATGGATGATGTAAATGCTTGCATAGGACTGTACGCTGAAAATTGTCCTGACCATGCTGATGGAGTAGAGGAGTTAGTCCAGTCAATTAAATCCGATTATGTGCCACCATCAAATGCAAATGAAGCTTTGAAGTTGTATTGCGAGATTACTGACGTTCTTAAAAATTACTAAAGCTCTTGTTTACCGTCACCACAAGGGATCGCAGCTTACGTTTGCGCTTAACGCTGATTTCATGGGCCCTTCAACTGTTGCCCACAAGAAAATAAAATTCCCTGCACATAAACAGATAAAAATTAGTTCTATTTGTTATCTAGTTATCCTCATGAGATCGTTATTATAAGTCGCCCAATCTGATATATAAATATACATAAGTAAATTGTTTCAAACATTCATTGAAATAATCAATATCATAGTGACCTCGTATTGGTCTTTTTGGCCTGTTTACATTAAATCCCCCATAAAAATCTTAAGCGTGCTTATTTGATAAAATCAACATTTATGTTAGCTGTCGTTTTACCTGCTCTGCTTTGCTATGGAAATCTGGTATTGAATGAATGGGTCGAAAAATTGGGCCTAGGCTTCGGAAGAGAAACGCACAAGAAAAGTCTGGGCCTAACGGGTCTATGGGGTGAAGAAGAAAGGCCACTGGTACGTAACTTGAAAATTAGGTTACAGGAGTCTTTATTCACACCGGCAGCTACCTTTTCATTTGGAACTGGCCATCTCTAGTGTTTTGACGTAACAATAAATGTATGTTTCATGTCTCAAGGTACATGATGTATCTAAACTCCTTGTATGGGTGCTCTAATAACATGAATAGTAAACACAACGTTTTAGTTCTCAATATGTATGTGCTTAACACAGAAATAAGAACTTGAGTAAAAAGTAAACGCCAATTAAAAAAGAAACCGCCAAATTTTCTTGAACTCATTGTTTTATAACAATTGTAAAAACAAAAACAAACGCAATATCTTACCCAGTTAGTATTTCTTTGCTTGTCCTTTCGCTTATAATATGTATAATACTTTACATGTCATGCCGATTAAAACACTCATCGCCGCTACGTACAAGTGTTTTTTTTAAACTTAACATAAACAAAACTTGATGTTGGATTCAACGAAAAAGCACATTACTGGAACGTGGACGGACAGGGTGGGGTTCTTGCTCACGCACTGTTTTTTTTCTATTTTTTTTTAACAAAAACATAATCACCCTACCATAAACCATTTGATCAACGCTAGGGATCTACGGCTTTTACCGAGGCAGACTGGTTTACTTTAAGTCAATTTTTTTTCACTATTGTCTCTCTTTTTTTTTTTGTTCTTATTGCTAGCCAATGCTATTTCAAGAACAAATCTGGCCAAAAGGATCGTGGCTCTGGGGTCAAGCGAAAATATTATGGCGACTCTAACTAAATTTTCAATAAACCAGGAGTACTTTCTGATTGGCAACAATCCGATTGGATTGTTGCCTTTTCCTTTCCAACAAGACATTCAGGTGCCATGTACGCAGACGCTCCTGGGACTGAAGTACTCTGTTTTTGGCTAAGGGACTGTGCAGATTTTAACTTGCCTAACCCCATATCGCAGAGTTTTGTTGTGTGTTACTGTCGCAACCATCACATTTGCCGTTTAATGTCCCTGTGTAGATAGGGGGGTTTCAAGTTGTGAAGGTAGGCCACCGCTCAAAAAATTTGTTTTCTATGGACATGTTTCGTTGTCATGGTCATCAGCAAAAAGTAGTTCCTCTAAGTTGCGACCATCAATGAACTCGGAAACCAAAAGAATGGAGTTTTTTAAGAATGATATTTCCATAATCTGAACTATATTTGGGTGGCGGATCATGCTATGTACTAATTTACTTCCGTTTCAAGGACTGGCCTAATGCGCTTGGCATTCCTTAATGTAATTTGCTTTACTGCCACCTCAGTTACAGCTTTGCAAAACCTACAAAAAATAAACGCTACGTTAAGTTATGATTCCATTAATATCTGTAATTCCATGCGCCTTTTTATTGTTGTCTATTCCTAGAAAATAAAATTCGCTGCACATCAGCTGTTCACTTCAGATAAAACAATCCAGTTCAGTTTGTTACTTAGTGATCCTCACCAGATCATGACTTAATTTGTTTCAGTAGTCGCTTAATGTTGCTGATAAGTAAAAAAAGGGAGTACGTACTTCTAGAACATAACAGAGATATGCACTTAAGATTGTCATCTTCAATTACGCAGTTTTTTACGCAGTTCTTGTGAATAAACATAGCTAATCATATTAAGTGTCTTTGATGCAGATAAACTGCTCAAATCCAACTGTAACATACGGCACATTTGCCAACTGCAACCAACTGTAACATCATACATATACAGTATATCTTATATCTTATATCAATATATCCGATACATAGTATAACATTTTACATCTAACACATCTTATATCTAACGTCTTATCACAGGCTTACCATCCTCTGTTTGTGTGGTGGGCTGTGCATTTATAATGCTGTGTCGGTTTATCAAATTAGCAAAACTAAAGCCGCAATTTAGGAGTTTTAAAACTGGGGAATATGAAATAAAAACTCATAAAATTGCTGTCATGGTGTTTTGATTTGTGTTTCTGTGTTTATTTTAGCGATTTAGGGCTCGCGAAAGCGATGTTTTCAAAATAACGGTCGGACTCGCTCCCGCAAATTACACTACCCAGTCGAACATTTCGCCAAAAAAGTCGTATTTGCCCGATTCCCTCACACAAAAAAATCTTAGCCCTCGAAAGAACAGTCTTCGAACAAAGTTTCGGCCAAATTTGAGTTAGATTCGATCGCGGACAGACCTCTAAAATCGAGCCCAGACTTTTGAATACGACCGTCAATTTGCTTTCTCCCTATGATCTGCAAGGAATCCGAACTCAAAGGAATTGGAAGAATGCATTTTTCCGTTAAAATTTGAATTCGTGGGCGACAAACTGCCGCCCTTAGCCTCCCTACGCGAAACTTTTGGTCCCTGATAAAATCTTCTCTGTGGTCACCCGAGTGGCGAGTTTGACCAACAAAGGAACCCAGTGAAAGATACGATTTCCCCAAAACAAAATGAAAGACGCGGACTCAGGCCAGCCAAGAAGAAAAAGACCCAGAAGAAAAAGACCAAGAAGGGAAATGAAAAACGGTAGTGGTACGTTGAATTGTTTTTTTCTTTTTTATCTTGTGTGTGTGCCATTTACCATTGCCAAACAACTGCAGCTAGTGAGATCATGTGAAATCGTTTCGTTTTAACTGGCTTCAATTCAAATTTTAACGGAAAAATGCATTCTTCAAATGCCTTTGAGTTCGGATTTCTTGCAGATCATAGAGAGAAAGCAAATTGACGGTCGTATTCAAAAGTCTGGGCTCGATTCTTAAGGTCTATCCGCGATCGAATCTAACTCAAATTTGGTCAAAACTTTGTTCGAAGACTATTCTTTCAGGGGCTAAGATTTTTGTGTGTGAGCGAATCGAGTGAATACGACTTTTTAGGCGAAATGTTCGACTGGGTAGTGCAATTTGCGTGTCGCCTAGTTGCATGCCTTGTTCTCCTTCTCTACTTTTGAGCGAGTCCGACCGTTATTTTGAAAACATCGCTTTCGCGAGCCTTAAATTGCCAAAATAAACACAGAAACACAAATCAAAACACCATGGCAGCAATTTGATGAGTTTTTTTTTTTCATTTTCCTCAGTTTTAAAACTCCTAAATTTCGGCTTTAGTTTTGCTAATTTGATAAACCGACACAGCAATTATAATATAAATGCACAGCCCACCACACAAACACAGGATGGTAAGGCTGTGGTCTTATGTCCCAATGTCTAATGTGGAATACTCAAAAAGCATGTAAAGTAGAGTAAATTAAAAATTCATTAACAAACATTCTAATCATTTAAAAAACATTCTTTGTATTTTGGTGCGTGACATGCTAAAGCTATAGGGATGCAGGGTGGGAAATTTATTGTACAAGAACAACCAAACTAAAGCAGGCAAAACAAAGGCAAAGTTAGACACGAGGCCGCGTTGGATACCTTAGGAGTTGATTTACAGTGAAATAGAAACAAGTATGATCGGCTCAGTCTACAGTTTACGCTACAGATACAAGTGATCGCCACCGAACTTTGGCTTGTAAAACCCTACCCCATCCTACTGCATGTCACGCAATCGGCATGTTATTCTCATGGTTGTCCATTAACTACAGTTTAGAGTCGTAGCACTAGGTTTACATTTCACTTGGTAGCTCATCGAGACAATGTCCTTTACGTGAGATTATTTCTTTACCATATATCACTCGTTTATCAGGAAATTTATTGACATTAACATACTTGAGAAAATACACTCAATAGTATACACTCTTCAATTTACAAGAAACGGCAACGATATCTGATATCTGATTTGTAAATTGAATTCCATCGACTACTCGGTTTACTGAATGACGATCACTGCTATTTTCAAAACTTCAGAACTTCAAAACTTCAGAACATATTTTTTCATAACTTATTCCATGGAAGTTATCGTCTTCGAGCATTAAACTAAAGACTGGGATTTGCCTTGTATAAATTTTCTACAACACATGATTAACAATCTTCTCCAAGTCAATTAAAAATGCGTGGTCGTTTACGGTGTTCATCGTCGCAGTTTGTAATACTATTGATCAATTTATGGTGGCCTTGAAAACAACAAAAGACCTCCAAAAATTAAAAAAATAGATTTCAACCTTTTCTTTGAGAATTAAACAAATTCTTATTGCTGACTGCCTCATGAACACTGTTAGTTTGGAAGATTTTGTGATGCATCATGACGACTGGATGAGTTCATTACAATGTATTGACAATTTTCATTATTCAAAGAAAACAGTGCACTATGATAACTTCAAATCTAAAATGGCAAATGACAGGAAAAATAAGTAAACTAGTACGTTTACTTTGAAGATAACGGAAAAATTTCAACCCTTTCCTAGACAGTAAACTCTTATTGCTGTTTGCTTTACGTACATTTCTTAAAACTGTTAGTTCGGACAATGTGTTGATATATCAAGACAATTCATGGTTTTCTTTACAAGATACTTGATACTTGCAATATACTTTCAACTCATTAAACTAATTTCATTTAAACTCAACCTCCCCTGTTTTACGCCATTGGCAAGCTAACTAGCTGTGGAACGCGTGTACGAGGTCAATCGCCCTGGGCCTCTGGTTGCTCTCATAAAGAAAACAGTCCTTCAGAATTTGTTCAAGTGAAGCGTGAACAGTGGATGACAGTGATTTCAATAAACCAGGAACACTTTCTGATTTCATTACGTCAATCAGGGTGTTTACAATGGCGATACTATCAACCTCTTGAGCCGCGGAAGGACTTTTGCTGTCTAGCAGCTCCCCCCAGCAGCCTTTTCCATTAAAAGCTCGACTAGCGTGGAACCGAGTGACCACACATCTGATTGGATTGTTGCCTTTTTTCTTTCCAACAAGACATTCAGGTGCCATGTACGCAAGCGTTCCTGGCACTTACGTGCTCTGTGTCTGGTTAAGGGACTGTGCAGATTTTAACTTGCCTAACCCCATGTCGCAAAGTTTTGTTGTGTGTGTTGCTCTCGCAACCATCACATTTGCTGGTTTGATGTCGCTATGTACAATCGGGGGTTTCAAGTTGTGAAGGTAGGCTACGGCTTGGAAGATCTGTTTCCCACGGACATCTTATCAGAAGCCTGAATGCTGAATGTTTCGTTATCCTCGTCATCGCCAAAGAGTAGTTCCTCTAAGTTGCGACCATCAATGAACTCGTTTACTAATAGAATGGAGTCTTTTAAGAATGATATTGCCATAATTTGAACAATATTTGGGTGCAGAATCATGTTGTGAACTTTTACCTCCGTTTCAAGGACTGGCCTAATGCGCCTGGCATTCCTTAATTTAATTTATTTCACTGCCACCTCTGTATCAGCCCATTCTCCCTTATATACAACGCCAAAGGAGCCTCTGTCTACTTCGTCTTTAGTGGAGAATAAAACCTCTTCTTTTTCCACCACTGGTAACAAGGATTCGTTTTTGGGTGGAGTGGAGGCGCTGCTTTCTTCCCTTTCTTCCCCATCCCTTGTGTCTGAGGAAGAAATGTTTATTTCATCTGAAAAAGCACGAATATAGACTGGCTCAGAAACGTCTCTCTCCTCCCCATACTGGACCTCTACTGTGTACACGCCGGGCTCACTTACTGCTACGCAACACAGTTTGTTTCCTTGTTTGTATGGTACTCCATTTTGGTACCACACATAAATGGCACTTGCAGCCGTGTGTCGCGACGTTTACCGCTCCAAGGATTAGGTAGATTGAATCATAACCCCACACTTCTGAAGGTGGATGAAGAATAAGACGGTTAGACTTTGCGTCTTCAACCTGAAGGCTCGCCTGAGTTAACATCTCGGCAGAAGGTAGACTATTGGGGGACTCGTCTAGTGACACGTGCACGTCAAGAAAACATTTTTGGCCTTTTGAAATGTGAACAACTGAAAAGCCGTTCTCCAAAGGTTCGAATTCGTCTACCTGCATGTCCTGCAATAAAGGCTCTGATACACATTTGATATCGTAACAGTCTTTCCTTGAAAACGAAGTTGATGTTAGAACAACTTCTGAATAGGAAGACTCTGTATACATTTCGTAATGTATCATTAGGCGATGTTCATTAGTGTTTTCTGAAGTACATAGGATACTTTCGCTTTCCTTTATAGCCAGGCCAAACAATGGTACTTGAGGTTTCTCCATGATTGGGTTGCTTGACATGGTTCCTTTCACATCTGGTGTACTTGCCACCTGAAGAGATTTTAACTCTCCTGCCAGTTCCTTTCTGCTGCATCCCATGAAAACGTCATTTATTGCTGGACCTCCTTCGGCTTCTTGCGCTGCATTCATGGATTTTATTGGGCTAGGCATAGGATCTTCCCCTAACAAACTTTCTCCATCTGCTGTCAATGTTGACATAAGGTAAATGTGGGATTTACTTGCAAACAGTCCATGGGACTTTAAGTACTCCTGGAACGTGCATTCCTCTCCCATCTGGTTTTGAAAGCTGAGATGCTTGTTTGTGCAAAGTTTCCTAGCTCAAGCTTCATTTCAGATAAATCGCTGTACTTGGATGCACCTTGGGGAAAAAAAGCGGGATAGCTTTGCTTTTTGAGATAATCGACTGTAATGTTTTCATTGTCGGTGCAAGCAAACTCGCGCACTCCTCCTCCGTCCTTCATCCTAACTTGCTTATATCGAGATTGGCCATGAGATCGATGAAGCCAGCCAAGGTGTAGCTTCATCTGCTTTCTCGTAGGTTTTTTGGTCTCCTGACGATTCTGGAAAAAGGAAAAAGATCGAAACATGTCTTTTAATAATAATAATAATAATAATAATAATAATAATAATAATAATAATAATACTCTACTACTACTACTACTACTACTACTAATAATAATAATAATAATAAAAAATAAGGACAACGATAACGATAATGATAACGATAATGATAATGATAATGATAATATATAGATTTAGCCAAGCCTAAAAGCGGAACCGCGAAGGAATAAACTGGTATTCGTTTCTCAAAAATAGTCCTGAAACTTTTCGGTCTGAAATATATTTCGGGGCTTTTTTTGGCGCGTTCGCTTTCGATAAGTGTTTCTCAAAAGGCCTGAAAGTGTTCCGAATTGTCCTCCAATATTTTGGGGATCTGTTCTGTAAAACCAAGCTCTAAAGGTCATTCTAGAGGCTGAGCACAGCTTGATTATTTTACTCACGAGCCGTCTTGCTTGGGGTTGCAATGTTTCCATATCCTGTCATTAACTGTCCAGGCTTGTCAAATCTCCTTGGATTATTGGCTGTTCGCTTGAATTAACTTGAAACGCCGCTCATTTACAAAAACAAAACAAAAATTATTCGACCGTTTAAATGGGTTATCTTCATCGCGTTCGGATGTTAACAAATAACATGAACTGCCACTAAATAAAAATATTAGTCTGGTCAAAAATTTATACTGACATTTCACTGGCATCTTGCTGGGATTACCCGAAAGAAAGGATCTGGGAAGCTTCGAGGCACTTGTAATAAACTTATCGAAGAAATGTCGCGTAGGTTTTAGCAGCCGCGAAAAAATTCAAGCACTTTGAGGAACACACATTAACTTACCAGATAAAATAGCTTTAAACTCAAAACTGCTCCGCTTATAGTTACTTAAGTAACCCTTATACTTCGTTCTCTAACTTGAGACCATAGAGATTGAAAACAAACAAACAAACACTGTCCAAACATTCTTAACTCTGCGGGATAAGTTTTGCGGCTGCAAATTGTCTGAAATTCGAGCGCTTTTAAAAATGCACAGAACTGTTTTTGGAAGCTTTTTGGATATAATAGGTTTAAACCGACAACTGCTTCGCTTACAGTTTTTCAAATGACTGCTATATTTCGTTCTCTAACTAGAGACCATCAAGATTCAAAACAAAGGAACACCAAACACGCTTTAATTAAATTATGCCGGCATAAGTTTTGCGGATGCGAAGTAAACCTGTATAAAGTTAGGCGCTTTGAGGAACGCACAAAACTGTTTTCGGAAGCTTTTGGGATAAAATAGCTTTAAGCCGACAACTGCTTCGCTTAAAAGATTATTACTATTGAAAACTTCTAGGACAAGAAAATCGACAGTTGCACAAAGAGGTGGAGCGGACAGTCAAAATTGAAAGCAAAGCTTGTGCAGTTGTCTTGCGGCTGTGCTTAGACCTACTGTTATGAATAAACAAACGCAAAATAATGGACAGAGACATCATCTTTGATAAAAGTTTATTCGAAAAACCCGTAAGTTTATACTTAAAGAGCCAGTGTCACCCAAAGTGCTTTGCGCCCCGAGGTACATTTTTCATATATGAAAAATCTGCCATTTTCTTGATTGTTGAGAAGTCTGATTTGTATCTTCTTCCATCGCTGCCGTTAGCGATCCGAAAGCACTAGTGTGAATTTTGACTTGACATTTACGTGCCGTCGTATCGATTTCGTTGCATACTTCCGAATTCTGAAGTGTTTTCGCGGTGGAGAAGGAGATCTTTAAATTGGATGCTTCGTAGGGTTCAGGAAAGCTGAGACGAAGGCCGAGTCTTCCACGCTCTGCCAAAGTTGTACGGCTGAAGGAGTCCGTCTATCAGTAGCGGAGAGAAGGAAAAACATCCATGGGTTTCAGCAATAGTACTGACACTGCGTTCGCCGAAATAGCGCTACGTTCGTTGCCGGATGAAAACAGAAGGAACGTTAATTTACCACAAAATAACAGTAGCTACGGGCCTGCTCCAAGATAATGCTTATGGTCGTGAGCTTGTGGTGTTTTGCTTAAGTATTCCTTGTGTTCACTCTCTGTTTATGTTTCATGTTTACAAAAAATGTAAGTAACTATTCTGGTTTTGCGATCGACGCGATGGATCGCGCGATCAATCGATCAGACTGTATGATATACATGTACACGCATTGACTGCGAAGTCAGATCTTGAGTAGTTTTCTCCAGTGACATCTAGCGATGAAGACGTCAATATTCTTACTACTTGTTTTTTTGTTTTATTTTTATATCGAGTGGAAGTGGCTGCTCTGGTTTTAAGTACATCAAGATCGATCGATCAATCGATCAATCGATCGGTTGTTATAATAGCTCCACACGCGTTGACTACAAATTCAGATCTTGAGTTGTTTTCTCCAGTAACATCTAGCGATGAAGATCTTTCTATTTCCAGAGGTTACTATTGTACATATCAGCTCGCTGAAAGGCCAGTTTGCACGGTATAGTTTGCGAAAAGTCCGGCAAACGCGCCAGCCAAACGCAAACAGCTGTTTCAAAACAAAAACACAAGCGCGCAAAGCACTTTGGGTGACACTGGCTCTTTAAATGCAATTCGCGTTACACTTCCAAAATCGTAGGTCGGTCCACGCGAGTGAAATCGGCTGAGCATGGCAAAATATTCAAGAATCTGTCACAAATCTGAGCGCCTTTTCTAATAATTTTTTAAAGTCAAAAGTAAGTGACAAATTTCTAATGGCATAAATCAAATTTCCATTTCAAAACGTAATTTCTTCCACCGTAATACTGGAAATCATGCACCTTAGACCCTTTAACTTCACTTACTCGGTTGTGTTTCAGAACAAGGCAAGCTCTCCGCCGTGAAGAAAACAAAGCGATGAAGTCCTTTGAAGGCAGCTTTCGTAACTTGAACTTTTCGCCTTCTACCAGTATTCTTTTGAACTTTTTCTTTCCTTTTTCTTTCCATTTATAGATATAAGATTTTTTTTGTCAAGTATAAAACTTCAGTACTCTCGAGCAATCGTTAATTGCTAAAGAAGCTTAAGCTTTTAAAGAAACCTCTTTTTCAAAAGCGACGATGGTCATGCGATTTCCCGCCAAGAAAAACGCCGGTTGCCCAAAAGCACCGCGCGATTTCCCGCCAAGAAAAGATGGCATTCTCTACCCCCGTCGGGTTGTCTTGGGACTCCCCTCCCTCTCCCACAGAGTCTGTACGGAAGGACGGACGTACGGAAGTACGGATGTACGGACGTGCGGACGGACGGTCACGTGACTATTACGTCACAACCAAAATTTCTCGGATTGATAGGCTACCAAATTTCCTTAGCAATGGAGCTCCACTGGGAGGCTTTGCCCTCAGGCTCCGCTAATAATAATAATAATAATAATAATAATAATAATAATAATAATAATAATAATAATAACAACGACTTTATTCCGGCATTTTCACAGAATAAAGTGGCTCTTCAAAATAAAAATAAAAGAGCTTACTAAATCACTTATATTCCCGGGCCATAGAATAACTGAAACCAATATTTGCAGCAGGACCTAAAAGCAGTACCTTGCATTTAGTAGCGTTGCTCTTTTTGCCTTCCCGGCGGTCTCCCTTGCCTTCATTCCTCCGAATCTGGTCTACTAGATCCTTGATCCTTTCTTCTCTTGTAACTGCAGAGAAAAAAGATAACAAACTCGTAATCCACTTCTAAGGTAAATTGTTTAAGATAAAACGAAGCACCATAAAACACGACAGGCGTTTGAGAACACAAAAGAAATGTAAAAAACATCAACCGTTGGGATATTTTTTCCTTCATCGATTGCTTTTATATTCCATATTAATTGACTGTCCTTGGTCAAGTCATCAGGTTCGGCAAAAATTCGTTACACTCTTATCCTACCTTTTGATCGCAGCTTTGCACTTTCTTCTCCCAGCTTTGCCTTTATTGTGGCTACTTGGCCCACAGCTACACCCATTTTTTTCAAATTGAGCGTCTGTCACAATTTTTACAGCTCTTATATTGTAAATCTGTAGAACAAAAGAAATGTGATTAAGAAAACAGAGAAAGTACACTCTGTGTTAGGCTCTTACCGATTGTGCTAGCATAATTTTTGGCATAATCTGAGGAACTGAGCATAATTTTTGCCCTTTTTCCAAAAGTAGCACTGCTAGCATAATCCGTATATTTTCTTGTCTTAATAGCACAATTTTAGAATAATTCAAGAAAACGAAGATCTCAGCTACTAAAAACGATAGATTACTATTAACAGTTGGTTCCACTCCTATTTTGCGATTGCTTTTTAGTTGTGTTGAGATACCGCGGGAATTCGATGAAACGGAACCGGAAGTCTGTGTCTCGGTCCCAGACTCCTTAGTCTTTCTCCCAGTGCTCGTTTCAAAATGGCGGCCGCCACGCCAAACGAGTCAAGTGCAGTGAACTTACATCCAGATAGTTTACAAGGAAGCGGGAACAGAGAGGATAGACCAAAGCCTGCACAACTTGCCCGGGATAGACGCCTCGAATCCACCACTGGAAAATACAAGAGGAGGGGGACGAGTAATGTCACTAATGTGAAAAATGTCCCTTTGCAAGATCGTATTAATCAGTTCCCTGATCAGCACCTGAGTGTCAGAGGCACAACGATCTTTTGCAATGCCTGCAGAGAAATTGTATCATCCAAAAAGAGCATTTTAGCATCACATTGTATAATACATTTTCAAACTTGTCTTGTGAGTTGTGAAGTTTGTGCACAGAATAATTTTTTAAAAAAGTAGCATAATTTTGAAAAGCGAAAATAATTTGAGCATAATTTGGGCAAAAAACGAGCACTGCCACTAGCATAATATGCCACTTTTACTAGCACAATCGGCAAATGCCTACTCTTTGTCTTATGTAAGGACCTTTTTTATATGAAAGTTGAGGCTGCGATTTACCACCATTTTAAGAACGTATTAAGAACATTCCTTCGGCTGAACGTAGCTTAAGAACGTTTTTATTTTGCTCATTTTCAAAGACAAGCAAAAAGTAACGGAAAAATAAATGGAATTAATCTAAATACTTCAGGGTATATTTTGCATAACATTTGTTATTCCATAATACACATCTCAGTTTGTAGTGATTGAAGTTGCACCCCTAGTTCCCAGCTACATGCCCCCCTATGCGTAAACAACACATGATTTTGTGGCTGCAACATAACGCCGTCACCCGTCCCTGCGACATGCCCCTCGTTTGCATTTATATTCTAATATTTTTCGGAAATATTTTATTTTGACCATTTACTCGAAATGTTTTACGTTCGAGGTGGGAAATATTACAAACGTACCTTGTGTTTCTCAAATGTTTCTTTTAACGACTTCAAATTACTATCCTCTTCGAGGAAACAAACCAACTACAAGAGAAAGGAACCAAGATTGTGTTTTGTTTTGTTTTTTGGCTGAAAGACTTTTCAACAATGCATTCTGCATGAAGATACAAAAGAACGGTACAATGCAACAACAAATTTACCCAAGCATTATTTTCGTGTAAGTCTGGCGCGTAACGCGTTACACAACACCGGCTTAAATTGCAAAATGTAAACATTCAATTGCGCATTATGTTTGTTTGACCTTGTCTCTCAAACAGCAAAATCAAGCCCGTTGTTATTGATGTTGCTTAGTTTGCTGTTTGTGTAACATGTATAAAAGTGGGCGATAAGCTAAACTTTACTTTCTGGAGCGGAGAACAATTCGAGGTAATTAATGGGAAAGGAAGCAGAATAAAGTCAATAAGCATCCACACTGACACCTTGACTGACGTCTTTCGTATTCAATGACTAAATGGACTGACTCAATAAAATGGCAAATTGTGTAAAAGATATAATTATTTAAGGAACTTTCGTAGGTGGGTAGGTTTTCGTTATAGGTTTCCCTGCAGTCTGCATTTTGACGAATTCTGTGGCGTCAAAACGGAATATATTTTGTATATATATATATATATATATATATATATATATATATATATATATATATATATATATACCTGGATTTTTGAAAACGGAATCACTAATTTTACTCCTCGGTAGTTTAATCTTTACCGATTTTTTGGTTATTATTCTTGCAAGTCAAGCACACTGACTTAATTCCGAACCGCTTGCTTGGTATTGATTTTTTATTGCAAATTTTTTATTCTTTTAGGTATGGAGATGTGGCAGTAGTTTAGAAGAAAAGAAGTTTTGATTTTTTCGTAGTTGACTGCAGTGTCTGAAAGATTTGAAATTGTTTAAATTAAAATTTATTTGTAGAACTACACTTTGGTGTTGTTGTTCTGTGTGTTTGTTTGAAATGTTGTTTCTTGTGATATAAAATTTTGCGAGATATTAAGTTCGTTCAGGGAGTTCTTCTATTGAATTTTTACTTATCCAGTTTGTTTGAGCCTTGCTTTTTATCTTTGAAATAACATGAGTACGTTGGAGGGGCCTTAGATTTTCTTAGTCTCTTTTTAAGTACTTGATTTAGGTTTTGGGAATTCTCAGCTAAACGTTCGGTTTTTTCCTGACTGTTGTTATTATTTTCTCGTTTCCTCGATTTTCCTTGAAATAGATAGATTAAGTCTAATGTCACCAGAAAAGATAGGATTTATGAGAGCCTTAAGTTTGCTACCTGCCTTTTGCAAGGTTCCCTGTGAAGCACACGTCTTCTTACAGCCCCTGTTAATTGTTTTTTTGCGGAAGTGAATTTTGCTCTGAAAATACCCTTTCAGTTTTTGTCCTGCTTTTGGAGGAACAACCTTTTATTGTCCTTCATCGTTTTGAGAACGGGTAAACGCTTGGACGATACGTTGTGTATATTTTTCCATATATCATTTGCAAATTATATTGATAAATTAAAGCATTCGTAATTGAAAGGCGTCAAGTAAGCAAACTCATTAGCGTTAATATCGTTCACAGTCACAACTCAGAAGCTGTTAGTTTGAAAGCAGGAATAATAAAACAATAAGTTTATTGACTGTCTTCAACATCAAAATCTCAGTACTAATACAATGACACTGTTAAAGGAGAAAAATATCTCAAAGGCTCCTATATTGCCAACTCGTGAACATGAATCGCCAGAGTATAAGACGCAGATTTATAACAACTGAAGTTAAGATATTGTCAATATAAGCGGCCCTTAGATTGATAACGGTTTCGTCGCACTGAGCCAAAATGTACACAAATAGCGCCTTACAATTGCGAGACAAATTCGTGAAAGTAGTTTATTGACTAAAGGCGTTGTCTATTAGTTGTTTAAGCTACGTATCGGCCCCAAGTACCCGAGAGGGATTGACAAAAACGAAGAACATTAAAGCACTTTTTGAACGGTCGTTTTTGTTTATCATACTATCGCAATATACTTTCCCGGATCTAGTAGTCATTCTCGCAAACTACCCGGAAAAATACTTGCCAAAATCCTCTTACCTCCCAAAATCCCGGAATCATGAATTTCAAACTTAAATATTCCTTTTCACTTCCCCGCTCCCCGCTCCCCGTCACTTAATATCCGGAGACCCCTCCCCCCCCCCCGAGCTTTATATGTAGATAACATACGTAGTCCCCGGCTATAACGAACGATGTTCTACAGCCCAGCCAAAGTTACAGCAAAATGCATGGAACCGACATAACGAACCCAGGTATAATGAAGTCCGCGATATAACGAACACAATCCAGAAGCCCTCAATTGAGCTTAAAATTTGTCCTGATCTAAGGAACTGATGTATCACGCGACTGAAGCGAAATGCGTAATTGAACAACAGAAATGCATCCAAATATTATTTGACGAATTTTATTCCGTCGCTCAAATCTGTGTAGTAATTGCTTGATTCAACCAATGTTAAAACAAAATAATTATTAGCCAAACCTCGATATAATGAACATTTTGGTGGTTTTTCCACAATTCCCTTATATAAACGAAACCCTGTCATAAGGAACACATTTGCCCTGTCCCTTGGCACTTCAATTCGTTACGGCGGGCTTCCAGTGTTGTTTGGTATTGCTTAGGGTGTTTAAAATGATCACTATTAGGGTTATCTTGTCACCTTGAATGGTTTAAGCCTGCGGCGTTATGGAGAAAAACGTAACTACTTTATCCGAATTGGCACACTACATGGGGAGTTCAACTAGATTTGAGAAACACCAACAAGACACGACTGTGGTAGGTAAGGATGTATAGAATCCCCAAGAACCGAAAGAGATAACGATTGCATTAAAGCACAGAATTGAAAAGAGAAAAACTACGCACGCATGGTTTAATCCATTTACTTTTATTTAAATCACAAATCTTGATTATGCAAGGAAAGAATCTACTTCGGAGCAACTTGTTCCTCTACAGAACCTCTTCTGAATCAGTTGAATTTCAATTTGATAATCGACGAAAATAATTCCATGGTTTTGAAAACAGTAACCAATACACCATTACATACACTGCGTAACATTTTTGAATTGTGAACGTTTTCGTAAAAATTAAGTCACTTCTTTTGTTTCCTTTGCCTACTGGAATGGCTTAACGGTTTACATTGTCTGGTTCTGTTTATTTCGTGACCTTAGAACCTTATCAAACCCTATTAATCTGTATTATATCTTTGAAGCTAGAACTGTCACGTCATATTTCAAGGAGGCAAATCTGACTTCACTTTCTTTGAGGTGGGATTTCTTCAACGTTGTAAGTTCACGCAAATCGTCGTCCTGTTTGCTGTTGCGATTTGCCAAAGACGTCAGATAGTCCAACCTGTTCTTAGTTTTGTCACATATTTGGCAAGTATCAAGCCTCGGTTTTCTAAAGCTAAGTACATCTTTAAGTTCGCTGTTAAATAAATTTCGAAAGGCTGAAAAACTTATTACAGGACCCTTATTTCTCCTTCTTAAACTCGTTGTCCTTAAATGAGGGTGTTCACGGACAAATTCAGCCCACATTTGGCGCATGGAAATGTTTGAATTAAAGTACTTCTTGCTGCCAGTTCTGGATCTGCGATAGTGCGATTCCGTAGCATCATATGAAAGCATAAAGTCAATAACTGCATTTTTGGCTGGAGGTAAGAGTTTCCGCGGAGTCTTTTGACCCCGCCTGTCTGGCGCTACTGATGGTCCTTCTAGGTCCATCTTCTCTAGCAAAACTCGTATTTTGCTATTTGAAATGCCGTAAACCTTTCGGAATGCGGTTTTACATACCTTTCCCAGTGATGGTACGCGGTATGATATCTTCCGTACGCCTCGTAATGTCAATTTCACCTCCATAAGCTTGGAGAAGAGGTAGTTTTGTACATTATACGCCTTTTGATAGAGCATGTTCCTTTGCTGGCGTATAATGACCTTAGTTCTGTTTACGCCTTGTCTCAGGAGGCAACCACTTTCACAGCATGTAAGTTCCAACTGGTTCAAGTCCTTGAAAGCTGCATTTTTGCGTCTTTGCGTCCTTTTTCTCTTTGCCACGTAGACCTTCTTAAACTTGTTGTTGGTGCTCAAAGTTCTTCTTCCTTTTTCCACCGAACTTGCAAGGGGATATCCTTGTCTGAAATACTGCCACGGCCGTGTCACATCAAATTTGTACACCAGCAGACCAAGGTCGGTGTTATTGCCCTCTGTGCGTAGTTGGTCACTCGAAGTCATGTTGTGTCCTAAATGGGCTCTCGCTTTGGCGCTGCGCTTCAGTTATCCTCTGTTTCTGATTGTTAAATTTCTCTAGCGCCGCGTTTGATAACATCTGATCGCGATTTCACAAGGTCGAATTGCAGAGGCGTATAAGCGCGTATATGGACATTTTTTATCCTCGTTTTTTGGTTGCAAAATTTTTTTAGTACCGCGTTTCACAACATCTGATCGCGATTTCACAAGATCGAAATGCAGAGGTGCATAAGTTTATGCCATACATTTAAGAACCCAAACACCTAGTAACAAAGTGATCAGAACTGCGAGCACATTTTTTTTTTAACTTAACATTAAAAAATAATTGAAAAGTCTCCTACAGGAGTAAAAGACTGACCAGAACTAAAATAGGATTCTTCAACAACACTAGTGTGACAAGAAGTGTTGACAGTTCTCTAATCTCGTATTCGATTACTGTTGCTGTCTTGATGTCCCAGGGTGATTACACTCAACTAGCGACAGCTTGTATTGCATCATAGATGATCAGAGCTAATTTTTGTTAGTTTCATATTGCAAAGCTGATTTCCCTAGTTGAAAAACGTAACGGCATCAGTTGTGAATAAACCATTTCAAGGTTACATAAATAGAAAGATGGAATGTCTCATTAAAAATTCGGTCCGACTTCTGGCACAATTTACGCTGGAACCACGCCGTGCAAACTGAGAACTTGCTGCGTGATTTTCAGGAAAAACTTCCTCTTGAAGATTGCGTATGACATGCAACAACGTTGCTTGCGTCATTTCAGCAAAAAACTAGATTTATCTGATTAAAGCTATTGCGCAAAGAAATAAATAATGAGTATACATTGACTTGTACCCAAATTTAAACTCGACTTACAAATCGGTAAGTTTGAAGTACATCACCCTGCCTGCACTGATATGTTTCCAAGGGTGCTCACACTACAAATGGATTATCATAAGGCTTTGCCGTCGCCAAAGATTTCCTCGCAAGATTCCCATTACGCGAGAAAACTAAGGACTAACCTTTTTGGAATCTACTGTGCCAACGAAGATGTCATTCATTGTTTCTTTTACGATGAATCTATTGGGGGAAGCGGTCCGAACGAGGTAATATCTTTGCTGAATTATCTACTGATTAGACTTCAGGAAAAATACGGAAAGTTTCATCACCTTATACTTTGGGCAGACAATTCTCCAGGGCAGTTCAAAGAATGCTATTTGTTTTTTTACCTTGACTATCTCGTAAGAAAGGGAGAATTTCTCCGAGTCGACCTTAAATTTTTGTTAGAGGGACACTCATTTTCGATTTGTGACAGGCGTTTTGGCTGTATTCAGCAGTTTTTTAACTCCCAAGAAAAAATTGAAACTCCCCAAGAATGGCCATTAACTTTGCGAAATAGCCGCCTGAATAACGTGCAAAGCTACTGGGTTGATCTGGATTGGATTATGGATTATAAATCCTTTTTAAGGATGAAATACGTTGCCAGAAGTGAGGACATAGAAAAGCAAAAATTCGAGGTGAGGAAGATTGCGTTTATAAATTTTGGTTGTGGAGAAATTGCCGATCAGGAAGGAAATTTGCAGTTGAGCAATCACACCGAAACAGCATTTATCAGGTTTACAATGGACACGAGAGAGAACCCAAGAATCGTCTCGTTCGTGAAGAAAAAGCAAGGCGTTGATCAATTGAATCCCAACGATTTGGTTCCAGTAAGGCAAGAAAAGAAGCCCGTTCGCAATGATGTGAAACAAAACTGTATAAAGCTTGCTGAAAAATATTTGTCTGAAACTGCGAGACGGTTCTACTCCTCATTAGCGGGCACTGATCGAGACATTGATGATGAGGATCAGTGAAACTTTAACTCCTAGTCCATAAAATATAGTTTTAGTGGGCTTAGCTTTAACAAATAATACCGTGAAAGCTTTATATGTGGCCGCCCAGTAGATAACGAATTTAATTCCAGACCTCAAACATGTAGGAGTGGGTTAACTGCATAGAGAAGCTTACTTCAAATCACGTCTTTTAAACAAACCTCAAACTAGCTTTTTCAAAATGTTTCAGAGAAGGCAATCTCAATAAAGCTTTAACGGTAAGCCGAGTATCAACCCCGTTACCCTAAGAGTTGCTATTTTGACTATTTAAACCAGTAATTATCGAAAAACGATTGGTTAAATTTCTTTACAATTTCTGATTCTTTAGAACAGTAAAATGAAGTGCCTTGAATTACCAGGCAGTAATAACCTTACTCCTAACTAACTACGAGTTTACTTACTGGCCGTAATTGGTTAAAATCAGAGCAAGTCGGCACAAGCTAGGGTTATTTTTATCACCACGTGCAGTTGGGCTGTTTGCGTGACATTTCAAGTCCGCATCGTTTTAGGAGGGTCTCAATGGGGCAACCGTTAGCCGTAAAACGACCAAAAATTTAGTCGTTAGGCATAAAAATTGAAATATCTTAACAGTTAGTCATAAAAAAAAGTCAACCGTAAAAATCTTTTGCAGCCACGATTTGTCATTTTGAAAGTATCAATATCTCTTGTAAGATTATTTGTATGTCTTGTCTCGCGGCTAATGCGGGTAGGACGGCTACATATTTTACCCTGGTCCCGAAAGAAAGCCAAAATTAAGTAATTATCTGTTTTTTTTTTTCTACCCAGAAGGGTCCAAAGACCTTAAATGTTTATCACCACAGTAAAAACTATTTTTTTACTTCATAAAACAATACACATTAATTTTTAAGTGTTTTGTTAACCGTAGCAGAAAGAAAATAACCGTTAGCCGTAAAAAGCCAAAATTTTAACTCCGCGTAAAAGCCACCAGCCATTAAGACCCTCTTTTAGTGCCAAAGGATCTCTGCGGTTTCTGGGATGTCATGCAAAGCAACGAAAAACACCCTAGGACCAGGTGAGATTTTTAGAGCGACAAAAAGATTTCCAGTATGGAATGTTTCTTAAACGTTAGTTCTCTGTCGTCTCTTTCCTGCTAAGGATCTAACCTACAAAATAAAATATAACAAAAATATGATTTTGACTTGAAGCGGTGTTACCGGTCGAAGTAAGTCTAGTTTTCTCTACGAAATAAAAACATCACTTCTTTGCAGTTGTTTGTTTGTTTGTTTGTTTGCATGTTTGCGCCCTTTATCATGATTGCACGTTTTTTGTGACTTCAGGTCACATATATTCCTCGCATCGCAAGCAGTAAGTAAGTAAGTAAGTAAGTAAAGCCTTTATTTAAAGAGGGTAAAACACATAATAGTATATACATACTAATAAACTTGTGGCCCTCTGTACTAAAACTATAAAATATTAAAAAGCGTGTGGCGAAAAATGTATGAGAGTACATTTTTTCAGAGTTGAATTAAATTACCTGTCTAAGAGAGCGGTTTCATGCACATACGATTTTCTGAGGGCAATTGTAATGACGTGCACGGCAATTTTAAAAAATGATCACCTGTGCAGTGAATTAAAAAATAATCGCTCTTTTCAGCGGATTAAAGGCCCATAACGCCTTACCGGAAAAATTCAAATTTTGTGTCACGGTCCTATTTTTAATTCTTTGGCCTTGGATTTCAGCAGTTACTTTCCATTTGATGTAAAATCGACCAGCAAAGCATTAATGTGCTTCGAATTTGGTAAAATAGCTTTACCAATTTGACGAAAATTGGGGAAAAAATGCCCTTCGACCATTTGCCACCTATTTTGAAAAAAAAAAAACAAAACAAAACAAAATGGTGAAGTTTGACGCACCGCCCCTAACCTCCCGCCAACCGGTTACAAACGCAGGAGGTGGGAAAATCTTACTTCCTCAAAAATAAAGTCTTTATAAGCACTCCATGTCTATGTTATTTCTTTTAGTCAGTTTCTTAACAGAGTGGATTTCTTTCCAGGATACGCATATAGCTGTCGCTTTTGCACGTGGGAATTTTTTAATTTGTGTTTTTTCAATAGATTAAAAAAAAAAACGATAAAATATTCGCACATGCTAACGTGACGGCTATACATGTATACAGGAAAAATGTTGGAAGAAAGGAGAATAGTGCAAAAACAATAAAACTGACGGAAATTAAAACTGAAAGATGAGCCGGCGATATAAATAATGTCGAACCCGCTACTGGTAAAACTACTGCCGGAGTGCCAGCATGCTTCACGGTTCCTGGACCTAAAATGATAGAAGCAAGCGAGGCGTTGTATTTGTGGAGTACAGAAGAAAGATTTCAGTAGTTCCAGTAACGTTATTTCAGTCAGAGCAGGGGTAAACAAGTTTTGGACCTTCTGTCCTTCTGAATTGTACCAACGTGCAATGATTAAGAACCGGGCCGAAAGATGAACGACCGATAAACTTCCACAGACTGACAGAGCTAAGATGGCTGCACATATTTCTCACGAAACCTTTAAAGGTAAGCATTTCACTTTTTAAATTATCATTGAGATGTATTTGCCAGCAATGACAGGATTTCCACGGCCTATAAAACAAATGCGCTAATACAGGCATTAATTTGAACATTGCTGTAAGCTTATAGCTTATTCATTATTTTACACTGTTAACTTTCTGATACTAAAACTAAGAGGGTTTGCATCTCTCATTTTCTCTCCAGACTGGCTTAATAATTTTCGCTTTCTTTAATAAACTACACTAATGTTCGTAAATAAAACTTACAAAGAATTATTCTCCGAATTTGAAACCTGAACCCAACTTCACTTTCGTGATCAAGAAAGACAGCAGCTCAATTGCTGCCAAGTAACTATTATTAGCGTATCACAACAGCCTTTCATAACTTTTTTAATACTCGAATATCACATATTTAAGTTTGCGGATTTCAAGCTCCATGGATAATTTTCTTCAAAGTTCAAAGAAAAAGTATTAGTAAGTTTTCTTCTCAGAAAAAGGGAACTGTCTGTAACTGAATTTGGCTTAAGAGCCACACAAACAAAAACTGCACTAATCCTTCAACTTGGCCTGTTTTCTGTGACTCTGTGTTCAATATTTTATTCACATTTCAGTAGTTCAATTTACTCAAAGAATCAAGCCTAGCAACTACTGTTCTTCTTTTACTTCCACCTCCTGAATATTTCGCTGTCAATCTGATCATGAGATAAGTTCCAAAACCTTCTGTTCAATCCAGGGGGGGTAGGGTTGGTCAAAACTCGGGTCTTTAGTTTAATCTCTACCGATTTTTTGGTTATTATTCTTGCAAGTCAAGCACACTGACTTAATTCCGAACCGCTTGCTAAGCTGTTTTGCACTCAGATGAATAGCTCCTTTTTGCCGGAGCTGTTAGCCGTCGCCGTGCCAGCGAGTTGACACCTCAGGCGGCAAACGTCAGACAGTGGGGGGAGGGATGGGACAGCATACATGTAGGTTAGTGTTTGTACATGTTCACTCCCTGAGCTCGACACTCTGATTTGCAGGTGGTTTAATGTTGAAGAGCTGAAAATAGCTGCAGAGCACTGATTCAAGACTAGATTAGCTGTTTGATGGCTACTAGATGACCTCAGGTGGTAAGAAATAGCTTGCAGAGTGTACTTTTAGGCAAAGCGAGGCATTTTCCTTAGCATGTCAGTACAACTGCAGTTTTGCAGGCTGGCCCGGTTTTCATAAAATCAGGTAGATATCTCGGGTGAATGACCGAGCGGGCAGTAAATTCACTGCGTTTGTCACTTGGATGATGTGGTGGGGCCTAAAGCAGCACATTAAAGTGGAAAAAATTGCATTTGCCTGAGATATATACCTGGATTTTTGAAAACGGAATCACTAATTTTACTCCGCGCCTCGGGTGGACTCGCTGCCATCGGCAGCGAGTCCACCTTAGGCTAGCGGTTTATTTTCTAGGGGGGGGACTGTCAAGGCTAGTTCCCAGCAACTCTCGAGGGTTGTTGATGACTTTGGTATCGCCCCGAATTGACTGGGGTCTAGCATACACAATACTGCTGGCTTCACGTACTCAGTGACAACGAAGTCCTCTGCGAGCTTAGAAATGCCGGGGGTAAGCGATATGGGCCGCAGGTCCTTCTTGATCTCCTTTACTGGCTTCTGTTTTGGGAGAGGAGTGACATCCGCCAACTTCCAGATACTCGGTAGACGCTGTTCCTTAAAAGAGGCAGACAATATGACAGATATAGGGTATGCAAGGAATTCGGCATACTCTCTTAATATCCAATTGGGAATCCCATCAGGACCGCCGGCTTTTGCAGGGTTAAGGCGGGAGAGTCTCGTGTAGACGTCCTGCTCTGTCACAACTAGAAATTCTGGAGGTTGGTCCTCTTCTAACGGAAGTTTTGGGATATCTTCAGTTAGCCGGTATTCCTCAAGAGGCTCCAGTAAGGCGTGGTTGATATGGTCCGCCACTTCACGCAAGGGTAAACTCTCCAGATTGTCAACATCTAAGGGAGAGAGCAGACTGCAGGAGGAGGAAGGCCTCGCTCCGCTGAGTCTTTTCACTTCTTTCCACCACGATCTAGAGTCGCTCTGCTTCATCTGCTCAACTTTTGTCTCATAGTATTTTGATTTACAAATTTTCCTCTTGCGATTCACTATGTTTCTGTAGAATTTGAACTGGATTGAATCAGTTCCGTGCTGCTTGAAGGCCTCTTGCCTTTTCATAATTAACGATTTTAATTTGTCGCTCATCCAGGGAGCATCACGAGTATTTATCCGCACCCTTTTTAGCGGCATAAGAAGATCTAAGCCGGTAGAAATCACTTCTTGAAATACTTCAAGTAGTTTCTCGCAGCGCTCAAGGCCATTAAATAGTGTGTGCCAGTCCATACCACTCAAGTAGCGTCCCAGTTCGGCCTTACGGCTGGGGCGTAGATCACGTTTGAGTACGAACTTCGTTGCTTTTGCACTCCCCTCCCTGATCATTGCGGCTGCAAGCACTGTGCTATGATCAGACAGACCAAACGGGGGGAATGCTTCAGGATTGTCATAATGTGCAGCAAGGTTCGTAAGAATGAGATCTAGGGTAACAGGTAGATATCTCGGGTGAATGACCGAGATATCTACCGCTTGCTAAGCTGTTTTGCACTCAGATGAATAGCTCCTTTTTGCCGGAGCTGTTAGCCGTCGCCGTGCTAGCGAGTTGACACCTTAGGCGGCAAACGTCAGACAGTGGGGCGAGGCATTTTCCTTAGCATGTCAGTACAACTGCAGTTTTGCAGGCTGGCCCGGTTTTCATAAAATCAGGTAGATATCTCGGGTGAATGACCGAGCGGGCAGTAAATTCACTGCGTTTGTCACTTGGATGATGTGGTGGGGCCTAAAGCAGCACATTAAAGTGGAAAAAATTGCATTTGCCTGAGATATATACCTGGATTTTTGAAAACGGAATCACTAATTTTACTCCGCGCCTCGGGTGGACTCGCTGCCATCGGCAGCGAGTCCACCTTAGGCTAGCGGTTTATTTTCTAGGGGGGGGACTGTCAAGGCTAGTTCCCAGCAACTCTACGGGGACAGGGCTAACAGACCACCTGCATTTGGGGTCCCCCCATCTCAATCCAGGGGGGGTAGGGTTGGTCAAAACTCGGGTCTTTAGTTTAATCTCTACCGATTTTTTGGTTATTATTCTTGCAAGTCAAGCACACTGACTTAATTCCGAACCGCTTGCTAAGCTGTTTTGCACTCAGATGAATAGCTCCTTTTTGCCGGAGCTGTTAGCCGTCGCCGTGCCAGCGAGTTGACACCTCAGGCGGCAAACGTCAGACAGTGGGGGGAGGGATGGGACAGCATACATGTAGGTTAGTGTTTGTACATGTTCACTCCCTGAGCTCGACACTCTGATTTGCAGGTGGTTTAATGTTGAAGAGCTGAAAATAGCTGCAGAGCACTGATTCAAGACTAGATTAGCTGTTTGATGGCTACTAGATGACCTCAGGTGGTAAGAAATAGCTTGCAGAGTGTACTTTTAGGCAAAGCGAGGCATTTTCCTTAGCATGTCAGTACAACTGCAGTTTTGCAGGCTGGCCCGGTTTTCATAAAATCAGGTAGATATCTCGGGTGAATGACCGAGCGGGCAGTAAATTCACTGCGTTTGTCACTTGGATGATGTGGTGGGGCCTAAAGCAGCACATTAAAGTGGAAAAAATTGCATTTGCCTGAGATATATACCTGGATTTTTGAAAACGGAATCACTAATTTTACTCCGCGCCTCGGGTGGACTCGCTGCCATCGGCAGCGAGTCCACCTTAGGCTAGCGGTTTATTTTCTAGGGGGGGGACTGTCAAGGCTAGTTCCCAGCAACTCTACGGGGACAGGGCTAACAGACCACCTGCATTTGGGGTCCCCCCATCTCAATCCAGGGGGGGTAGGGTTGGTCAAAACTCGGGTCTTTAGTTTAATCTCTACCGATTTTTTGGTTATTATTCTTGCAAGTCAAGCACACTGACTTAATTCCGAACCGCTTGCTAAGCTGTTTTGCACTCAGATGAATAGCTCCTTTTTGCCGGAGCTGTTAGCCGTCGCCGTGCCAGCGAGTTGACACCTCAGGCGGCAAACGTCAGACAGTGGGGGGAGGGATGGGACAGCATACATGTAGGTTAGTGTTTGTACATGTTCACTCCCTGAGCTCGACACTCTGATTTGCAGGTGGTTTAATGTTGAAGAGCTGAAAATAGCTGCAGAGCACTGATTCAAGACTAGATTAGCTGTTTGATGGCTACTAGATGACCTCAGGTGGTAAGAAATAGCTTGCAGAGTGTACTTTTAGGCAAAGCGAGGCATTTTCCTTAGCATGTCAGTACAACTGCAGTTTTGCAGGCTGGCCCGGTTTTCATAAAATCAGGTAGATATCTCGGGTGAATGACCGAGCGGGCAGTAAATTCACTGCGTTTGTCACTTGGATGATGTGGTGGGGCCTAAAGCAGCACATTAAAGTGGAAAAAATTGCATTTGCCTGAGATATATACCTGGATTTTTGAAAACGGAATCACTAATTTTACTCCGCGCCTCGGGTGGACTCGCTGCCATCGGCAGCGAGTCCACCTTAGGCTAGCGGTTTATTTTCTAGGGGGGGGACTGTCAAGGCTAGTTCCCAGCAACTCTACGGGGACAGGGCTAACAGACCACCTGCATTTGGGGTCCCCCCATCTCAATCCAGGGGGGGTAGGGTTGGTCAAAACTCGGGTCTTTAGTTTAATCTCTACCGATTTTTTGGTTATTATTCTTGCAAGTCAAGCACACTGACTTAATTCCGAACCGCTTGCTAAGCTGTTTTGCACTCAGATGAATAGCTCCTTTTTGCCGGAGCTGTTAGCCGTCGCCGTGCCAGCGAGTTGACACCTCAGGCGGCAAACGTCAGACAGTGGGGGGAGGGATGGGACAGCATACATGTAGGTTAGTGTTTGTACATGTTCACTCCCTGAGCTCGACACTCTGATTTGCAGGTGGTTTAATGTTGAAGAGCTGAAAATAGCTGCAGAGCACTGGTTCAAGACTAGATTAGCTGTTTGATGGCTACTAGATGACCTCAGGTGGTAAGAAATAGCTTGCAGAGTGTACTTTTAGGCAAAGCGAGGCATTTTCCTTAGCATGTCAGTACAACTGCAGTTTTGCAGGCTGGCCCGGTTTTCATAAAATCAGGTAGATATCTCGGGTGAATGACCGAGCGGGCAGTAAATTCACTGCGTTTGTCACTTGGATGATGTGGTGGGGCCTAAAGCAGCACATTAAAGTGGAAAAAATTGCATTTGCCTGAGATATATACCTGGATTTTTGAAAACGGAATCACTAATTTTACTCCGCGCCTCGGGTGGACTCGCTGCCATCGGCAGCGAGTCCACCTTAGGCTAGCGGTTTATTTTCTAGGGGGGGGGGGACTGTCAAGGCTAGTTCCCAGCAACTCTACGGGGACAGGGCTAACAGACCACCTGCATTTGGGGTCCCCCCATCTCAATCCAGGGGGGGTAGGGTTGGTCAAAACTCGGGTCTTTAGTTTAATCTCTACCGATTTTTTGGTTATTATTCTTGCAAGTCAAGCACACTGACTTAATTCCGAACCGCTTGCTAAGCTGTTTTGCACTCAGATGAATAGCTCCTTTTTGCCGGAGCTGTTAGCCGTCGCCGTGCCAGCGAGTTGACACCTCAGGCGGCAAACGTCAGACAGTGGGGGGAGGGATGGGACAGCATACATGTAGGTTAGTGTTTGTACATGTTCACTCCCTGAGCTCGACACTCTGATTTGCAGGTGGTTTAATGTTGAAGAGCTGAAAATAGCTGCAGAGCACTGATTCAAGACTAGATTAGCTGTTTGATGGCTACTAGATGACCTCAGGTGGTAAGAAATAGCTTGCAGAGTGTACTTTTAGGCAAAGCGAGGCATTTTCCTTAGCATGTCAGTACAACTGCAGTTTTGCAGGCTGGCCCGGTTTTCATAAAATCAGGTAGATATCTCGGGTGAATGACCGAGCGGGCAGTAAATTCACTGCGTTTGTCACTTGGATGATGTGGTGGGGCCTAAAGCAGCACATTAAAGTGGAAAAAATTGCATTTGCCTGAGATATATACCTGGATTTTTGAAAACGGAATCACTAATTTTACTCCGCGCCTCGGGTGGACTCGCTGCCATCGGCAGCGAGTCCACCTTAGGCTAGCGGTTTATTTTCTAGGGGGGGGACTGTCAAGGCTTAAGTTCCCAGCAACTCTACGGGGACAGGGCTAACAGACCACCTGCATTTGGGGTCCCCCCATCTCAATCCAGGGGGGGTAGGGTTGGTCAAAACTCGGGTCTTTAGTTTAATCTCTACCGATTTTTTGGTTATTATTCTTGCAAGTCAAGCACACTGACTTAATTCCGAACCGCTTGCTAAGCTGTTTTGCACTCAGATGAATAGCTCCTTTTTGCCGGAGCTGTTAGCCGTCGCCGTGCCAGCGAGTTGACACCTCAGGCGGCAAACGTCAGACAGTGGGGGGAGGGATGGGACAGCATACATGTAGGTTAGTGTTTGTACATGTTCACTCCCTGAGCTCGACACTCTGATTTGCAGGTGGTTTAATGTTGAAGAGCTGAAAATAGCTGCAGAGCACTGATTCAAGACTAGATTAGCTGTTTGATGGCTACTAGATGGCCTCAGGTGGTAAGAAATAGCTTGCAGAGTGTACTTTTAGGCAAAGCGAGGCATTTTCCTTAGCATGTCAGTACAACTGCAGTTTTGCAGGCTGGCCCGGTTTTCATAAAATCAGGTAGATATCTCGGGTGAATGACCGAGCGGGCAGTAAATTCACTGCGTTTGTCACTTGGATGATGTGGTGGGGCCTAAAGCAGCACATTAAAGTGGAAAAAATTGCATTTGCCTGAGATATATACCTGGATTTTTGAAAACGGAATCACTAATTTTACTCCGCGCCTCGGGTGGACTCGCTGCCATCGGCAGCGAGTCCACCTTAGGCTAGCGGTTTATTTTCTAGGGGGGGGACTGTCAAGGCTTAAGTTCCCAGCAACTCTACGGGGACAGGGCTAACAGACCACCTGCATTTGGGGTCCCCCCATCTCAATCCAGGGGGGGTAGGGTTGGTCAAAACTCGGGTCTTTAGTTTAATCTCTACCGATTTTTTGGTTATTATTCTTGCAAGTCAAGCACACTGACTTAATTCCGAACCGCTTGCTAAGCTGTTTTGCACTCAGATGAATAGCTCCTTTTTGCCGGAGCTGTTAGCCGTCGCCGTGCCAGCGAGTTGACACCTCAGGCGGCAAACGTCAGACAGTGGGGGGAGGGATGGGACAGCATACATGTAGGTTAGTGTTTGTACATGTTCACTCCCTGAGCTCGACACTCTGATTTGCAGGTGGTTTAATGTTGAAGAGCTGAAAATAGCTGCAGAGCACTGATTCAAGACTAGATTAGCTGTTTGATGGCTACTAGATGACCTCAGGTGGTAAGAAATAGCTTGCAGAGTGTACTTTTAGGCAAAGCGAGGCATTTTCCTTAGCATGTCAGTACAACTGCAGTTTTGCAGGCTGGCCCGGTTTTCATAAAATCAGGTAGATATCTCGGGTGAATGACCGAGCGGGCAGTAAATTCACTGCGTTTGTCACTTGGATGATGTGGTGGGGCCTAAAGCAGCACATTAAAGTGGAAAAAATTGCATTTGCCTGAGATATATACCTGGATTTTTGAAAACGGAATCACTAATTTTACTCCGCGCCTCGGGTGGACTCGCTGCCATCGGCAGCGAGTCCACCTTAGGCTAGCGGTTTATTTTCTAGGGGGGGGACTGTCAAGGCTTAAGTTCCCAGCAACTCTACGGGGACAGGGCTAACAGACCACCTGCATTTGGGGTCCCCCCATCTCAATCCAGGGGGGGTAGGGTTGGTCAAAACTCGGGTCTTTAGTTTAATCTCTACCGATTTTTTGGTTATTATTCTTGCAAGTCAAGCACACTGACTTAATTCCGAACCGCTTGCTAAGCTGTTTTGCACTCAGATGAATAGCTCCTTTTTACCGGAGCTGTTAGCCGTCGCCGTGCTAGCGAGTTGACACCTTAGGCGGCAAACGTCAGACAGTGGGGGGAGGGATGGGACAGCATACATGTAGGTTAGTGTTTGTACATGTTCACTCCCTGAGCTCGACACTCTGATTTGCAGGTGGTTTAATGTTGAAGAGCTGAAAATAGCTGCAGAGCACTGATTCAAGACTAGATTAGCTGTTTGATGGCTACTAGATGACCTCAGGTGGTAAGAAATAGCTTGCAGAGTGTACTTTTAGGCAAAGCGAGGCATTTTCCTTAGCATGTCAGTACAACTGCAGTTTTGCAGGCTGGCCCGGTTTTCATAAAATCAGGTAGATATCTCGGGTGAATGACCGAGCGGGCAGTAAATTCACTGCGTTTGTCACTTGGATGATGTGGTGGGGCCTAAAGCAGCACATTAAAGTGGAAAAAATTGCATTTGCCTGAGATATATACCTGGATTTTTGAAAACGGAATCACTAATTTTACTCCGCGCCTCGGGTGGACTCGCTGCCATCGGCAGCGAGTCCACCTTAGGCTAGCGGTTTATTTTCTAGGGGGGGGACTGTCAAGGCTAGTTCCCAGCAACTCTACGGGGACAGGGCTAACAGACCACCTGCATTTGGGGTCCCCCCATCTCAATCCAGGGGGGGTAGGGTTGGTCAAAACTCGGGTCTTTAGTTTAATCTCTACCGATTTTTTGGTTATTATTCTTGCAAGTCAAGCACACTGACTTAATTCCGAACCGCTTGCTAAGCTGTTTTGCACTCAGATGAATAGCTCCTTTTTGCCGGAGCTGTTAGCCGTCGCCGTGCCAGCGAGTTGACACCTCAGGCGGCAAACGTCAGACAGTGGGGGAGGGATGGGACAGCATACATGTAGGTTAGTGTTTGTACATGTTCACTCCCTGAGCTCGACACTCTGATTTGCAGGTGGTTTAATGTTGAAGAGCTGAAAATAGCTGCAGAGCACTGATTCAAGACTAGATTAGCTGTTTGATGGCTACTAGATGACCTCAGGTGGTAAGAAATAGCTTGCAGAGTGTACTTTTAGGCAAAGCGAGGCATTTTCCTTAGCATGTCAGTACAACTGCAGTTTTGCAGGCTGGCCCGGTTTTCATAAAATCAGGTAGATATCTCGGGTGAATGACCGAGCGGGCAGTAAATTCACTGCGTTTGTCACTTGGATGATGTGGTGGGGCCTAAAGCAGCACATTAAAGTGGAAAAAATTGCATTTGCCTGAGATATATACCTGGATTTTTGAAAACGGAATCACTAATTTTACTCCGCGCCTCGGGTGGACTCGCTGCCATCGGCAGCGAGTCCACCTTAGGCTAGCGGTTTATTTTCTAGGGGGGGGACTGTCAAGGCTTAAGTTCCCAGCAACTCTACGGGGACAGGGCTAACAGACCACCTGCATTTGGGGTCCCCCCATCTCAATCCAGGGGGGGTAGGGTTGGTCAAAACTCGGGTCCTTAGTTTAATCTCTACCGATTTTTTGGTTATTATTCTTGCAAGTCAAGCACACTGACTTAATTCCGAACCGCTTGCTAAGCTGTTTTGCACTCAGATGAATAGCTCCTTTTTGCCGGAGCTGTTAGCCGTCGCCGTGCCAGCGAGTTGACACCTCAGGCGGCAAACGTCAGACAGTGGGGGGAGGGATGGGACAGCATACATGTAGGTTAGTGTTTGTACATGTTCACTCCCTGAGCTCGACACTCTGATTTGCAGGTGGTTTAATGTTGAAGAGCTGAAAATAGCTGCAGAGCACTGATTCAAGACTAGATTAGCTGTTTGATGGCTACTAGATGACCTCAGGTGGTAAGAAATAGCTTGCAGAGTGTACTTTTAGGCAAAGCGAGGCATTTTCCTTAGCATGTCAGTACAACTGCAGTTTTGCAGGCTGGCCCGGTTTTCATAAAATCAGGTAGATATCTCGGGTGAATGACCGAGCGGGCAGTAAATTCACTGCGTTTGTCACTTGGATGATGTGGTGGGGCCTAAAGCAGCACATTAAAGTGGAAAAAATTGCATTTGCCTGAGATATATACCTGGATTTTTGAAAACGGAATCACTAATTTTACTCCGCGCCTCGGGTGGACTCGCTGCCATCGGCAGCGAGTCCACCTTAGGCTAGCGGTTTATTTTCTAGGGGGGGGACTGTCAAGGCTTAAGTTCCCAGCAACTCTACGGGGACAGGGCTAACAGACCACCTGCATTTGGGGTCCCCCCATCTCAATCCAGGGGGGGTAGGGTTGGTCAAAACTCGGGTCTTTAGTTTAATCTCTACCGATTTTTTGGTTATTATTCTTGCAAGTCAAGCACACTGACTTAATTCCGAACCGCTTGCTAAGCTGTTTTGCACTCAGATGAATAGCTCCTTTTTGCCGGAGCTGTTAGCCGTCGCCGTGCCAGCGAGTTGACACCTCAGGCGGCAAACGTCAGACAGTGGGGGGAGGGATGGGACAGCATACATGTAGGTTAGTGTTTGTACATGTTCACTCCCTGAGCTCGACACTCTGATTTGCAGGTGGTTTAATGTTGAAGAGCTGAAAATAGCTGCAGAGCACTGATTCAAGACTAGATTAGCTGTTTGATGGCTACTAGATGACCTCAGGTGGTAAGAAATAGCTTGCAGAGTGTACTTTTAGGCAAAGCGAGGCATTTTCCTTAGCATGTCAGTACAACTGCAGTTTTGCAGGCTGGCCCGGTTTTCATAAAATCAGGTAGATATCTCGGGTGAATGACCGAGCGGGCAGTAAATTCACTGCGTTTGTCACTTGGATGATGTGGTGGGGCCTAAA
This sequence comes from Siderastrea radians, assembly GCA_964017195.1. Lineage (NCBI taxonomy): Eukaryota > Metazoa > Cnidaria > Anthozoa > Scleractinia > Rhizangiidae > Siderastrea > Siderastrea radians. Next base: position 22,679,106 of record OZ024892.1, read on the forward strand.
GCAGCACATTAAAGTGGAAAAAATTGCATTTGCCTGAGATATATACCTGGATTTTTGAAAACGGAATCACTAATTTTACTCCGCGCCTCGGGTGGACTCGCTGCCATCGGCAGCGAGTCCACCTTAGGCTAGCGGTTTATTTTCTAGGGGGGGGACTGTCAAGGCTTAAGTTCCCAGCAACTCTACGGGGACAGGGCTAACAGACCACCTGCATTTGGGGTCCCCCCATCTCAATCCAGGGGGGGTAGGGTTGGTCAAAACTCGGGTCTTTAGTTTAATCTCTACCGATTTTTTGGTTATTATTCTTGCAAGTCAAGCACACTGACTTAATTCCGAACCGCTTGCTAAGCTGTTTTGCACTCAGATGAATAGCTCCTTTTTGCCGGAGCTGTTAGCCGTCGCCGTGCCAGCGAGTTGACACCTCAGGCGGCAAACGTCAGACAGTGGGGGGAGGGATGGGACAGCATACATGTAGGTTAGTGTTTGTACATGTTCACTCCCTGAGCTCGACACTCTGATTTGCAGGTGGTTTAATGTTGAAGAGCTGAAAATAGCTGCAGAGCACTGATTCAAGACTAGATTAGCTGTTTGATGGCTACTAGATGACCTCAGGTGGTAAGAAATAGCTTGCAGAGTGTACTTTTAGGCAAAGCGAGGCATTTTCCTTAGCATGTCAGTACAACTGCAGTTTTGCAGGCTGGCCCGGTTTTCATAAAATCAGGTAGATATCTCGGGTGAATGACCGAGCGGGCAGTAAATTCACTGCATTTGTCACTTGGATGATGTGGTGGGGCCTAAAGCAGCACATTAAAGTGGAAAAAATTGCATTTGCCTGAGATATATACCTGGATTTTTGAAAACGGAATCACTAATTTTACTCCGCGCCTCGGGTGGACTCGCTGCCATCGGCAGCGAGTCCACCTTAGGCTAGCGGTTTATTTTCTAGGGGGGGGACTGTCAAGGCTTAAGTTCCCAGCAACTCTACGGGGACAGGGCTAACAGACCACCTGCATTTGGGGTCCCCCCATCTCAATCCAGGGGGGGTAGGGTTGGTCAAAACTCGGGTCTTTAGTTTAATCTCTACCGATTTTTTGGTTATTATTCTTGCAAGTCAAGCACACTGACTTAATTCCGAACCGCTTGCTAAGCTGTTTTGCACTCAGATGAATAGCTCCTTTTTGCCGGAGCTGTTAGCCGTCGCCGTGCCAGCGAGTTGACACCTCAGGCGGCAAACGTCAGACAGTGGGGGGAGGGATGGGACAGCATACATGTAGGTTAGTGTTTGTACATGTTCACTCCCTGAGCTCGACACTCTGATTTGCAGGTGGTTTAATGTTGAAGAGCTGAAAATAGCTGCAGAGCACTGATTCAAGACTAGATTAGCTGTTTGATGGCTACTAGATGACCTCAGGTGGTAAGAAATAGCTTGCAGAGTGTACTTTTAGGCAAAGCGAGGCATTTTCCTTAGCATGTCAGTACAACTGCAGTTTTGCAGGCTGGCCCGGTTTTCATAAAATCAGGTAGATATCTCGGGTGAATGACCGAGCGGGCAGTAAATTCACTGCGTTTGTCACTTGGATGATGTGGTGGGGCCTAAAGCAGCACATTAAAGTGGAAAAAATTGCATTTGCCTGAGATATATACCTGGATTTTTGAAAACGGAATCACTAATTTTACTCCGCGCCTCGGGTGGACTCGCTGCCATCGGCAGCGAGTCCACCTTAGGCTAGCGGTTTATTTTCTAGGGGGGGGACTGTCAAGGCTTAAGTTCCCAGCAACTCTACGGGGACAGGGCTAACAGACCACCTGCATTTGGGGTCCCCCCATCTCAATCCAGGGGGGGTAGGGTTGGTCAAAACTCGGGTCTTTAGTTTAATCTCTACCGATTTTTTGGTTATTATTCTTGCAAGTCAAGCACACTGACTTAATTCCGAACCGCTTGCTAAGCTGTTTTGCACTCAGATGAATAGCTCCTTTTTGCCGGAGCTGTTAGCCGTCGCCGTGCCAGCGAGTTGACACCTCAGGCGGCAAACGTCAGACAGTGGGGGGAGGGATGGGACAGCATACATGTAGGTTAGTGTTTGTACATGTTCACTCCCTGAGCTCGACACTCTGATTTGCAGGTGGTTTAATGTTGAAGAGCTGAAAATAGCTGCAGAGCACTGATTCAAGACTAGATTAGCTGTTTGATGGCTACTAGATGACCTCAGGTGGTAAGAAATAGCTTGCAGAGTGTACTTTTAGGCAAAGCGAGGCATTTTCCTTAGCATGTCAGTACAACTGCAGTTTTGCAGGCTGGCCCGGTTTTCATAAAATCAGGTAGATATCTCGGGTGAATGACCGAGCGGGCAGTAAATTCACTGCGTTTGTCACTTGGATGATGTGGTGGGGCCTAAAGCAGCACATTAAAGTGGAAAAAATTGCATTTGCCTGAGATATATACCTGGATTTTTGAAAACGGAATCACTAATTTTACTCCGCGCCTCGGGTGGACTCGCTGCCATCGGCAGCGAGTCCACCTTAGGCTAGCGGTTTATTTTCTAGGGGGGGGACTGTCAAGGCTAGTTCCCAGCAACTCTACGGGGACAGGGCTAACAGACCACCTGCATTTGGGGTCCCCCCATCTCAATCCAGGGGGGGTAGGGTTGGTCAAAACTCGGGTCTTTAGTTTAATCTCTACCGATTTTTTGGTTATTATTCTTGCAAGTCAAGCACACTGACTTAATTCCGAACCGCTTGCTAAGCTGTTTTGCACTCAGATGAATAGCTCCTTTTTGCCGGAGCTGTTAGCCGTCGCCGTGCCAGCCAGTTGACACCTCAGGCGGGAAATGTCAGACAGTGGGGGGAGGGATGGGACAGCATACATGTAGGTTAGTGTTTGTACATGTTCACTCCCTGAGCTCGACACTCTGATTTGCAGGTGGTTTAATGTTGAAGAGCTGAAAATAGCTGCAGAGCACTGATTCAAGACTAGATTAGCTGTTTGATGGCTACTAGATGACCTCAGGTGGTAAGAAATAGCTTGCAGAGTGTACTTTTAGGCAAAGCGAGGCATTTTCCTTAGCATGTCAGTACAACTGCAGTTTTGCAGGCTGGCCCGGTTTTCATAAAATCAGGTAGATATCTCGGGTGAATGACCGAGCGGGCAGTAAATTCACTGCGTTTGTCACTTGGATGATGTGGTGGGGCCTAAAGCAGCACATTAAAGTGGAAAAAATTGCATTTGCCTGAGATATATACCTGGATTTTTGAAAACGGAATCACTAATTTTACTCCGCGCCTCGGGTGGACTCGCTGCCATCGGCAGCGAGTCCACCTTAGGCTAGCGGTTTATTTTCTAGGGGGGGGACTGTCAAGGCTAGTTCCCAGCAACTCTACGGGGACAGGGCTAACAGACCACCTGCATTTGGGGTCCCCCCATCTCAATCCAGGGGGGGGGTAGGGTTGGTCAAAACTCGGGTCTTTAGTTTAATCTCTACCGATTTTTTGGTTATTATTCTTGCAAGTCAAGCACACTGACTTAATTCCGAACCGCTTGCTAAGCTGTTTTGCACTCAGATGAATAGCTCCTTTTTGCCGGAGCTGTTAGCCGTCGCCGTGCCAGCGAGTTGACACCTCAGGCGGCAAACGTCAGACAGTGGGGGGAGGGATGGGACAGCATACATGTAGGTTAGTGTTTGTACATGTTCACTCCCTGAGCTCGACACTCTGATTTGCAGGTGGTTTAATGTTGAAGAGCTGAAAATAGCTGCAGAGCACTGATTCAAGACTAGATTAGCTGTTTGATGGCTACTAGATGACCTCAGGTGGTAAGAAATAGCTTGCAGAGTGTACTTTTAGGCAAAGCGAGGCATTTTCCTTAGCATGTCAGTACAACTGCAGTTTTGCAGGCTGGCCCGGTTTTCATAAAATCAGGTAGATATCTCGGGTGAATGACCGAGCGGGCAGTAAATTCACTGCGTTTGTCACTTGGATGATGTGGTGGGGCCTAAAGCAGCACATTAAAGTGGAAAAAATTGCATTTGCCTGAGATATATACCTGGATTTTTGAAAACGGAATCACTAATTTTACTCCGCGCCTCGGGTGGACTCGCTGCCATCGGCAGCGAGTCCACCTTAGGCTAGCGGTTTATTTTCTAGGGGGGGGACTGTCAAGGCTAGTTCCCAGCAACTCTACGGGGACAGGGCTAACAGACCACCTGCATTTGGGGTCCCCCCATCTCAATCCAGGGGGGGGTAGGGTTGGTCAAAACTCGGGTCTTTAGTTTAATCTCTACCGATTTTTTGGTTATTATTCTTGCAAGTCAAGCACACTGACTTAATTCCGAACCGCTTGCTAAGCTGTTTTGCACTCAGATGAATAGCTCCTTTTTGCTGGATCTGTTAGCCGTCGCCGTGCCAGCGAGTTGACACCTCAGGCGGCAAACGTCAGACAGTGGGGGGAGGGATGGGACAGCATACATGTAGGTTAGTGTTTGTACATGTTCACTCCCTGAGCTCGACACTCTGATTTGCAGGTGGTTTAATGTTGAAGAGCTGAAAATAGCTGCAGAGCACTGATTCAAGACTAGATTAGCTGTTTGATGGCTACTAGATGACCTCAGGTGGTAAGAAATAGCTTGCAGAGTGTACTTTTAGGCAAAGCGAGGCATTTTCCTTAGCATGTCAGTACAACTGCAGTTTTGCAGGCTGGCCCGGTTTTCATAAAATCAGGTAGATATCTCGGGTGAATGACCGAGCGGGCAGTAAATTCACTGCGTTTGTCACTTGGATGATGTGGTGGGGCCTAAAGCAGCACATTAAAGTGGAAAAAATTGCATTTGCCTGAGATATATACCTGGATTTTTGAAAACGGAATCACTAATTTTACTCCGCGCCTCGGGTGGACTCCACCTTAGGCTAGCGGTTTATTTTCTAGGGGGGGGACTGTCAAGGCTAGTTCCCAGCAACTCTACGGGGACAGGGCTAACAGACCACCTGCATTTGGGGTCCCCCCATCTCAATCCAGGGGGGGGTAGGGTTGGTCAAAACTCGGGTCTTTAGTTTAATCTCTACCGATTTTTTGGTTATTATTCTTGCAAGTCAAGCACACTGACTTAATTCCGAACCGCTTGCTAAGCTGTTTTGCACTCAGATGAATAGCTCCTTTTTGCCGGAGCTGTTAGCCGTCGCCGTGCCAGCGAGTTGACACCTCAGGCGGCAAACGTCAGACAGTGGGGGGAGGGATGGGACAGCATACATGTAGGTTAGTGTTTGTACATGTTCACTCCCTGAGCTCGACACTCTGATTTGCAGGTGGTTTAATGTTGAAGAGCTGAAAATAGCTGCAGAGCACTGATTCAAGACTAGATTAGCTGTTTGATGGCTACTAGATGACCTCAGGTGGTAAGAAATAGCTTGCAGAGTGTACTTTTAGGCAAAGCGAGGCATTTTCCTTAGCATGTCAGTACAACTGCAGTTTTGCAGGCTGGCCCGGTTTTCATAAAATCAGGTAGATATCTCGGGTGAATGACCGAGCGGGCAGTAAATTCACTGCGTTTGTCACTTGGATGATGTGGTGGGGCCTAAAGCAGCACATTAAAGTGGAAAAAATTGCATTTGCCTGAGATATATACCTGGATTTTTGAAAACGGAATCACTAATTTTACTCCGCGCCTCGGGTGGACTCGCTGCCATCGGCAGCGAGTCCACCTTAGGCTAGCGGTTTATTTTCTAGGGGGGGGACTGTCAAGGCTAGTTCCCAGCAACTCTACGGGGACAGGGCTAACAGACCACCTGCATTTGGGGTCCCCCCATCTCAATCCAGGGGGGGTAGGGTTGGTCAAAACTCGGGTCTTTAGTTTAATCTCTACCGATTTTTTGGTTATTATTCTTGCAAGTCAAGCACACTGACTTAATTCCGAACCGCTTGCTAAGCTGTTTTGCACTCAGATGAATAGCTCCTTTTTGCCGGAGCTGTTAGCCGTCGCCGTGCCAGCGAGTTGACACCTCAGGCGGCAAACGTCAGACAGTGGGGGGAGGGATGGGACAGCATACATGTAGGTTAGTGTTTGTACATGTTCACTCCCTGAGCTCGACACTCTGATTTGCAGGTGGTTTAATGTTGAAGAGCTGAAAATAGCTGCAGAGCACTGATTCAAGACTAGATTAGCTGTTTGATGGCTACTAGATGACCTCAGGTGGTAAGAAATAGCTTGCAGAGTGTACTTTTAGGCAAAGCGAGGCATTTTCCTTAGCATGTCAGTACAACTGCAGTTTTGCAGGCTGGCCCGGTTTTCATAAAATCAGGTAGATATCTCGGGTGAATGACCGAGCGGGCAGTAAATTCACTGCGTTTGTCACTTGGATGATGTGGTGGGGCCTAAAGCAGCACATTAAAGTGGAAAAAATTGCATTTGCCTGAGATATATACCTGGATTTTTGAAAACGGAATCACTAATTTTACTCCGCGCCTCGGGTGGACTCGCTGCCATCGGCAGCGAGTCCACCTTAGGCTAGCGGTTTATTTTCTAGGGGGGGGGGACTGTCAAGGCTAGTTCCCAGCAACTCTACGGGGACAGGGCTAACAGACCACCTGCATTTGGGGTCCCCCCATCTCAATCCAGGGGGGGTAGGGTTGGTCAAAACTCGGGTCTTTAGTTTAATCTCTACCGATTTTTTGGTTATTATTCTTGCAAGTCAAGCACACTGACTTAATTCCGAACCGCTTGCTAAGCTGTTTTGCACTCAGATGAATAGCTCCTTTTTGCCGGAGCTGTTAGCCGTCGCCGTGCCAGCGAGTTGACACCTCAGGCGGCAAACGTCAGACAGTGGGGGGAGGGATGGGACAGCATACATGTAGGTTAGTGTTTGTACATGTTCACTCCCTGAGCTCGACACTCTGATTTGCAGGTGGTTTAATGTTGAAGAGCTGAAAATAGCTGCAGAGCACTGATTCAAGACTAGATTAGCTGTTTGATGGCTACTAGATGACCTCAGGTGGTAAGAAATAGCTTGCAGAGTGTACTTTTAGGCAAAGCGAGGCATTTTCCTTAGCATGTCAGTACAACTGCAGTTTTGCAGGCTGGCCCGGTTTTCATAAAATCAGGTAGATATCTCGGGTGAATGACCGAGCGGGCAGTAAATTCACTGCGTTTGTCACTTGGATGATGTGGTGGGGCCTAAAGCAGCACATTAAAGTGGAAAAAATTGCATTTGCCTGAGATATATACCTGGATTTTTGAAAACGGAATCACTAATTTTACTCCGCGCCTCGGGTGGACTCGCTGCCATCGGCAGCGAGTCCACCTTAGGCTAGCGGTTTATTTTCTAGGGGGGGGACTGTCAAGGCTAGTTCCCAGCAACTCTACGGGGACAGGGCTAACAGACCACCTGCATTTGGGGTCCCCCCATCTCAATCCAGGGGGGGTAGGGTTGGTCAAAACTCGGGTCTTTAGTTTAATCTCTACCGATTTTTTGGTTATTATTCTTGCAAGTCAAGCACACTGACTTAATTCCGAACCGCTTGCTAAGCTGTTTTGCACTCAGATGAATAGCTCCTTTTTGCCGGAGCTGTTAGCCGTCGCCGTGCCAGCGAGTTGACACCTCAGGCGGCAAACGTCAGACAGTGGGGGGAGGGATGGGACAGCATACATGTAGGTTAGTGTTTGTACATGTTCACTCCCTGAGCTCGACACTCTGATTTGCAGGTGGTTTAATGTTGAAGAGCTGAAAATAGCTGCAGAGCACTGATTCAAGACTAGATTAGCTGTTTGATGGCTACTAGATGACCTCAGGTGGTAAGAAATAGCTTGCAGAGTGTACTTTTAGGCAAAGCGAGGCATTTTCCTTAGCATGTCAGTACAACTGCAGTTTTGCAGGCTGGCCCGGTTTTCATAAAATCAGGTAGATATCTCGGGTGAATGACCGAGCGGGCAGTAAATTCACTGTGTTTGTCACTTGGATGATGTGGTGGGGCCTAAAGCAGCACATTAAAGTGGAAAAAATTGCATTTGCCTGAGATATATACCTGGATTTTTGAAAACGGAATCACTAATTTTACTCCGCGCCTCGGGTGGACTCGCTGCCATCGGCAGCGAGTCCACCTTAGGCTAGCGGTTTATTTTCTAGGGGGGGGACTGTCAAGGCTAGTTCCCAGCAACTCTACGGGGACAGGGCTAACAGACCACCTGCATTTGGGGTCCCCCCATCTCAATCCAGGGGGGGTAGGGTTGGTCAAAACTCGGGTCTTTAGTTTAATCTCTACCGATTTTTTGGTTATTATTCTTGCAAGTCAAGCACACTGACTTAATTCCGAACCGCTTGCTAAGCTGTTTTGCACTCAGATGAATAGCTCCTTTTTGCCGGAGCTGTTAGCCGTCGCCGTGCCAGCGAGTTGACACCTCAGGCGGCAAACGTCAGACAGTGGGGGGAGGGATGGGACAGCATACATGTAGGTTAGTGTTTGTACATGTTCACTCCCTGAGCTCGACACTCTGATTTGCCGGTGGTTTAATGTTGAAGAGCTGAAAATAGCTGCAGAGCACTGATTCAAGACTAGATTAGCTGTTTGATGGCTACTAGATGACCTCAGGTGGTAAGAAATAGCTTGCAGAGTGTACTTTTAGGCAAAGCGAGGCATTTTCCTTAGCATGTCAGTACAACTGCAGTTTTGCAGGCTGGCCCGGTTTTCATAAAATCAGGTAGATATCTCGGGTGAATGACCGAGCGGGCAGTAAATTCACTGCGTTTGTCACTTGGATGATGTGGTGGGGCCTAAAGCAGCACATTAAAGTGGAAAAAATTGCATTTGCCTGAGATATATACCTGGATTTTTGAAAACGGAATCACTAATTTTACTCCGCGCCTCGGGTGGACTCGCTGCCATCGGCAGCGAGTCCACCTTAGGCTAGCGGTTTATTTTCTAGGGGGGGGACTGTCAAGGCTAGTTCCCAGCAACTCTACGGGGACAGGGCTAACAGACCACCTGCATTTGGGGTCCCCCCATCTCAATCCAGGGGGGGTAGGGTTGGTCAAAACTCGGGTCTTTAGTTTAATCTCTACCGATTTTTTGGTTATTATTCTTGCAAGTCAAGCACACTGACTTAATTCCGAACCGCTTGCTAAGCTGTTTTGCACTCAGATGAATAGCTCCTTTTTGCCGGAGCTGTTAGCCGTCGCCGTGCCAGCGAGTTGACACCTCAGGCGGCAAACGTCAGACAGTGGGGGGAGGGATGGGACAGCATACATGTAGGTTAGTGTTTGTACATGTTCACTCCCTGAGCTCGACACTCTGATTTGCAGGTGGTTTAATGTTGAAGAGCTGAAAATAGCTGCAGAGCACTGATTCAAGACTAGATTAGCTGTTTGATGGCTACTAGATGACCTCAGGTGGTAAGAAATAGCTTGCAGAGTGTACTTTTAGGCAAAGCGAGGCATTTTCCTTAGCATGTCAGTACAACTGCAGTTTTGCAGGCTGGCCCGGTTTTCATAAAATCAGGTAGATATCTCGGGTGAATGACCGAGCGGGCAGTAAATTCACTGCGTTTGTCACTTGGATGATGTGGTGGGGCCTAAAGCAGCACATTAAAGTGGAAAAAATTGCATTTGCCTGAGATATATACCTGGATTTTTGAAAACGGAATCACTAATTTTACTCCGCGCCTCGGGTGGACTCGCTGCCATCGGCAGCGAGTCCACCTTAGGCTAGCGGTTTATTTTCTAGGGGGGGGACTGTCAAGGCTAGTTCCCAGCAACTCTACGGGGACAGGGCTAACAGACCACCTGCATTTGGGGTCCCCCCATCTCAATCCAGGGGGGGTAGGGTTGGTCAAAACTCGGGTCTTTAGTTTAATCTCTACCGATTTTTTGGTTATTATTCTTGCAAGTCAAGCACACTGACTTAATTCCGAACCGCTTGCTAAGCTGTTTTGCACTCAGATGAATAGCTCCTTTTTGCCGGAGCTGTTAGCCGTCGCCGTGCCAGCGAGTTGACACCTCAGGCGGCAAACGTCAGACAGTGGGGGGAGGGATGGGACAGCATACATGTAGGTTAGTGTTTGTACATGTTCACTCCCTGAGCTCGACACTCTGATTTGCAGGTGGTTTAATGTTGAAGAGCTGAAAATAGCTGCAGAGCACTGATTCAAGACTAGATTAGCTGTTTGATGGCTACTAGATGACCTCAGGTGGTAAGAAATAGCTTGCAGAGTGTACTTTTAGGCAAAGCGAGGCATTTTCCTTAGCATGTCAGTACAACTGCAGTTTTGCAGGCTGGCCCGGTTTTCATAAAATCAGGTAGATATCTCGGGTGAATGACCGAGCGGGCAGTAAATTCACTGCGTTTGTCACTTGGATGATGTGGTGGGGCCTAAAGCAGCACATTAAAGTGGAAAAAATTGCATTTGCCTGAGATATATACCTGGATTTTTGAAAACGGAATCACTAATTTTACTCCGCGCCTCGGGTGGACTCGCTGCCATCGGCAGCGAGTCCACCTTAGGCTAGCGGTTTATTTTCTAGGGGGGGGACTGTCAAGGCTAGTTCCCAGCAACTCTACGGGGACAGGGCTAACAGACCACCTGCATTTGGGGTCCCCCCATCTCAATCCAGGGGGGGTAGGGTTGGTCAAAACTCGGGTCTTTAGTTTAATCTCTACCGATTTTTTGGTTATTATTCTTGCAAGTCAAGCACACTGACTTAATTCCGAACCGCTTGCTAAGCTGTTTTGCACTCAGATGAATAGCTCCTTTTTGCCGGAGCTGTTAGCCGTCGCCGTGCCAGCGAGTTGACACCTCAGGCGGCAAACGTCAGACAGTGGGGGGAGGGATGGGACAGCATACATGTAGGTTAGTGTTTGTACATGTTCACTCCCTGAGCTCGACACTCTGATTTGCAGGTGGTTTAATGTTGAAGAGCTGAAAATAGCTGCAGAGCACTGATTCAAGACTAGATTAGCTGTTTGATGGCTACTAGATGACCTCAGGTGGTAAGAAATAGCTTGCAGAGTGTACTTTTAGGCAAAGCGAGGCATTTTCCTTAGCATGTCAGTACAACTGCAGTTTTGCAGGCTGGCCCGGTTTTCATAAAATCAGGTAGATATCTCGGGTGAATGACCGAGCGGGCAGTAAATTCACTGCGTTTGTCACTTGGATGATGTGGTGGGGCCTAAAGCAGCACATTAAAGTGGAAAAAATTGCATTTGCCTGAGATATATACCTGGATTTTTGAAAACGGAATCACTAATTTTACTCCGCGCCTCGGGTGGACTCGCTGCCATCGGCAGCGAGTCCACCTTAGGCTAGCGGTTTATTTTCTAGGGGGGGGACTGTCAAGGCTTAAGTTCCCAGCAACTCTACGGGGACAGGGCTAACAGACCACCTGCATTTGGGGTCCCCCCATCTCAATCCAGGGGGGGTAGGGTTGGTCAAAACTCGGGTCTTTAGTTTAATCTCTACCGATTTTTTGGTTATTATTAAGATAAGATAAGATAAGATAAATTTATTTATACACGGTTTTTCCATCAGTCAATTAAGTTACTGGACTATCTACCTATCTAACTAACTACAAAAATTTAATAACAAATTCAAAATAACAAAAGAAAAGTCTGCTTTTCATGGAGACCGTGTCTAAAATTCACTTACATGTAAAATTTAGATATTACTTTAAACTGTGCCGACTTAATTTAGATTTGAAATCGGCCAGTGAAGATGCCTGTCTTAGGTCTACAGGTAAGTTGTTCCACAACTGAGCTCCGCTGTACGAAAAACTTTTTTTAAGATAATCAGTTCGAGGTTGTGGAAGAACTAATTTGTTTTCGGTATTCCTTAAACGATAAGCACTAACATCGTCACGATATACGAATCTTGATCTCAGATAATCAGGAGTCATACCATGTAATGTTTTATACATTAGGATAGACTTCTGTTCCAATCTTTGATAATAGAGTCTTCGCCACCCCAGTGTCCGGAACAAATCATCTAAATTACTATCATAGCTCGCAGACATTAGGGTACGAGCTGCGCGGTTTTGAAGCCTTTGCAGTTTTTCAGCAAGGCCCTTGTTACAGCTTCCCCACACTACGTTGCAATAATCAAATTGTGGTTGAATAAGGCTATTATAAACTATTCTTGCAAGTCAAGCAAACTGACTTAATTCCGAACCGCTTGCTAAGCTGTTTTGCACTCAGATGAATAGCTCCTTTTTGCCGGAGCTGTTAGCCGTCGCCGTGCCAGCGAGTTGACACCTCAGGCGGCAAACGTCAGACAGTGGGGGGAGGGATGGGACAGCATACATGTAGGTTAGTGTTTGTACATGTTCACTCCCTGAGCTCGACACTCTGATTTGCAGGTGGTTTAATGTTGAAGAGCTGAAAATAGCTGCAGAGCACTGATTCAAGACTAGATTAGCTGTTTGATGGCTACTAGATGACCTCAGGTGGTAAGAAATAGCTTGCAGAGTGTACTTTTAGGCAAAGCGAGGCATTTTCCTTAGCATGTCAGTACAACTGCAGTTTTGCAGGCTGGCCCGGTTTTCATAAAATCAGGTAGATATCTCGGGTGAATGACCGAGCGGGCAGTAAATTCACTGCGTTTGTCACTTGGATGATGTGGTGGGGCCTAAAGCAGCACATTAAAGTGGAAAAAATTGCATTTGCCTGAGATATATACCTGGATTTTTGAAAACGGAATCACTAATTTTACTCCGCGCCTCGGGTGGACTCGCTGCCATCGGCAGCGAGTCCACCTTAGGCTAGCGGTTTATTTTCTAGGGGGGGGACTGTCAAGGCTAGTTCCCAGCAACTCTACGGGGACAGGGCTAACAGACCACCTGCATTTGGGGTCCCCCCATCTCAATCCAGGGGGGGTAGGGTTGGTCAAAACTCGGGTCTTTAGTTTAATCTCTACCGATTTTTTGGTTATTATTCTTGCAAGTCAAGCACACTGACTTAATTCCGAACCGCTTGCTAAGCTGTTTTGCACTCAGATGAATAGCTCCTTTTTGCCGGAGCTGTTAGCCGTCGCCGTGCCAGCGAGTTGACACCTCAGGCGGCAAACGTCAGACAGTGGGGGGAGGGATGGGACAGCATACATGTAGGTTAGTGTTTGTACATGTTCACTCCCTGAGCTCGACACTCTGATTTGCAGGTGGTTTAATGTTGAAGAGCTGAAAATAGCTGCAGAGCACTGATTCAAGACTAGATTAGCTGTTTGATGGCTACTAGATGACCTCAGGTGGTAAGAAATAGCTTGCAGAGTGTACTTTTAGGCAAAGCGAGGCATTTTCCTTAGCATGTCAGTACAACTGCAGTTTTGCAGGCTGGCCCGGTTTTCATAAAATCAGGTAGATATCTCGGGTGAATGACCGAGCGGGCAGTAAATTCACTGCGTTTGTCACTTGGATGATGTGGTGGGGCCTAAAGCAGCACATTAAAGTGGAAAAAATTGCATTTGCCTGAGATATATACCTGGATTTTTGAAAACGGAATCACTAATTTTACTCCGCGCCTCGGGTGGACTCGCTGCCATCGGCAGCGAGTCCACCTTAGGCTAGCGGTTTATTTTCTAGGGGGGGGACTGTCAAGGCTAGTTCCCAGCAACTCTACGGGGACAGGGCTAACAGACCACCTGCATTTGGGGTCCCCCCATCTCAATCCAGGGGGGGTAGGGTTGGTCAAAACTCGGGTCTTTAGTTTAATCTCTACCGATTTTTTGGTTATTATTCTTGCAAGTCAAGCACACTGACTTAATTCCGAACCGCTTGCTAAGCTGTTTTGCACTCAGATGAATAGCTCCTTTTTGCCGGAGCTGTTAGCCGTCGCCGTGCCAGCGAGTTGACACCTCAGGCGGCAAACGTCAGACAGTGGGGGGAGGGATGGGACAGCATACATGTAGGTTAGTGTTTGTACATGTTCACTCCCTGAGCTCGACACTCTGATTTGCAGGTGGTTTAATGTTGAAGAGCTGAAAATAGCTGCAGAGCACTGATTCAAGACTAGATTAGCTGTTTGATGGCTACTAGATGACCTCAGGTGGTAAGAAATAGCTTGCAGAGTGTACTTTTAGGCAAAGCGAGGCATTTTCCTTAGCATGTCAGTACAACTGCAGTTTTGCAGGCTGGCCCGGTTTTCATAAAATCAGGTAGATATCTCGGGTGAATGACCGAGCGGGCAGTAAATTCACTGCGTTTGTCACTTGGATGATGTGGTGGGGCCTAAAGCAGCACATTAAAGTGGAAAAAATTGCATTTGCCTGAGATATATACCTGGATTTTTGAAAACGGAATCACTAATTTTACTCCGCGCCTCGGGTGGACTCGCTGCCATCGGCAGCGAGTCCACCTTAGGCTAGCGGTTTATTTTCTAGGGGGGGGACTGTCAAGGCTTAAGTTCCCAGCAACTCTACGGGGACAGGGCTAACAGACCACCTGCATTTGGGGTCCCCCCATCTCAATCCAGGGGGGGTAGGGTTGGTCAAAACTCGGGTCTTTAGTTTAATCTCTACCGATTTTTTGGTTATTATTAAGATAAGATAAGATAAGATAAATTTATTTATACACGGTTTTTCCATCAGTCAATTAAGTTACTGGACTATCTACCTATCTAACTAACTACAAAAATTTAATAACAAATTCAAAATAACAAAAGAAAAGTCTGCTTTTCATGGAGACCGTGTCTAAAATTCACTTACATGTAAAATTTAGATATTACTTTAAACTGTGCCGACTTAATTTAGATTTGAAATCGGCCAGTGAAGATGCCTGTCTTAGGTCTACAGGTAAGTTGTTCCACAACTGAGCTCCGCTGTACGAAAAACTTTTTTTAAGATAATCAGTTCGAGGTTGTGGAAGAACTAATTTGTTTTCGGTATTCCTTAAACGATAAGCACTAACATCGTCACGATATACGAATCTTGATCTCAGATAATCAGGAGTCATACCATGTAATGTTTTATACATTAGGATAGACTTCTGTTCCAATCTTTGATAATAGAGTCTTCGCCACCCCAGTGTCCGGAACAAATCATCTAAATTACTATCATAGCTCGCAGACATTAGGGTACGAGCTGCGCGGTTTTGAAGCCTTTGCAGTTTTTCAGCAAGGCCCTTGTTACAGCTTCCCCACACTACGTTGCAATAATCAAATTGTGGTTGAATAAGGCTATTATAAACTATTCTTGCAAGTCAAGCAAACTGACTTAATTCCGAACCGCTTGCTAAGCTGTTTTGCACTCAGATGAATAGCTCCTTTTTGCCGGAGCTGTTAGCCGTCGCCGTGCCAGCGAGTTGACACCTCAGGCGGCAAACGTCAGACAGTGGGGGGAGGGATGGGACAGCATACATGTAGGTTAGTGTTTGTACATGTTCACTCCCTGAGCTCGACACTCTGATTTGCAGGTGGTTTAATGTTGAAGAGCTGAAAATAGCTGCAGAGCACTGATTCAAGACTAGATTAGCTGTTTGATGGCTACTAGATGACCTCAGGTGGTAAGAAATAGCTTGCAGAGTGTACTTTTAGGCAAAGCGAGGCATTTTCCTTAGCATGTCAGTACAACTGCAGTTTTGCAGGCTGGCCCGGTTTTCATAAAATCAGGTAGATATCTCGGGTGAATGACCGAGCGGGCAGTAAATTCACTGCGTTTGTCACTTGGATGATGTGGTGGGGCCTAAAGCAGCACATTAAAGTGGAAAAAATTGCATTTGCCTGAGATATATACCTGGATTTTTGAAAACGGAATCACTAATTTTACTCCGCGCCTCGGGTGGACTCGCTGCCATCGGCAGCGAGTCCACCTTAGGCTAGCGGTTTATTTTCTAGGGGGGGGGACTGTCAAGGCTAGTTCCCAGCAACTCTACGGGGACAGGGCTAACAGACCACCTGCATTTGGGGTCCCCCCATCTCAATCCAGGGGGGGTAGGGTTGGTCAAAACTCGGGTCTTTAGTTTAATCTCTACCGATTTTTTGGTTATTATTCTTGCAAGTCAAGCACACTGACTTAATTCCGAACCGCTTGCTAAGCTGTTTTGCACTCAGATGAATAGCTCCTTTTTGCCGGAGCTGTTAGCCGTCGCCGTGCCAGCGAGTTGACACCTCAGGCGGCAAACGTCAGACAGTGGGGGGAGGGATGGGACAGCATACATGTAGGTTAGTGTTTGTACATGTTCACTCCCTGAGCTCGACACTCTGATTTGCAGGTGGTTTAATGTTGAAGAGCTGAAAATAGCTGCAGAGCACTGATTCAAGACTAGATTAGCTGTTTGATGGCTACTAGATGACCTCAGGTGGTAAGAAATAGCTTGCAGAGTGTACTTTTAGGCAAAGCGAGGCATTTTCCTTAGCATGTCAGTACAACTGCAGTTTTGCAGGCTGGCCCGGTTTTCATAAAATCAGGTAGATATCTCGGGTGAATGACCGAGCGGGCAGTAAATTCACTGCGTTTGTCACTTGGATGATGTGGTGGGGCCTAAAGCAGCACATTAAAGTGGAAAAAATTGCATTTGCCTGAGATATATACCTGGATTTTTGAAAACGGAATCACTAATTTTACTCCGCGCCTCGGGTGGACTCGCTGCCATCGGCAGCGAGTCCACCTTAGGCTAGCGGTTTATTTTCTAGGGGGGGGACTGTCAAGGCTTAAGTTCCCAGCAACTCTACGGGGACAGGGCTAACAGACCACCTGCATTTGGGGTCCCCCCATCTCAATCCAGGGGGGGTAGGGTTGGTCAAAACTCGGGTCTTTAGTTTAATCTCTACCGATTTTTTGGTTATTATTCTTGCAAGTCAAGCACACTGACTTAATTCCGAACCGCTTGCTAAGCTGTTTTGCACTCAGATGAATAGCTCCTTTTTGCCGGAGCTGTTAGCCGTCGCCGTGCCAGCGAGTTGACACCTCAGGCGGCAAACGTCAGACAGTGGGGGGAGGGATGGGACAGCATACATGTAGGTTAGTGTTTGTACATGTTCACTCCCTGAGCTCGACACTCTGATTTGCAGGTGGTTTAATGTTGAAGAGCTGAAAATAGCTGCAGAGCACTGATTCAAGACTAGATTAGCTGTTTGATGGCTACTAGATGACCTCAGGTGGTAAGAAATAGCTTGCAGAGTGTACTTTTAGGCAAAGCGAGGCATTTTCCTTAGCATGTCAGTACAACTGCAGTTTTGCAGGCTGGCCCGGTTTTCATAAAATCAGGTAGATATCTCGGGTGAATGACCGAGCGGGCAGTAAATTCACTGCGTTTGTCACTTGGATGATGTGGTGGGGCCTAAAGCAGCACATTAAAGTGGAAAAAATTGCATTTGCCTGAGATATATACCTGGATTTTTGAAAACGGAATCACTAATTTTACTCCGCGCCTCGGGTGGACTCGCTGCCATCGGCAGCGAGTCCACCTTAGGCTAGCGGTTTATTTTCTAGGGGGGGGACTGTCAAGGCTAGTTCCCAGCAACTCTACGGGGACAGGGCTAACAGACCACCTGCATTTGGGGTCCCCCCATCTCAATCCAGGGGGGGTAGGGTTGGTCAAAACTCGGGTCTTTAGTTTAATCTCTACCGATTTTTTGGTTATTATTCTTGCAAGTCAAGCACACTGACTTAATTCCGAACCGCTTGCTAAGCTGTTTTGCACTCAGATGAATAGCTCCTTTTTGCCGGAGCTGTTAGCCGTCGCCGTGCCAGCGAGTTGACACCTCAGGCGGCAAACGTCAGACAGTGGGGGGAGGGATGGGACAGCATACATGTAGGTTAGTGTTTGTACATGTTCACTCCCTGAGCTCGACACTCTGATTTGCAGGTGGTTTAATGTTGAAGAGCTGAAAATAGCTGCAGAGCACTGATTCAAGACTAGATTAGCTGTTTGATGGCTACTAGATGACCTCAGGTGGTAAGAAATAGCTTGCAGAGTGTACTTTTAGGCAAAGCGAGGCATTTTCCTTAGCATGTCAGTACAACTGCAGTTTTGCAGGCTGGCCCGGTTTTCATAAAATCAGGTAGATATCTCGGGTGAATGACCGAGCGGGCAGTAAATTCACTGCGTTTGTCACTTGGATGATGTGGTGGGGCCTAAAGCAGCACATTAAAGTGGAAAAAATTGCATTTGCCTGAGATATATACCTGGATTTTTGAAAACGGAATCACTAATTTTACTCCGCGCCTCGGGTGGACTCGCTGCCATCGGCAGCGAGTCCACCTTAGGCTAGCGGTTTATTTTCTAGGGGGGGGACTGTCAAGGCTAGTTCCCAGCAACTCTACGGGGACAGGGCTAACAGACCACCTGCATTTGGGGTCCCCCCATCTCAATCCAGGGGGGGTAGGGTTGGTCAAAACTCGGGTCTTTAGTTTAATCTCTACCGATTTTTTGGTTATTATTCTTGCAAGTCAAGCACACTGACTTAATTCCGAACCGCTTGCTAAGCTGTTTTGCACTCAGATGAATAGCTCCTTTTTGCCGGAGCTGTTAGCCGTCGCCGTGCCAGCGAGTTGACACCTCAGGCGGCAAACGTCAGACAGTGGGGGGAGGGATGGGACAGCATACATGTAGGTTAGTGTTTGTACATGTTCACTCCCTGAGCTCGACACTCTGATTTGCAGGTGGTTTAATGTTGAAGAGCTGAAAATAGCTGCAGAGCACTGATTCAAGACTAGATTAGCTGTTTGATGGCTACTAGATGACCTCAGGTGGTAAGAAATAGCTTGCAGAGTGTACTTTTAGGCAAAGCGAGGCATTTTCCTTAGCATGTCAGTACAACTGCAGTTTTGCAGGCTGGCCCGGTTTTCATAAAATCAGGTAGATATCTCGGGTGAATGACCGAGCGGGCAGTAAATTCACTGCGTTTGTCACTTGGATGATGTGGTGGGGCCTAAAGCAGCACATTAAAGTGGAAAAAATTGCATTTGCCTGAGATATATACCTGGATTTTTGAAAACGGAATCACTAATTTTACTCCGCGCCTCGGGTGGACTCGCTGCCATCGGCAGCGAGTCCACCTTAGGCTAGCGGTTTATTTTCTAGGGGGGGGACTGTCAAGGCTAGTTCCCAGCAACTCTACGGGGACAGGGCTAACAGACCACCTGCATTTGGGGTCCCCCCATCTCAATCCAGGGGGGGTAGGGTTGGTCAAAACTCGGGTCTTTAGTTTAATCTCTACCGATTTTTTGGTTATTATTCTTGCAAGTCAAGCACACTGACTTAATTCCGAACCGCTTGCTAAGCTGTTTTGCACTCAGATGAATAGCTCCTTTTTGCCGGAGCTGTTAGCCGTCGCCGTGCCAGCGAGTTGACACCTCAGGCGGCAAACGTCAGACAGTGGGGGGAGGGATGGGACAGCATACATGTAGGTTAGTGTTTGTACATGTTCACTCCCTGAGCTCGACACTCTGATTTGCAGGTGGTTTAATGTTGAAGAGCTGAAAATAGCTGCAGAGCACTGATTCAAGACTAGATTAGCTGTTTGATGGCTACTAGATGACCTCAGGTGGTAAGAAATAGCTTGCAGAGTGTACTTTTAGGCAAAGCGAGGCATTTTCCTTAGCATGTCAGTACAACTGCAGTTTTGCAGGCTGGCCCGGTTTTCATAAAATCAGGTAGATATCTCGGGTGAATGACCGAGCGGGCAGTAAATTCACTGCGTTTGTCACTTGGATGATGTGGTGGGGCCTAAAGCAGCACATTAAAGTGGAAAAAATTGCATTTGCCTGAGATATATACCTGGATTTTTGAAAACGGAATCACTAATTTTACTCCGCGCCTCGGGTGGACTCGCTGCCATCGGCAGCGAGTCCACCTTAGGCTAGCGGTTTATTTTCTAGGGGGGGGACTGTCAAGGCTAGTTCCCAGCAACTCTACGGGGACAGGGCTAACAGACCACCTGCATTTGGGGTCCCCCCATCTCAATCCAGGGGGGGTAGGGTTGGTCAAAACTCGGGTCTTTAGTTTAATCTCTACCGATTTTTTGGTTATTATTCTTGCAAGTCAAGCACACTGACTTAATTCCGAACCGCTTGCTAAGCTGTTTTGCACTCAGATGAATAGCTCCTTTTTGCCGGAGCTGTTAGCCGTCGCCGTGCCAGCGAGTTGACACCTCAGGCGGCAAACGTCAGACAGTGGGGGGAGGGATGGGACAGCATACATGTAGGTTAGTGTTTGTACATGTTCACTCCCTGAGCTCGACACTCTGATTTGCAGGTGGTTTAATGTTGAAGAGCTGAAAATAGCTGCAGAGCACTGATTCAAGACTAGATTAGCTGTTTGATGGCTACTAGATGACCTCAGGTGGTAAGAAATAGCTTGCAGAGTGTACTTTTAGGCAAAGCGAGGCATTTTCCTTAGCATGTCAGTACAACTGCAGTTTTGCAGGCTGGCCCGGTTTTCATAAAATCAGGTAGATATCTCGGGTGAATGACCGAGCGGGCAGTAAATTCACTGCGTTTGTCACTTGGATGATGTGGTGGGGCCTAAAGCAGCACATTAAAGTGGAAAAAATTGCATTTGCCTGAGATATATACCTGGATTTTTGAAAACGGAATCACTAATTTTACTCCGCGCCTCGGGTGGACTCGCTGCCATCGGCAGCGAGTCCACCTTAGGCTAGCGGTTTATTTTCTAGGGGGGGGACTGTCAAGGCTAGTTCCCAGCAACTCTACGGGGACAGGGCTAACAGACCACCTGCATTTGGGGTCCCCCCATCTCAATCCAGGGGGGGTAGGGTTGGTCAAAACTCGGGTCTTTAGTTTAATCTCTACCGATTTTTTGGTTATTATTCTTGCAAGTCAAGCACACTGACTTAATTCCGAACCGCTTGCTAAGCTGTTTTGCACTCAGATGAATAGCTCCTTTTTGCCGGAGCTGTTAGCCGTCGCCGTGCCAGCGAGTTGACACCTCAGGCGGCAAACGTCAGACAGTGGGGGGAGGGATGGGACAGCATACATGTAGGTTAGTGTTTGTACATGTTCACTCCCTGAGCTCGACACTCTGATTTGCAGGTGGTTTAATGTTGAAGAGCTGAAAATAGCTGCAGAGCACTGATTCAAGACTAGATTAGCTGTTTGATGGCTACTAGATGACCTCAGGTGGTAAGAAATAGCTTGCAGAGTGTACTTTTAGGCAAAGCGAGGCATTTTCCTTAGCATGTCAGTACAACTGCAGTTTTGCAGGCTGGCCCGGTTTTCATAAAATCAGGTAGATAGCTCGGGTGAATGACCGAGCGGGCAGTAAATTCACTGCGTTTGTCACTTGGATGATGTGGTGGGGCCTAAAGCAGCACATTAAAGTGGAAAAAATTGCATTTGCCTGAGATATATACCTGGATTTTTGAAAACGGAATCACTAATTTTACTCCGCGCCTCGGGTGGACTCGCTGCCATCGGCAGCGAGTCCACCTTAGGCTAGCGGTTTATTTTCTAGGGGGGGGGACTGTCAAGGCTTAAGTTTCCAGCAACTCTACGGGGACAGGGCTAACAGACCACCTGCATTTGGGGTCCCCCCATCTCAATCCAGGGGGGGTAGGGTTGGTCAAAACTCGGGTCTTTAGTTTAATCTCTACCGATTTTTTGGTTATTATTAAGATAAGATAAGATAAGATAAATTTATTTATACACGGTTTTTCCATCAGTCAATTAAGTTACTGGACTATCTACCTATCTAACTAACTACAAAAATTTAATAACAAATTCAAAATAACAAAAGAAAAGTCTGCTTTTCATGGAGACCGTGTCTAAAATTCACTTACATGTAAAATTTAGATATTACTTTAAACTGTGCCGACTTAATTTAGATTTGAAATCGGCCAGTGAAGATGCCTGTCTTAGGTCTACAGGTAAGTTGTTCCACAACTGAGCTCCGCTGTACGAAAAACTTTTTTTAAGATAATCAGTTCGAGGTTGTGGAAGAACTAATTTGTTTTCGGTATTCCTTAAACGATAAGCACTAACATCGTCACGATATACGAATCTTGATCTCAGATAATCAGGAGTCATACCATGTAATGTTTTATACATTAGGATAGACTTCTGTTCCAATCTTTGATAATAGAGTCTTCGCCACCCCAGTGTCCGGAACAAATCATCTAAATTACTATCATAGCTCGCAGACATTAGGGTACGAGCTGCGCGGTTTTGAAGCCTTTGCAGTTTTTCAGCAAGGCCCTTGTTACAGCTTCCCCACACTACGTTGCAATAATCAAATTGTGGTTGAATAAGGCTATTATAAACTATTCTTGCAAGTCAAGCAAACTGACTTAATTCCGAACCGCTTGCTAAGCTGTTTTGCACTCAGATGAATAGCTCCTTTTTGCCGGAGCTGTTAGCCGTCGCCGTGCCAGCGAGTTGACACCTCAGGCGGCAAACGTCAGACAGTGGGGGGAGGGATGGGACAGCATACATGTAGGTTAGTGTTTGTACATGTTCACTCCCTGAGCTCGACACTCTGATTTGCAGGTGGTTTAATGTTGAAGAGCTGAAAATAGCTGCAGAGCACTGATTCAAGACTAGATTAGCTGTTTGATGGCTACTAGATGACCTCAGGTGGTAAGAAATAGCTTGCAGAGTGTACTTTTAGGCAAAGCGAGGCATTTTCCTTAGCATGTCAGTACAACTGCAGTTTTGCAGGCTGGCCCGGTTTTCATAAAATCAGGTAGATATCTCGGGTGAATGACCGAGCGGGCAGTAAATTCACTGCGTTTGTCACTTGGATGATGTGGTGGGGCCTAAAGCAGCACATTAAAGTGGAAAAAATTGCATTTGCCTGAGATATATACCTGGATTTTTGAAAACGGAATCACTAATTTTACTCCGCGCCTCGGGTGGACTCGCTGCCATCGGCAGCGAGTCCACCTTAGGCTAGCGGTTTATTTTCTAGGGGGGGGACTGTCAAGGCTAGTTCCCAGCAACTCTACGGGGACAGGGCTAACAGACCACCTGCATTTGGGGTCCCCCCATCTCAATCCAGGGGGGGTAGGGTTGGTCAAAACTCGGGTCTTTAGTTTAATCTCTACCGATTTTTTGGTTATTATTCTTGCAAGTCAAGCACACTGACTTAATTCCGAACCGCTTGCTAAGCTGTTTTGCACTCAGATGAATAGCTCCTTTTTGCCGGAGCTGTTAGCCGTCGCCGTGCCAGCGAGTTGACACCTCAGGCGGCAAACGTCAGACAGTGGGGGGAGGGATGGGACAGCATACATGTAGGTTAGTGTTTGTACATGTTCACTCCCTGAGCTCGACACTCTGATTTGCAGGTGGTTTAATGTTGAAGAGCTGAAAATAGCTGCAGAGCACTGATTCAAGACTAGATTAGCTGTTTGATGGCTACTAGATGACCTCAGGTGGTAAGAAATAGCTTGCAGAGTGTACTTTTAGGCAAAGCGAGGCATTTTCCTTAGCATGTCAGTACAACTGCAGTTTTGCAGGCTGGCCCGGTTTTCATAAAATCAGGTAGATAGCTCGGGTGAATGACCGAGCGGGCAGTAAATTCACTGCGTTTGTCACTTGGATGATGTGGTGGGGCCTAAAGCAGCACATTAAAGTGGAAAAAATTGCATTTGCCTGAGATATATACCTGGATTTTTGAAAACGGAATCACTAATTTTACTCCGCGCCTCGGGTGGACTCGCTGCCATCGGCAGCGAGTCCACCTTAGGCTAGCGGTTTATTTTCTAGGGGGGGGGACTGTCAAGGCTTAAGTTTCCAGCAACTCTACGGGGACAGGGCTAACAGACCACCTGCATTTGGGGTCCCCCCATCTCAATCCAGGGGGGGTAGGGTTGGTCAAAACTCGGGTCTTTAGTTTAATCTCTACCGATTTTTTGGTTATTATTAAGATAAGATAAGATAAGATAAATTTATTTATACACGGTTTTTCCATCAGTCAATTAAGTTACTGGACTATCTACCTATCTAACTAACTACAAAAATTTAATAACAAATTCAAAATAACAAAAGAAAAGTCTGCTTTTCATGGAGACCGTGTCTAAAATTCACTTACATGTAAAATTTAGATATTACTTTAAACTGTGCCGACTTAATTTAGATTTGAAATCGGCCAGTGAAGATGCCTGTCTTAGGTCTACAGGTAAGTTGTTCCACAACTGAGCTCCGCTGTACGAAAAACTTTTTTTAAGATAATCAGTTCGAGGTTGTGGAAGAACTAATTTGTTTTCGGTATTCCTTAAACGATAAGCACTAACATCGTCACGATATACGAATCTTGATCTCAGATAATCAGGAGTCATACCATGTAATGTTTTATACATTAGGATAGACTTCTGTTCCAATCTTTGATAATAGAGTCTTCGCCACCCCAGTGTCCGGAACAAATCATCTAAATTACTATCATAGCTCGCAGACATTAGGGTACGAGCTGCGCGGTTTTGAAGCCTTTGCAGTTTTTCAGCAAGGCCCTTGTTACAGCTTCCCCACACTACGTTGCAATAATCAAATTGTGGTTGAATAAGGCTATTATAAACTATTCTTGCAAGTCAAGCAAACTGACTTAATTCCGAACCGCTTGCTAAGCTGTTTTGCACTCAGATGAATAGCTCCTTTTTGCCGGAGCTGTTAGCCGTCGCCGTGCCAGCGAGTTGACACCTCAGGCGGCAAACGTCAGACAGTGGGGGGAGGGATGGGACAGCATACATGTAGGTTAGTGTTTGTACATGTTCACTCCCTGAGCTCGACACTCTGATTTGCAGGTGGTTTAATGTTGAAGAGCTGAAAATAGCTGCAGAGCACTGATTCAAGACTAGATTAGCTGTTTGATGGCTACTAGATGACCTCAGGTGGTAAGAAATAGCTTGCAGAGTGTACTTTTAGGCAAAGCGAGGCATTTTCCTTAGCATGTCAGTACAACTGCAGTTTTGCAGGCTGGCCCGGTTTTCATAAAATCAGGTAGATATCTCGGGTGAATGACCGAGCGGGCAGTAAATTCACTGCGTTTGTCACTTGGATGATGTGGTGGGGCCTAAAGCAGCACATTAAAGTGGAAAAAATTGCATTTGCCTGAGATATATACCTGGATTTTTGAAAACGGAATCACTAATTTTACTCCGCGCCTCGGGTGGACTCGCTGCCATCGGCAGCGAGTCCACCTTAGGCTAGCGGTTTATTTTCTAGGGGGGGGACTGTCAAGGCTAGTTCCCAGCAACTCTACGGGGACAGGGCTAACAGACCACCTGCATTTGGGGTCCCCCCATCTCAATCCAGGGGGGGTAGGGTTGGTCAAAACTCGGGTCTTTAGTTTAATCTCTACCGATTTTTTGGTTATTATTCTTGCAAGTCAAGCACACTGACTTAATTCCGAACCGCTTGCTAAGCTGTTTTGCACTCAGATGAATAGCTCCTTTTTGCCGGAGCTGTTAGCCGTCGCCGTGCCAGCGAGTTGACACCTCAGGCGGCAAACGTCAGACAGTGGGGGGAGGGATGGGACAGCATACATGTAGGTTAGTGTTTGTACATGTTCACTCCCTGAGCTCGACACTCTGATTTGCAGGTGGTTTAATGTTGAAGAGCTGAAAATAGCTGCAGAGCACTGATTCAAGACTAGATTAGCTGTTTGATGGCTACTAGATGACCTCAGGTGGTAAGAAATAGCTTGCAGAGTGTACTTTTAGGCAAAGCGAGGCATTTTCCTTAGCATGTCAGTACAACTGCAGTTTTGCAGGCTGGCCCGGTTTTCATAAAATCAGGTAGATATCTCGGGTGAATGACCGAGCGGGCAGTAAATTCACTGCGTTTGTCACTTGGATGATGTGGTGGGGCCTAAAGCAGCACATTAAAGTGGAAAAAATTGCATTTGCCTGAGATATATACCTGGATTTTTGAAAACGGAATCACTAATTTTACTCCGCGCCTCGGGTGGACTCGCTGCCATCGGCAGCGAGTCCACCTTAGGCTAGCGGTTTATTTTCTAGGGGGGGGACTGTCAAGGCTAGTTCCCAGCAACTCTACGGGGACAGGGCTAACAGACCACCTGCATTTGGGGTCCCCCCATCTCAATCCAGGGGGGGTAGGGTTGGTCAAAACTCGGGTCTTTAGTTTAATCTCTACCGATTTTTTGGTTATTATTCTTGCAAGTCAAGCACACTGACTTAATTCCGAACCGCTTGCTAAGCTGTTTTGCACTCAGATGAATAGCTCCTTTTTGCCGGAGCTGTTAGCCGTCGCCGTGCCAGCGAGTTGACACCTCAGGCGGCAAACGTCAGACAGTGGGGGGAGGGATGGGACAGCATACATGTAGGTTAGTGTTTGTACATGTTCACTCCCTGAGCTCGACACTCTGATTTGCAGGTGGTTTAATGTTGAAGAGCTGAAAATAGCTGCAGAGCACTGATTCAAGACTAGATTAGCTGTTTGATGGCTACTAGATGACCTCAGGTGGTAAGAAATAGCTTGCAGAGTGTACTTTTAGGCAAAGCGAGGCATTTTCCTTAGCATGTCAGTACAACTGCAGTTTTGCAGGCTGGCCCGGTTTTCATAAAATCAGGTAGATATCTCGGGTGAATGACCGAGCGGGCAGTAAATTCACTGCGTTTGTCACTTGGATGATGTGGTGGGGCCTAAAGCAGCACATTAAAGTGGAAAAAATTGCATTTGCCTGAGATATATACCTGGATTTTTGAAAACGGAATCACTAATTTTACTCCGCGCCTCGGGTGGACTCGCTGCCATCGGCAGCGAGTCCACCTTAGGCTAGCGGTTTATTTTCTAGGGGGGGACTGTCAAGGCTAGTTCCCAGCAACTCTACGGGGACAGGGCTAACAGACCACCTGCATTTGGGGTCCCCCCATCTCAATCCAGGGGGGGTAGGGTTGGTCAAAACTCGGGTCTTTAGTTTAATCTCTACCGATTTTTTGGTTATTATTCTTGCAAGTCAAGCACACTGACTTAATTCCGAACCGCTTGCTAAGCTGTTTTGCACTCAGATGAATAGCTCCTTTTTGCCGGAGCTGTTAGCCGTCGCCGTGCCAGCGAGTTGACACCTCAGGCGGCAAACGTCAGACAGTGGGGGGAGGGATGGGACAGCATACATGTAGGTTAGTGTTTGTACATGTTCACTCCCTGAGCTCGACACTCTGATTTGCAGGTGGTTTAATGTTGAAGAGCTGAAAATAGCTGCAGAGCACTGATTCAAGACTAGATTAGCTGTTTGATGGCTACTAGATGACCTCAGGTGGTAAGAAATAGCTTGCAGAGTGTACTTTTAGGCAAAGCGAGGCATTTTCCTTAGCATGTCAGTACAACTGCAGTTTTGCAGGCTGGCCCGGTTTTCATAAAATCAGGTAGATATCTCGGGTGAATGACCGAGCGGGCAGTAAATTCACTGCGTTTGTCACTTGGATGATGTGGTGGGGCCTAAAGCAGCACATTAAAGTGGAAAAAATTGCATTTGCCTGAGATATATACCTGGATTTTTGAAAACGGAATCACTAATTTTACTCCGCGCCTCGGGTGGACTCGCTGCCATCGGCAGCGAGTCCACCTTAGGCTAGCGGTTTATTTTCTAGGGGGGGGACTGTCAAGGCTAGTTCCCAGCAACTCTACGGGGACAGGGCTAACAGACCACCTGCATTTGGGGTCCCCCCATCTCAATCCAGGGGGGGTAGGGTTGGTCAAAACTCGGGTCTTTAGTTTAATCTCTACCGATTTTTTGGTTATTATTCTTGCAAGTCAAGCACACTGACTTAATTCCGAACCGCTTGCTAAGCTGTTTTGCACTCAGATGAATAGCTCCTTTTTGCCGGAGCTGTTAGCCGTCGCCGTGCCAGCGAGTTGACACCTCAGGCGGCAAACGTCAGACAGTGGGGGGAGGGATGGGACAGCATACATGTAGGTTAGTGTTTGTACATGTTCACTCCCTGAGCTCGACACTCTGATTTGCAGGTGGTTTAATGTTGAAGAGCTGAAAATAGCTGCAGAGCACTGATTCAAGACTAGATTAGCTGTTTGATGGCTACTAGATGACCTCAGGTGGTAAGAAATAGCTTGCAGAGTGTACTTTTAGGCAAAGCGAGGCATTTTCCTTAGCATGTCAGTACAACTGCAGTTTTGCAGGCTGGCCCGGTTTTCATAAAATCAGGTAGATATCTCGGGTGAATGACCGAGCGGGCAGTAAATTCACTGCGTTTGTCACTTGGATGATGTGGTGGGGCCTAAAGCAGCACATTAAAGTGGAAAAAATTGCATTTGCCTGAGATATATACCTGGATTTTTGAAAACGGAATCACTAATTTTACTCCGCGCCTCGGGTGGACTCGCTGCCATCGGCAGCGAGTCCACCTTAGGCTAGCGGTTTATTTTCTAGGGGGGGGACTGTCAAGGCTAGTTCCCAGCAACTCTACGGGGACAGGGCTAACAGACCACCTGCATTTGGGGTCCCCCCATCTCAATCCAGGGGGGGTAGGGTTGGTCAAAACTCGGGTCTTTAGTTTAATCTCTACCGATTTTTTGGTTATTATTCTTGCAAGTCAAGCACACTGACTTAATTCCGAACCGCTTGCTAAGCTGTTTTGCACTCAGATGAATAGCTCCTTTTTGCCGGAGCTGTTAGCCGTCGCCGTGCCAGCGAGTTGACACCTCAGGCGGCAAACGTCAGACAGTGGGGGGAGGGATGGGACAGCATACATGTAGGTTAGTGTTTGTACATGTTCACTCCCTGAGCTCGACACTCTGATTTGCAGGTGGTTTAATGTTGAAGAGCTGAAAATAGCTGCAGAGCACTGATTCAAGACTAGATTAGCTGTTTGATGGCTACTAGATGACCTCAGGTGGTAAGAAATAGCTTGCAGAGTGTACTTTTAGGCAAAGCGAGGCATTTTCCTTAGCATGTCAGTACAACTGCAGTTTTGCAGGCTGGCCCGGTTTTCATAAAATCAGGTAGATATCTCGGGTGAATGACCGAGCGGGCAGTAAATTCACTGCGTTTGTCACTTGGATGATGTGGTGGGGCCTAAAGCAGCACATTAAAGTGGAAAAAATTGCATTTGCCTGAGATATATACCTGGATTTTTGAAAACGGAATCACTAATTTTACTCCGCGCCTCGGGTGGACTCGCTGCCATCGGCAGCGAGTCCACCTTAGGCTAGCGGTTTATTTTCTAGGGGGGGGACTGTCAAGGCTAGTTCCCAGCAACTCTACGGGGACAGGGCTAACAGACCACCTGCATTTGGGGTCCCCCCATCTCAATCCAGGGGGGGTAGGGTTGGTCAAAACTCGGGTCTTTAGTTTAATCTCTACCGATTTTTTGGTTATTATTCTTGCAAGTCAAGCACACTGACTTAATTCCGAACCGCTTGCTAAGCTGTTTTGCACTCAGATGAATAGCTCCTTTTTGCTGGATCTGTTAGCCGTCGCCGTGCCAGCGAGTTGACACCTCAGGCGGCAAACGTCAGACAGTGGGGGGAGGGATGGGACAGCATACATGTAGGTTAGTGTTTGTACATGTTCACTCCCTGAGCTCGACACTCTGATTTGCAGGTGGTTTAATGTTGAAGAGCTGAAAATAGCTGCAGAGCACTGATTCAAGACTAGATTAGCTGTTTGATGGCTACTAGATGACCTCAGGTGGTAAGAAATAGCTTGCAGAGTGTACTTTTAGGCAAAGCGAGGCATTTTCCTTAGCATGTCAGTACAACTGCAGTTTTGCAGGCTGGCCCGGTTTTCATAAAATCAGGTAGATATCTCGGGTGAATGACCGAGCGGGCAGTAAATTCACTGCGTTTGTCACTTGGATGATGTGGTGGGGCCTAAAGCAGCACATTAAAGTGGAAAAAATTGCATTTGCCTGAGATATATACCTGGATTTTTGAAAACGGAATCACTAATTTTACTCCGCGCCTCGGGTGGACTCGCTGCCATCGGCAGCGAGTCCACCTTAGGCTAGCGGTTTATTTTCTAGGGGGGGGGACTGTCAAGGCTAGTTCCCAGCAACTCTACGGTGACAGGGCTAACAGACCACCTGCATTTGGGGTCCCCCCATCTCAATCCAGGGGGGGTAGGGTTGGTCAAAACTCGGGTCTTTAGTTTAATCTCTACCGATTTTTTGGTTATTATTCTTGCAAGTCAAGCACACTGACTTAATTCCGAACCGCTTGCTAAGCTGTTTTGCACTCAGATGAATAGCTCCTTTTTGCCGGAGCTGTTAGCCGTCGCCGTGCCAGCGAGTTGACACCTCAGGCGGCAAACGTCAGACAGTGGGGGGAGGGATGGGACAGCATACATGTAGGTTAGTGTTTGTACATGTTCACTCCCTGAGCTCGACACTCTGATTTGCAGGTGGTTTAATGTTGAAGAGCTGAAAATAGCTGCAGAGCACTGATTCAAGACTAGATTAGCTGTTTGATGGCTACTAGATGACCTCAGGTGGTAAGAAATAGCTTGCAGAGTGTACTTTTAGGCAAAGCGAGGCATTTTCCTTAGCATGTCAGTACAACTGCAGTTTTGCAGGCTGGCCCGGTTTTCATAAAATCAGGTAGATATCTCGGGTGAATGACCGAGCGGGCAGTAAATTCACTGCGTTTGTCACTTGGATGATGTGGTGGGGCCTAAAGCAGCACATTAAAGTGGAAAAAATTGCATTTGCCTGAGATATATACCTGGATTTTTGAAAACGGAATCACTAATTTTACTCCGCGCCTCGGGTGGACTCGCTGCCATCGGCAGCGAGTCCACCTTAGGCTAGCGGTTTATTTTCTAGGGGGGGGGACTGTCAAGGCTAGTTCCCAGCAACTCTACGGGGACAGGGCTAACAGACCACCTGCATTTGGGGTCCCCCCATCTCAATCCAGGGGGGGTAGGGTTGGTCAAAACTCGGGTCTTTAGTTTAATCTCTACCGATTTTTTGGTTATTATTCTTGCAAGTCAAGCACACTGACTTAATTCCGAACCGCTTGCTAAGCTGTTTTGCACTCAGATGAATAGCTCCTTTTTGCCGGAGCTGTTAGCCGTCGCCGTGCCAGCGAGTTGACACCTCAGGCGGCAAACGTCAGACAGTGGGGGGAGGGATGGGACAGCATACATGTAGGTTAGTGTTTGTACATGTTCACTCCCTGAGCTCGACACTCTGATTTGCAGGTGGTTTAATGTTGAAGAGCTGAAAATAGCTGCAGAGCACTGATTCAAGACTAGATTAGCTGTTTGATGGCTACTAGATGACCTCAGGTGGTAAGAAATAGCTTGCAGAGTGTACTTTTAGGCAAAGCGAGGCATTTTCCTTAGCATGTCAGTACAACTGCAGTTTTGCAGGCTGGCCCGGTTTTCATAAAATCAGGTAGATATCTCGGGTGAATGACCGAGCGGGCAGTAAATTCACTGCGTTTGTCACTTGGATGATGTGGTGGGGCCTAAAGCAGCACATTAAAGTGGAAAAAATTGCATTTGCCTGAGATATATACCTGGATTTTTGAAAACGGAATCACTAATTTTACTCCGCGCCTCGGGTGGACTCGCTGCCATCGGCAGCGAGTCCACCTTAGGCTAGCGGTTTATTTTCTAGGGGGGGGACTGTCAAGGCTAGTTCCCAGCAACTCTACGGGGACAGGGCTAACAGACCACCTGCATTTGGGGTCCCCCCATCTCAATCGGGGGGGGGTAGGGTTGGTCAAAACTCGGGTCTTTAGTTTAATCTCTACCGATTTTTTGGTTATTATTCTTGCAAGTCAAGCACACTGACTTAATTCCGAACCGCTTGCTAAGCTGTTTTGCACTCAGATGAATAGCTCCTTTTTGCCGGAGCTGTTAGCCGTCGCCGTGCCAGCGAGTTGACACCTCAGGCGGCAAACGTCAGACAGTGGGGGGAGGGATGGGACAGCATACATGTAGGTTAGTGTTTGTACATGTTCACTCCCTGAGCTCGACACTCTGATTTGCAGGTGGTTTAATGTTGAAGAGCTGAAAATAGCTGCAGAGCACTGATTCAAGACTAGATTAGCTGTTTGATGGCTACTAGATGACCTCAGGTGGTAAGAAATAGCTTGCAGAGTGTACTTTTAGGCAAAGCGAGGCATTTTCCTTAGCATGTCAGTACAACTGCAGTTTTGCAGGCTGGCCCGGTTTTCATAAAATCAGGTAGATATCTCGGGTGAATGACCGAGCGGGCAGTAAATTCACTGCGTTTGTCACTTGGATGATGTGGTGGGGCCTAAAGCAGCACATTAAAGTGGAAAAAATTGCATTTGCCTGAGATATATACCTGGATTTTTGAAAACGGAATCACTAATTTTACTCCGCGCCTCGGGTGGACTCGCTGCCATCGGCAGCGAGTCCACCTTAGGCTAGCGGTTTATTTTCTAGGGGGGGGACTGTCAAGGCTAGTTCCCAGCAACTCTACGGGGACAGGGCTAACAGACCACCTGCATTTGGGGTCCCCCCATCTCAATCCAGGGGGGGTAGGGTTGGTCAAAACTCGGGTCTTTAGTTTAATCTCTACCGATTTTTTGGTTATTATTCTTGCAAGTCAAGCACACTGACTTAATTCCGAACCGCTTGCTAAGCTGTTTTGCACTCAGATGAATAGCTCCTTTTTGCTGGATCTGTTAGCCGTCGCCGTGCCAGCGAGTTGACACCTCAGGCGGCAAACGTCAGACAGTGGGGGGAGGGATGGGACAGCATACATGTAGGTTAGTGTTTGTACATGTTCACTCCCTGAGCTCGACACTCTGATTTGCAGGTGGTTTAATGTTGAAGAGCTGAAAATAGCTGCAGAGCACTGATTCAAGACTAGATTAGCTGTTTGATGGCTACTAGATGACCTCAGGTGGTAAGAAATAGCTTGCAGAGTGTACTTTTAGGCAAAGCGAGGCATTTTCCTTAGCATGTCAGTACAACTGCAGTTTTGCAGGCTGGCCCGGTTTTCATAAAATCAGGTAGATATATATATATATATATATATAGTCCTTGTTATTTATAGAAAGACTAGAAACCTGTGAGGCTCACCAGTGACAGAACAAATGAGGATCAGCTATTTACCTGGTTAGGGGTTGAGTTTAGTTTGAGGTGAGTTTGAGTTAGGATTGAGTTACCGTTTTACCAACATTTTTCCGCAGAAAATTTAAAAGGAAAGGTCCAAAAAGGTGCAAAAGGAAAGGTAGCCTTCTTCTGGCTGTTTGTTTATTTTTCGCTTCGCACTTAGTGCTCGCCCTCGCGCTTCGCGCCGCGCGCGCCCCGCCAAAAATTAGCTGCCCGTTCTGCTGGCAAGAGAAAAGGAAACGAATGAAAAATGAAATAAAAAGACTAAAAAGACCTCCCAGACACAACTTGACTGACAACCAATTTGGTTAACTACAAAAATATACTGTATTCCTGTCATAAAATCCGCGACAGATGCCCTCCCTCCCTACTTCTACTGCGGGGGAAGGAGGGCGTTCTTTTTTCCCTCTCTTGTCTTTGCAAGGGGGAAAAACGCCTGATCGCAGGTAACGACAGGCCAGCACAGACTCCCTCCTGTGAAAAGCGGGTTTAAATTGTTTTACGAGCCATTGTCTTCATTTCAAAACCTTTAGTCTTTCCTATACGATATAACTGGAGGGTTTTTTTAAGTCCTCACCAATGGCTGATTTTTTATTAGATCCCATTTCTGCATCAGAATTTTCTTATCGCGTTAGCCTGAGTAATAAGACAGGGGTCGCCCTGTGGCATATTAGACATAGACAGTGACAAAGTTGCATGCTACGATGTCTGGACATTTTGCGACATTTACGCTACGGTGATCACGGTGGTCACACTTTCGCAACATATGAAACCTGTCCGTCGTTTGCGCTACATACTTTTGTTAGCAATGTTGTTAGCTGTTGTCCTTATTTCTTGAACAGAAAGCAACCTCTTCCGCTTCTTTGATCTCAAGAC
Source organism: Siderastrea radians (assembly GCA_964017195.1). Taxonomy (NCBI): domain Eukaryota; kingdom Metazoa; phylum Cnidaria; class Anthozoa; order Scleractinia; family Rhizangiidae; genus Siderastrea; species Siderastrea radians. The sequence goes on from OZ024892.1 coordinate 22,712,907, forward strand.
GAAGGAATTTTTTAGATCTTGCTTCAAACCAACATCGGCGACCTCGGCACAAAAAAAGTAGATATCCTACGATTCAAGTTGCCAAGCTGAAAAATTAAACGTTTGCGAAAGCTAAGAAATAAAATTTTAACCTCAGTGCTGTGAACAAGAGGCTCGATCTCTGTTGTAAATGTTCTATTTTGCTGCCTCGTCTGGCGTTTTTTTTTTCGACTGACGTTTAGACGAAAGAAAAACAAGATTTTGTTTTTTTAAGGCCGTTTGGCAAGATATGACCTACTTTGAGGTAGGAAGTCGGCATAAGTTATGTCTGATCATGACAAAAGGGTAGCACTTGTCGCGACCATATGATGACAGAATTTATGTCCAATGTATACATCAAAAGCCAAAGTGCGACGCTGGCTACTCCACGCGGTTATTCCCCATTTACAGTTTCAATTACCGTAATTAGACACAATTGTGATTATTGTGAATTTTGGGTCTTATCCTTTTTTGCGAGAGTTTATCCGTTGGACATTGGTGTAAATGTACTACGTTTAAACAGCCCGTCTGTTCCCCTTTTTTCGTACGTTCGACAGAACGCATCAAAATTAAGTTAGCAGTAAACGTAGATAAGGTGCGTTGGGTCACGAAATGAGGGCAATAATACGATTCTAAAATGCAAAAAAATACCTACCTTAAAATATTTAATAAGCTGCTGATTTTGTCTTAAAAAGTAACTTAATCTTAACTCAAAAACTCAACTCAAACTCAACTCAACTCCTAACTCGATCATTATCCTATCTCGAAAAAAAAGAACAGCCAACACAGCAAAGCTATTTGGAGACTCAAGGCAACTTAGAGCAGAAAACAAAAGCTTGAAAACAAAGAAACATTTAATAAGCTTTTACACCCATATTTTACTGTTTGAGGGTATGTATCTAGTAAAAGGGCTAGACTAGCTACTGTAGATATTTACTCGGAAAACCGTAACATGCTAACTGGACGGCGCGAAGCAGATAACCTTTCGCGGGTGCTTCGGGCAGTGACTTGTCTGTTTAAATTTATGCATAGTCTATGACATTAGGACAACATTCATTCATTGTTTCAACGACATTGAAACGACTGCACAAGGTAAATCACCTTACCTCTTCATCCATTTTCTCCAGACACTTACATCAAATCAACAGCCATAAACGTGTACAAACTCGAAACCGAGGTTTACCATGAAGTGTGAAGTATGAAGTCGGAAGTCGGAAGTCGGAATTCGGAAGTCCGAAGTCCGAAGTCCGTAGTCGGAAGTCCGAACTCTGAAGTCTGAAGTCGGAAGTCGGAAGTCGGAAGTCCCTCCTCGGCTTTCGTAATTCGAGTGTCAAAGACTTTAAGTAATGGAAAAATATATAGTAACGGGAACTTGAAATAGCGACTCGTAGTTTGTAGACGTGCAGTGGTTGTTTGAGAGCCGGATGTCCCAACTTTCGAGGTTTGTTTACGTCAAAAGTCGGCAAAACTCGCGTGACACTACACGAGAAATCCAACGCCGAAAAGGTGAATTTAAATGCCTATAGTGATAGACTGTTTGTCCATCCTTGAGTGGAAATAATGGTGCTTTTGTCAATGAACACAGATTGGATATTTGTAAGAATCAATTTAAATGCTTATAGTTTTAGTGTCCGTCGCACTGTTGTTCAAAGTTCAGCATTATAATATTTTTTTCGAGTATGTGAACTACTTTTTCGTTGACTAAAGTAGGGCCGCCCATATTTGAGTGGGCTGTGCCAAGACCGTTTGTCCATCTTCGAGTCCATCTTCCTATCCCAACTTGAACTTCCCAGTGAATGATGTACCCTTCGAAAAATCCAGCGGATAATTGTGTGTCTGTCAAATTTACAAATCGTGGAAACATAACGGCTTTTAGAGTTTCCGTAACTGCGTAAACCTTGTGGATACGTGATTTATCGTTACATTTACTCTTCGGAAATCCAGCAGATTATTGTGTGTCCGTCGAATTTACGAGTCGCGGAAACACGATGGCTATCAGAGTTTCCGTGACTACGTAAACGTTGCGGATACGTGAGTTTAAGGAATGCGTTTCCGTAGAGCCGCAGTTGCGGAAACGTAATGTACATCCGTGTTTCCCGTTGAATAACGGCTTAGTGAACAATGTGAAGTTAAGTGTATTAGTTAAAAGGAGTCAAGCGGAACAACAAATAACAACAGTTAAATAGCTGCGTCCTGAACCCATTCCTTGATAAACAAGCCGCGTTAACAAGGCCGAAACGCTGTTCGACCAACGATACTAGAGAGTGGAGATGCAAGGCCCTGGTGGACGAATTGTCGTCAACCCTGCTTTTGAAGACTGGGTGTACGAAGATGAGAAACCGACTGCCGTCATTCCCGTAAAAAGACAAATCCCGTATCACGTCGAAGAGGAAATTGGCCAAAGGAATGATCCATGGGAACAGTGGCATCTACAAGATAGCTATGGCAGTGGTAAAGCGGTTTCCACTTATAGTTCGAGTCGCGCGTTATTGTCGCTGGTTGCCCTTCTGTGCGTGTTGTCAATCGCCGCTACAGTACTGAATTTATTGATGTTCTTCGGGAAAATTGACTACAAATGTGGCTGTACAGATGAACAATTAGGTAAGTATAAGGGAGTGATATGTTTCTTTTGTTTTTAACATTATAGTTATATTGTTTTACATACTGGCATACTTTGCTTTTGTTTGGTTGCCATTAGTATAACAGCTACAGTATTAGACACATTAGTTGGGACACATTCTGTCTCCATATCCTCTCAATGTTGTTGTACAAGATTTGCAACCTGAATTGCGATAAATAACATTGAAAGCGGGAGGTGGAGCACGGGTTGTTAGAGCGTCGGACAGGGGGAGTCGGTGGTTTCGGTTGTCAATCTTAACGCAGTCTGTTTCCTTACCCAATTAATCTTATTCCACGTTCTCTACCTCTCAATTCAGCAAAAAACAAAACAAAAGCAACAATATCTATGGAAGATAACCCACATAAAAACCCAACAAAATGACGGTGGTTGACCCTTCAATAATAACTAAAGAAAATTTGTCTTATAGAGTATGACTTTAAAATTCTTTTCGTTATAATGCTTTCATAACTTCAAGGTGTTAAGATTGCTTTCCAGTTAAGTCAAAACACACGAAACATTATAAGTATACATGCAACATCAACAGAATCACACAACTTTAGTCCAAACAGATCTTTTTCTCATTCGTGTCAACAACCTTTACTTTAGCTTTAATTAACTATTGACTTTTAAACTGGAGAAAAATTTGTGTTTTTTTTGTGCCCCTGGTTTGTACATAATGGTTTGTACATAATTTTACGACGTTACTCGATTTGACTCAAATTGCAAATTACACAACAAACTACCTTTTCTTTTGCGTTAATCAGCATCGCATGATGACCCCAACAAACCCCTCTAAAGAAACCCACTTCCGATTAGGCTTTGTTCCTTCAGAGTTGATACATGTAAATCAGCACATGATTGCTATAACATTGAAGCATATAAATATCCAAAAAAAAATAAGTGAGAGGAATAAAAAAACAAACAAACAAAAAAAACAATGGAAGCCACATGCGAATAAATCAGGCACGAAAAATACAGTGAAAGATTCCTCTTGATGATTTGGGGGGGGGGGGAGGTTTAACGCGCATAACGTCGATTTACGGGAGGTTGTCAACCTATGAAATTGAAGTTGTACACTGTAATGCATGATTGCTTTGAGAATGATCAGGATTAGACTTTGATGTCCTAATTTGTATGGCTAGTTAATTCTTATTTCTTTTCTTTTTCAATTGTCTTTTATTTTTCATTTGTTGTTTTATATCGTCATTACAAAGTGATGCATACAGTATGTGGCCCTTGGTCCGCGAGTAAAAATTATAACCTTGAATGTCTTATCTGAATAAAAACGCCTAGAGCTGAAGTTAATTTTCCCTGAAGATAGCTTTTATGTTTCTCGTGATAGTTTTAAGGTGGCAAGTTCCAAACTGAAATATTTTTCTTTTAATTTGAAAAACGTCGACCGTGCTCGCGGGGCCTTGGTCCGCGAATGTGGTCCTTGGTCCGCGAATCATGTAAACAACACTAAAAGTACCTGTGAATCCCAATAAGTTCCGTAGGAGAATGAAAATTTTAGCAATATTTTATTTATTATTTCTTATCCTTGATATGTCTACACCGCAGTCTTGTTGGAAAGTCGTTGTGAGTATAAAATAATATGTTTTACTTTTCAGACAACAGTCTCCCACACATTACCCCCGAGCGCAGTCCAAAATAATTACAAGACTACAAGCTTATATGTATTCTAGCTATACAAGGGAAGTAAACCCGTTCATAAACATGTATAAAGAATATTTTGAAAATATTCAGCAAAACCAAAGGCCGTTTCCATTTATCTAAGGTTTTCTTTATCCGCTTTGAAAAATGTAAGTTCTCCAGGAACATAGGTCACAGCAGGAAAGCCGAAACTTCGACATATGGAAGAAGACTAATCAATAAATCATCGGATGCATTCTTTTTTGTCGTATCTTATTTAACGAGCAAGTATTACATCAGTTCGGAAAAGTCGCGGACCAACGACCTCGCGGACCAAGGACCACTAACCGTTCAACTTATTGTATAGGATATTACTTTTATTTAACAGCACACGTTTTCGTAAAGACAGTCCTGTTGAAAGGTTTATGAAAGCCTTAGTTGCTTGCAATTTTCTCTGTTATTAGTGGCCCGTCTTTGCTAAACCACAGGTATATCAAAACTCAATAAAATTCTTAATATTTCACTTCCATCTATGACCTGGACAAAAAATAACTAATAAAACTTCTAACTTCGCTAGGTAATTTTCATTTATGTAGGAAAGCAGCTTTATGAATCAGTAATCTGTGTGGAAATCGTATTCTGATAATGTTAGATAAACGTCGTCTCAAGCTACGGCGTGTTAGCAGCATAATTAGTCTAACCTGGAGTGCGCTTCTCACAAACCGGGAAGCTTTTCAGGCAATTCCAGCTATGTTTTTTTACGGGTAGCTTTGCCTAAATAAACCGCAAGTTATAATTTTGTCTTTTTTTTAATGTTCTCTTTACTTAAATTTAAGTTATTTGACGTTAACTTTTAGCCTCTGCCAGGGTTATGGTATCAAGTTCAGATAACGAGATATTAGACAGAGTAAAGATCCTTGAAGCGAAAGTGACAAGCCTGCGAACGGAGTTGGTGAGTAAGACTTATTCAGTACCTTTGTTAATGATGATTTTTCATTACAAAATTAGAATCTTCGCCGTTTTTCGTTTCATTTTATCTGCAGCTGATTATTTGCATAAGGTAGAAAGCTCGACAAGAATAATCACGAACTTACTTTCATGGCTTATACCCAAACCTCAGTTTGAAAATCAAGGCGTGGTCAGGAGGCCATGGCGCAGTACAAAAGGGTAGAAAATTTAACACACCTTGATACAGTGCTTTCCTTTTAAGTTCAAGTAAATACGAAGAAAAGTAATTAACGGTACTCTACGTAGTTTGTTTGTTCTTATATTTTCTTTATATTTGTTTCCTTGTAGTTAAATAAGACGGACGAGCTGCAGTCTCTTCAAACAATTTTGACAATGGAGGTATGTTTAACTTTAAAGCAGAACTTCTATGCGAAAACTAAACTTAAAGAGCCAGTGTCACCCAAAGTGCTTTGCGCGGTTGTGTTTTTGTTTTGAAGTTTGGCTGGCGCGTTTGCCGGACGTTTCGCAAATTATAGCCTGCCGCACTGGCCTTTCAGCAAGCTGATATTTACAGTAGTAGCCTCTGAAAATAGTAATACCTTCATCGCTAGACGTTACCGAAGAAAACAACTCTAGATCTGACTTTGTAGTCGACGCGTATGGAGCTTTTGTAACAACTGATCGATTGCATATTCACTTTTAACGCGACGCGACTTTAATTGATCTTAGCTCACCAAAATTCACCAGAAAGCTTCCCTGCCTTAATTCACAGTTCAACTCGACGAAAATTCAACTAGAAAGGAGCGATAACAATTTGGCGTCGTCACTAGGAGAAGTATGGACGAATCTAACGACAAAGGTTGGTTCAAGATGACTCATTTTTAGGTTGAGATTTCAAAGGGCAATGTAATACACTTCGAGCTCAAACCCTCACAAGGGAGAGGAAAAGAACGACGATTCCCTTCAATTCTTATTTGTCAAACTATTCTGTTTCTGGGGAGATTATTTAGGTCTATCCAGATTGGAGGAACAGAAAATCAGGAAAGGAGAATGAGGAACAGAGGAATGTCTTTCAGTTGGGTTACGACGCGAACTTGAAATGTTGACCACCTTTCAGCGCTATTTACTGGGAACAGACTAAGTAGTGGTTGTACTTTTGTCGCAATCATGAATGCTTTGAAAGAATAAATTAAATGAAAGTTTAAATTTTGATAAGAATATAATTTGGTTTTGGGTACTCCTATAGTACAACCATAAATTCACCAAATACCTGTTAGCACAAAGTTTCTGATACGAATCCGTCGTCAACTCTAAACACTGGAAATGCCATATTAGTGATTTTTTTTCTTTACAGATTGAGCAAAATTACGTTAGTTTGCAAAGTGAGATCAACAATACAAGGATACAGCTAAAGGAAGAAGACAATATGCTGACACGAACTCTCACAGAAGTCAATGATACACTGAACGCAAAGGTGATAGTATATTGAAATATATGCCGCTCAGGCATTCCTTTAAATAAAAGGAATGTCTGCTTGTAGAACTGTGGATAGGCAGTGATACGTCTCATTATGGAAGTATTGCCATAAAAGTAAAGGTACTGATCCAGTGTTGAAACTGTATAGTCTGTGAACACCACTTAACAATCTCTCTAGTCAGGGAAATAGCGATGAAAACAAAAGGCGTGAACGAGCGACGGTAGGCTAGCTCCGCTCGCCGATTTATTTGGCGTTTTTTTCTTCCATCGCAGAGCTCTTTCACGGGATAAATCTATAGGAAGGATCAATAGGAAGGATACAGGATAAATCTAAATCTATAGGAAGATAACCCCTTAACTTAAACAATAACAATATTTAAGGCCTGAAAATAATTTGCCTTTTGTTTTTTGTCTTTTTAGCTAAATGCAACAGCTACAGAACTCCAGTTGCGAGATAAAGATCTTCATCATGAAATCAAACATGTTAATTCATCATTGCATGCAAAGGTGAAACAGATTAGTTTTGCTGTAAACAATGAAGTATACAGACCACCCAGAGTAAGATTGTATTGGCAATTCCTTTTTGTTTTCTTCTTAATTGTGTAAACATTTCTATTTAGATTACCAGGCGTGGTTACTGAGCTAGATGGTCTAACCAGTAACTGTAATCGAGAAAGTGGACCTTTTTGGGAATTTGACCAGTTAAATGGAATTGATCGAGTGTTACTGAAGAGCAAGGTCCACAATCCCGGCATTTAACTCTTAACTCTCCCATTTACAAGCTCTATCCTTTGTTTAAGCAGCTGCTGTTTTCAGTAGCTGTACAGATATTCGTTAGACATATTATCGCAATGTTTTGAAAATCGGTTGCTTTGGTTACGAGTTCACGATCACTTCATAAGGATTATGTTGACCAGCGATTTTTAAAAAAAATCTGTATGGTTTTTAACATTTAGGGTGAGCAAAGAGCATAAAAAAGGCGGAAAAAAGTAGCGAATGTCCTATTGCACATGTCTGGCATGACGAATTTGTATATTTCACTCTCTCGTTAATTCTACTTTTGAGTAGAAAAAAAAAGAGGGCGGCCGTATTGACTGCCAGTTTGAATGACGTCACAGGCCCCAACGCTCCACAACCCATAATGTTTACCTGCTCTTGTAGACTGCATTACAGGCTTTCTTCCAAGGGTCATTTTTTTTTTGAGGGGCGGTGGGGAATATCGGAACTCAACAATAACCCAAGGAGAAGGTCCCTGACGCCCCAGAATGGTAGGGGTGTGAGTTTGCTTGTACAACCGAGGGTTAAAAACAGCATCAAAAACAGCATCTCGCTTATACTGCTTCAAAACCCTTTCAACAAGCCCAAGAAACCGATTAAAGGCAACCAAAACGACCTGAAAGCAAAGTAATTTATATTTTCATTATGTAATTGTTTTATACAAACTCCTCTAGCGGGGCGGAGTGGAAATGTTATGCATCAACATGAGAATGGTATAATATATACGCAAAATGGGACAAGTATTATTTACAGGGATTTTTTCGGAAGCTTGGTCTGTTTGTGAAATTTCAAACTATTGATCTTATTGGACATCTTTTCGTCCCCGGAGTCAAAGCCACATATGGCGTCAAAGAAGGGTGCACAATCTCTCTTCGCCGTCCTAGGAACGATACAACATGCTAATTTTTCAAGCAAAGTGTGAAGACATAGACAGTAAAGTTCTATTCCTTTAATAGATGCATTTACTGTGTATGGCTTCAAAACTATTCTTCCTTTGTAGTAGTACACAACTTACAACTTGCTTTAACAGTTACAAAACCACAATCTTTGTAAGGACGAAGGTGATAAAAGTTCCTAGCATGGTAGGATGATTGAGAAACCTTCCGTCGAGGTGGCAAAGAAATTGCTGGAGAAGTGTTACTGAGTAACGTCCATACCCAGCTTTATCTTAAACACCTCCTGAAATCAACTCAACTTATTATTCACGTGTAATTAAGGTATTAAGTGCATTTTGAGTATTATTAATGATGTTATAGACAGATAAAGAGTTTGCTGAGCTCAAGGGTGATGTTAACATAACACGAAATCTGCTGATGGCTGCTGACGCGGATATAAGGGACGCACTAGCAGCAGTTAACACATCTCTCACGCAAAGGGTTGGTAAAACACTCTATGTTTTGTGATCGATGCTAAATATGAATTAGCTTACTAAGTTTTGCCAGTTTAATTTTCTTGGGATTCGGATGAAAAATTGATAAACTGATTTGTCACACGTCCTCAGTAAGGTTAATTTACTTTTATTATTTACATGTATGTTCAAGTTATAGAGGTCAAAGAAGGTCATATGCATGTAAATTATGATCCTCTTTGAGGAAACAATTTAAATAATGATAAGTAAATAAATATTTCCAGAACATACGAACGATACGATCTAAATGCGCATGTAGATTTTCAACTTTTCAAGTGGTAGATTTCCTTGAATTCATCAAATTTTCTATATTTCAGCTGGATGGTCATGATAACCACCTGTCTCAGCTGTCGTCCAGCTTGAACAGAACAAGCGTTGATCTCACAGAACTGAACTACACTGTGACCAGTTCCACAGAGAGGGTAAGAGAACCGACGTAATCATTTCTTTACCTCATTTCTTACATCCCCGTTACAAGAGTACAGCTCTCAGGCACCGTTCTTCCTTTGGGTACTTTTTGTTTGTTTGTTTGTTGAACGTTTTTAAGATGCTGACGCTTTTAATGGGCAAACTACATTGTCATTTACAAGTTAATGCTATTTCAGCTTTAACCGCAACAGCTAGAATGTTTCCCAGATCTTCTCATATTGGACTGTACTTTCATGTCTAGTCATTGTAAATCCATTTTTTGCTCTTTGGTTTCTGCTGGACGGCGACCTTCTTGCATTAGAGACTGACCTAAATTCTACTGAAGCCAAATTGCGATCTTCAGTTTCCATTTTAACAATTGAGATAGCTCAAGTTAACCAGACCCTGAAAAACGAAGTAAGAGAAAACGGCTGATTATTAGCATCTAATTACACGTCACAATAATAAAAAACATATATATTTAAAAAAATGATAATTGATTTTACATTTTTCTTCTTTTCTAAATAAGTGAACGTTGTAAGCGAAAAAAGACAAAAATAGCTATGTTTTTTATTTATTTGTTTATCCTTACGGTATACCGTTTTGTATCGCGTTCGGATTTAACTTTTTCGATGTGTTTGAAAACGTACTTTCTGGGCATTTTACCTGACGTTGTCTCCTGTTTGTGCAATTCTAGATCTTAAGATATCTCTTGAAATTGTAACTTGGTGGCAAAGTATCATACAATGGGTACCGCCATAGTAGGGCCGTTCAGGAAATAATCAGCGGCTTACTCTGACCGCGGCTTACATAAGACGTGAACACCCCGTGTAAATGGTACAAAATCCACGTTTACGGCTTACTCAAGCCGCGGCTTATCCTGGCCTAGGGGTTTTTAAGCTGTGCTTATCCAGGCCGCTGCTTACCTTGCACGTGAAAGTGTTCGTACAAATAGACTGAAAGGTTGTCGTCCGCGAATTGATGGAGCCGTGAAAAACTGTTGGGCATGCGCATGTTTTGTTATTGTAGCCAAGGCCCTCTTTGGTGGCTGCTAACTAAATCGGCGAACCATTTATACGAGCAGTTCGCGTCCTATTTAAGCCGTACCCGGATAAATAGTTTCTTACACGTTTTATGTAAGCCGCGGACAGAGTAAGTCGAGGCTTATTTTCCCTCGTGTAAATGGTCCTATTGTGTTCATACTTTTTAATTGTAGCTGGAGAAGGACATTAAAACTGTCCGAAAAGTGCAAATGTTAGCGTCTGTAAATGTAACCACATAATGATCTCGTACAGAACAACAAATTTTAAGTTATCTCATGTTCAAAGGTTCATGGATACCATCAAAAATATTAACAAGAAGAACCGCTATTGGTTTTTAGATTGCCTCGGAGGTAGAAGTGCTTGCTGCAGACCTAAACTTAACAAGAAGAGAGTTACAGTTGATCCACGTCACGCGTGAACGGAAACCTCAGCACGTGATCCGAGTCTTCAAATAAACAAGCTACTTTCAGTGACACAACGGAGATCACAAGGGAAATATTGAAGATCTCATTGAAATTTCCGAAAATGGCTTCTATCTTTGTAGAAGCAAGGGGTTGTGTCGGGACAAATCTTTGTTTTATCGAGAGACCGCGTTATTTTCTAGGTTCGCTTCTCGTCAGTGGTTCAAAAACGTTTTAGACGACTAGAAGGAGGTGAAATTATGTCAATTATTTTGCTGACGCGTGATTCCTGTTTCAACCGAACGAGAACAAACCTTGGAGCTGAACGCTTGTGTAAGAACGGTAGCTCCGAAGGAAGTGGACGAAAACCAAGATACATCTGCCGTGTCAAGCAATTACTGATGACAGTTTTTCCTAGTTGCGAGGTTGATTAAAGACAAAGCCGACGCTTCGTCCACAGTTAACCAAAGCGTAATGTGAGTTGTTTGTATGGAGCTGAAATTCGATCCAAAATGTAAATGGTCAGTATTCCGTGCAAAATACCTAAAAAGCGAAATAGGTCTGAAGACCATTACCTGTTGTGTGTTTGCTGTGTTTTTGCCACTTTTCCGAGCTTCTGGAGGCCGTTTGGGGCGATTTTCTGTTTAACGGTCGATGCGACATCTGTCAAAGTAAACCCAGTACGTGACAAGACGTCGCTTCGACCGTTAAACAGAATATCGTCCCAAACGGCATCCAGCAGTTCGGAAAAGCGGTAAAGACACAGCAAACACACAAAGATAAGGTTTTTCAAACTCTATTTTGATTTTTAGGTATTTTCCACGGAAAACTGCCGATTATTTTCAATCGAATTTCAGCTCCATACAAACTCTCATATTACGCTTTGGTGACGTGTGCTTCGTCTATTGCATAACCTACTGCTCAACAATCTTTCGCGATTTTCCCATCCATATATCCTAGGTTTCGCTAGTTTGAACAATTCAATAGATTCTACATGCAACGTCGTCTGAAAGTTTAGAAGGATAACTTCGTCCCCCTTGACTGAACGCCTCACATGTACTGAACGTTTCATGATGTCGAATGATACAATAAACAGTGAATAAACAGCGCCAGGAGTTGCACGAGCTGCTGTGGAGATCGCTTTCGGTCCCTGTCCAGTCAAATAACGATCAACTATTCGTCTTCTCGTTTCCTTGTGGAGAGGCCTACATGGCCTGTTCTTCCGACCTAAGGCATTAACATAACCAGGTCTGAACATTTCGAAAAATCTGTGACAGATTCGAAATCTCCTTTCGATTTTCGAAATCCCTCTCTGAATCTCACGAAACACAAGGCGAATGCCCAAATATGGAGAACGTGACTCGTCACGTTGTTTTGAATTTTAGAGTTTCCGTTCACGCGTGACGTGGATCAACTGTAAGAGAAACAGATGTTGAAATAAAGGCCAGTTTGACAACAGTCAACACAACTTTGACTTCAAAGGTACAAATGGCAATTTCAGTCACATATATAATATATGAATTATCTTGTATGGTTCTATCAGCTGGTTTCATCACATTTCCATATATCTACGACCACGTGTGCAATAACTATGCAATCTGAAAAAAACAAAAACAAAAACAACAACAACAACAACCCACCGACTCCCATTACATGCTTTTAAATCACGAGATAGTAATTTTCTTTTACGTTTTATGTATCGCTATTGTTGCTGTTATTGTTTTGTCAAAAAAACTAAAACATGAAAAAGAAATAATAATAATAATAATAATAATAATAAGTAAAAGTAGAGTACTACTGACCACGTTGTTCGCCCGCCCAACATATCGTCAAATCCACGCCTGCTCAGAACAATGTTCGGGATCGATCTGGATCAGTAGCTTACACTTGGAAACAAAATTTTAACAAAATATCGCTATCTCTTTTTAAATCCCAGACCTCTTAGGTGGGGTCGCACAGTAAGATTGTGAGAAGAAAAGAGGCTTTTACATTCCTTTTTCCGAGTTAATAGTATTTCTTATAACAGATACATTGAAAGGTCGATTCCTTATAACGGTCATTTTTACATTTTATGTATTAATCTAAATCATTTTATGTAAGTCTGAAACAAAGTCCTCCACTGAAAACTGCAGTAAGCCATCTTAAAACGTTAAATGATGTATATATATATTTTATGAGTTCGGGCATCTTGTGTTAACACAAGTATATTTCAGATTGACAGTCTTGGCTCAGACACAAGCAAGCTATCAACAGCATTGGCGACCACTCAAGCCAACATTGACATACTCAATACAACTGTGACAAACGCTTCAGTAGAGGTGGGAATAATTTGTGCTTGGTCATAGGCTTAATAATAAATAGCAATAGTAGCTTCATCTGATGTATGTTGATGCTGTATGATAATGCTATCTGTAACGAATGGTCTAGTAATTGCCGGTTTCACAACTGTTGACAATTATAGGACATCCGAAGTACTTCATTGAACAACCAATTTTAATTAGAAATTTGGCAATTAGGGACAATTTTGCAAAAATCGGTGGGAATCGGTTGCTATGAGGTATTAAGTAATACGTAGCCTTAGAAAACAGCCGACGTCTCGCGAGATCGCCACTTGAGCCCTGCCAAAACGACGTCTGAGCAACGAGCCCAGAAATTCCATACTGATGACGCGTGACTACCCAGATCTAGGTAGTGCTTCTGATTGGATGAAACGTCGGTTCTTTTCTCTGGCTAAGTAATATGTAGTAAAGCCAATTTTGACTAAAATGTGCACTTTCACTTGTTTTGAAGACATAACTACGTAGCCGTCTTTCTACAGATATCAACAGAACTAGACGTATTGAAGGCAGACCTAAACTCAACAAGAAACGAATTTGCCTCAATAGACGCTAATATACAGGACAGTTTGAAGGCAGTAAACACAACTTTGAAAACAAGGGTAATGTGGTCATTTTTTTCTACGCATGCGTTCTTATGTACTACCAAAAACTCCTAAGGAGTTGAAACGTGTAACTTGCGTTCAATGCTCGTGAATATTCATTTTTCAAACTACCATATTTGGAGACCCCTCGGTTCAGTCTACGATATGCTGCAGTTCATTTCGTTTCCGTTGAAAATTGAGCTTATATAAATGCGTAGTTGATTCAAAACTCAATCACTAGTTACCATAAATATCAAGAAAGAACGAGAAGAAAAACAAGAAAGGAAAAAAGGGAAAATAATCGATCACGACTGAAACAAAAAGGCACCAAAACCGTGTTGCAGCGTTTCTTTGCAAAGCTGAATGGATCAGAGAAACTGCTCCGAAGTGAGCATCCAAGAATAATTTTTTGAAAAAGTCTTCCAAATATTGGCTCTAAAATGTGGTAAAGGTTTGACGTTTCCTGAAACAATTGTTGTATTCATCTTCCAAAGTGGATTAAAGCTACAGCATAATTTCAGCATTGAAGATGGAGAGTGGAAACGAACACAAAACGTAGTGGTTACAGGTTCAGAGGCCGCGGACGGAATGTGTCAAAACAACAATGAATCAAACATTCAACTTATTTTGTGAATAGAAACGGACACAATCGAAAAACTTAGTTGTAGACCATCCTCCAGACTGTTTTTCAAGGATACATTCAGACTTATACATCAACAAATCAGACAACATTCAGATCTCTCGACGATTCTCAGTTCAGTTCGTTGGGGGTGGAAATTCCTAGAAAACACACTCGGGTCCAGTTTTCCACACACTCTCCCGCGTTGATTGATACTATAAGTCAACGTTCAGTTCAGAAAAATCTCTCTCTCTCTCTAAAAAAACGACTCCTTACAAAATAGACTCGGTTAAGAAATCCATCGTAGCAAGTGTTCACAACGACATTTGGGATATCGTCATCCCTTACTACTCTAATAGGAATGTTTGCTGCATGCGGTGCAGGGTTGTCGGGTTCAGCATTCACCTCCAAGGGATACAACCTCTGCAAGGGGCGTCTAAATTCTGACGTAGGTGAGTTCGCAGATTTCACTCTTACCATCGCACTTCGAACATGACCATCTCGTCCTCGAAGTAACTATTCAACCTTTCCCAGGAGCCATATTTGTCTTGGGATCTTGTGCTCGTGTAGGCACACGATGTCTCCCACTTGCACTTCACGGAGCGAATTAGCTCTCTTAGAATGTCGATGATGTTCACGAAGTTCTGTGAGATACTCGGATTGCCACCGATTCCAAAATTAAACTAAAAGTGATCAAGAATTCGCTGTAGAAACTTTGCTCTTCTTGTGAGTGTTACTTCATTCCGGCCAACTTCATTAGAGGTGCTTCTTGATGGTATTGATAGAATTCTTCGGCCGATGATCAGGTGAGAAGGTGTCAATGGTTCTTCCATTTCATCGTACACATATGTCAATGGTGTGAATTCAGAACCGCTTCGATTTCTATCAAGGTTGTAGATAGTTCCACAAAGTTCAATCGAGCATTCCGCAAACGCTTTTTCAAACTTAGCTTGACTGATTTTACCAACCTCTCGAAGAAACCTCCCCACCAAGGGGCTGCCTCGACATTGAACCTCCACTTGATGCCTTCACGCTGACAATAGCACTGTACCTTTGAATCCTTGAACGTTTTCCCATTGTCACTGATGATCTAGGTAGGTGTTCCTCGTCTTCCCTTAAATCGAATAATGGCACTTAGGAAACTTTCTGCACTCAAATTTGGCACGCGTTCCAGATGTACAGCTCGAGATGTAGCACATCTGAAAAATGTAATGTACCCCTTGTTCATATCTCCTTTTTGTGAGAATACATCCTTAACACACACAGGTCCAGCAAAGTCTTCACCGAGTGAAGTGAAGGCAAACTCATCACTTGCTTTCACAAACTCATCACTTGCCTTCACGAGTGAAGGCAAACCCATCAGTTAACCGAAATTCAGGAAGAGCAGGGGGAAGAAGTACTGGATAGCTTTTGTCTTCAATCTTCTTACAAACAGAACATTTTCCAATACACATTCTTGACAGTTTGACATCCCATGGTCATCCAGAATTTTGATCTTAGCTCTGTAAGTGTATCTCTCACACCGTTGTGAAGGACCTTGAGATGGCATTAATTGATGACCAAGTGTGTGAAACGTGAACATCTTGGAAGAAGTACTGGATAGCTAGCATCAAAGGGAATTAGTGCATTCTTAAGGCGGCCTCTGCATCCCAGAATTCCCTTTTCATCCATAAACAGTGACAATGAACACTTGACTTGGTCAAATTTCTCGTCTTCAAGAACAGATCTTTGTAATTCCTTGTATCAAAGTTCCTCTGCTCGCTGCACTTCTTCTTGCTTTATTTCTCCATCAATCAACTCGTTATTTGCTCTCTTTTGCTTGAGATTGGATACAAACCGCAAGACATATGCGGTGACTCGTATCAGCCTTTGTCGACTACAGAAACGTTCCAAAGAAGTAATGCGTTCAAGATTCAACTTTGTTGTTGCCCCCCTTTCATCTCCCGTAACCTCAATGGGATTTCCTTGAAGACTTGGCCAGAAATCTTGGTTCTTCAGGAGAAAATCAGGACCATTCCACCACATCTGATTGGCAACAAGTTTAGGAGCCATTGAACCACGAGAGCAGATGTCAACTGGATTGGATTCTGTGGCGCAGTAATTCCACTGTGTTGGTTTGACAAAACAAACGAATCTCTACCACTCTATTTTGCACAAATTGATTGAATTCCTTGTTCACGCCCCAAATCCACCATAGGGCAATTTGAGAGTCCAACCAGCAGAATGCAGAATCAATGTTCAATGTTCCTTTAAAGGCTATCAAGAAAGTACTGATCAGTCGGGCTAGAATAAGAGCATCCATAAGTTCCATGCGAGGTATGGTCTCCCCATTGATCGGAGCAACTCGAGTTTTCGATGAGACAAGTTGGGTGAAAACAGTTCCAGAGATCAGTTCAATGCATAAATAAACAACTGCTCCATAGACCTTCTCTGAGGCGTCAGCGAATCCGTGGAGTTGAACGCTTTATAAATCTGCTGATGATGGACCACGAAAGCAATGTCTCTTCAGCTCTACCACTCCAACTTTCCTTGTGTCCTGAACGAGCTTCAACCATTTCTCGTAAAGAAATGAATGAACAGGATCCTCCCAAACCATCTTAGATTTGCAAATGTTTTGGAAGATGATCTTAGACAGAATGATGGCTGGGCTTAGTAGCCCCAGAGGATCGTAAAAGTTGCTTGTAGCACCAAGAATCGCTCCCTTTGTGATTGTACCGTTGTTGATGGTTTCCAGTCGGGAGTCCAGGGACAACAAGACTCTGTGATTATCCCATCCTATGTCCAGGACCTTTGGCTTTTCTGTGCTAGGATTCTTTGCTGACTCGAATAGAGAGCTTGCGAAGGTTTCATCTTCCTCTTGAACCTTAGGGCCTTCAACAGACTTGCTTTGAATTTGACACACTTGGGGAGACTCTTCTTCAGAGTCCTTAATTCTTTCTTGTAAAGCTGCAGAGTTGGACACCCACTTTCGCATGCTGAAGCCTGCATCAATGAAAGATGACTTTAGTTCCTTGTACATCTCGAAGACACAATTATCCGAATCATCTCCACCCACGAAGCTGGCCACGTACAGACTTTTCAATACCTTGTCAGCAAATTCTCTGGAGATATCATTGGACGTGAGATGATGACGGATGGTTGCATTTAGTAAGAAAGGACTGGAGGAGACATGAAAGGCATCTCTTGCAAATCTGTAAACTTGGATGTTTGGGTGTCTGCTTGTTACGTCATCAACCCACAGGAAGCGCAGATAATACCGATTGCTCGGGTCAACTGAAACATTCAGAAAGGCTTTCTCAATGTCTCCTGTGAAGGCTATCTCGTTCATACGAAACCCCAATAGAACATCATAAATGTAGAGAGACAGGGGTGGACCTGCATGCAGACAGTCATTGAGGCTTGGTGAGTTTCTCCCTGCTCGGGCACTTGCGTCATAAACAACAGGCAGCTTTGCTTGACAACACGGATCACTTCATGATGAGGGATGTAATGAACCTTGTCCACGCCACTGTTCACACCTTGCTCTACCAGTTCAATAATTCCTTGTTTAAGCTGCTCTTGGATGACGTCATTGTAGTGCCTTGATACTTCAGGTTTTAGACTAAACCGTTTCAGCAGTGATGCAAGCCTTAACTTGCACGGGGCAAAGTTATCTGGAAGAAGTTCATGGTCCTCCGTGAAGGGTAACGGAACTTGATACCTTCCTTCCACGAAGTCAACCTCACCAACAAACTTGTCATACAGAGGTAGACTTTGATCCTGGATTCCAAGGGATTCATAGTCCCAGAATCGTCTAAGTTCAGACGTCAATGAATCATGTTGGATGACAGTCGATTCCACTTTCAGAACGTGAGTTGCAGTGAGTAACCATAGGATAGGGCCTCTCACGTATACAAACACTTACAACAATCTGAAAGTTGCCGCGATTTGTGTTCGACCAATTGCTTCAGCATTTTAGACTGCGCCTTTACAAGCTTTCAACTAAAGAGCAAAGAATCCTTACATATCCACTGGGAAAAGCCCACTTTAAATCAACAGGTTAAACATGTTAATTTAAAATTGTTTGTTTAGATTTCACATAATCAGGCTTTTTTCTTGTCACTCTTGCTTATACATTTTCATTTACAATTCTAATCACTATTGCATATAAATAGCTTTGTTGTAACTTTTTCCTTCAACTGAGGATGGCATCAGGGATGCCGAAACATGTCTTTAAAACTTAAAAGTGTTATGTTGTTTTTTTTAAAATATTAACTTTCTTATCCTTAGAACTATTAGAGAACAGTGCTGATGTGGAATGCAGTGACTCACCTCTCTGACTCGAGCTCGAGGGCCTCAACTCCTTAGTGTTCGGAAGACATTGTTCTCTCAACTGCAGTTCCTTGTGAAATTCACTCAGAATAATCTTAAGATTCCATGTATCAGATCCCAGATTGCGTGTGATTGCGATTCGAAACTCCTCAGGTAATTTCTGCATAATAATTGGCCTCAACAACAACCAGACATATCACGCGAAATCTCCATACTCTCCAAACCGCTCACATGTGACTCCACCGTGACATACAAGCTTCGTAGCCGCTTAACTTCGCTGATCGACATTATCTTGGGAATTCTTGTGAGCGCTTTCATGTGACTAGAGATTACTATTTATCAATTTCCAAATCTTGCTGAAGCAATTCAGCTGCCTTTTCATAATTTGCACTCGTAAGCGCAAGACCAGCCACGACATGTTGAGCAGTCCCCACAAGAGGTGACTTTAAATAGTTGAATCTATCCGGAGAGATTAGGATTCTTGTGAACAGCAGACTCGAACTATTCCCAGAAAGCATACCATTCGATGGGGTTTCCATGGAATTTCCTCAGCTGGAGCTTCGGTAGCTTCGCATGCATGATAACTTTCGGCGGTTGACTTTGGGAAAGTTCCGCGCTTCCAGAGCCCAATTCCTGACTCTTTCGTTGTGCTTCTTCTGCAGCCAGAGCGGTTTATAACTCCAAAATACACGCGTGAATCGCACTGGATAATTCGCAACTTTCTACTACATCTGGTTCGATTTTTGAGACATCATCTAACAGTTCTGCTATCTCCTGATCCAACGCTTGAAGTTCCGAATACTTTGTTTGAAGAGAGGCACGAAAGAGTTTTAGCTTCTTTATGTCGATGGGATTCCCTCCAGAAAGTAATTCCGTAGCGCTGGCAATAGTTTTCCGGACAAAGCTTCGATGTCCGTTGCAAAATTTTCTGAGATTCTTTAGCTTCTTCTTTTCCGACATGACCACGTGCTTTCAGTTGGATAAACCAGCAGCGTAGAAGGCTGTTTTCGACTGATAATACCCAGATTTTCGACTCCCGGGTCTCGGCACCAATGAATAGAAACGGACACAATCGAAGAACTTAGTTGTACCATCCTCCAGACTGTATTTCAAGGATAAATTTAGACTTATACATCAACAAATCAGATCTCTCGAAGATTCTCAGTTCAGTTCGTGGGGGGTGAAAAATTCCCAGAAAACACGCTAGGGTCCAGTTTTCCACATTTTGCATTATAATCTCTTTATTTGAACATTTGGAGCTGCCCGAACTCAGAGCTACATCAACTGCACGTAAAACGATGTTATTTTGTGTAGTAAACTTATAAAGCCGAAAAAATCTCGTCCTTTCTTATTCAGTTAATTATTTAGCTTGATTGTGGCAGCGAACAACCGAAAATGTGTCACATGTGACACTTAAATATTATTAAACGGTTCTCTTCAATCTTACTGTGTTAAATATTTTTGTATCATGTCTTGATATTTTGGTGTCAAATTTTTTTCGTGTAAAACCTACCTTTTGTGAACATTTCTTGATAGTGCCACGGTGAAAGAAATCGTAAACACAACGCTAGACTAGTTTGGTTTGGTTTCGCAGTCTGACTTACTTCTAACCCCAGCGGTTTGCTCGATGTTGTTTCAATTACCAATTTTGTTGCCTGAAAAATTTCCTGCTCGGTCTTCGAAACCAGTATTTCTTTTTGCTTTGTCGTTCCAACGTTTGAAAGCTTTGTCGGCTTGTTTTCCTCCTGGTTGTCAGCCATTCTTTGAACAAGCGGGCGAACTTGGTGTGAAATTACGTCACGTCGTTCACGAAATTGATTGGTCAGTTCTCTTTCTCCTCATGTTCCAAATATGGTACTTGCGAAAATGAATAATTACAAGCATCAGTTAAAACCTACATATGCGAGTTACACGTTTCAAGTCCTTATGGGTTTCTGGTACTACACGTTATTCCTTACGTGTATTAGTGAAGAGGGAAATAGGAACCGAAATTTTGTTTTTGTTACTTTTTGGCGTTTGAAAGGCTATGACCGTCCGCAGGCTATATTGTCAGTACTAGTTTGATTATTTCTTTATTTCTATTTAGGGAAAGTAAACTTGCAGGGTAGGAATACAAGTTTTTGTTTAGCCTGAGAAAACAGCCGACGTCTCGCGAGCTCGCTACTTGAGCCCTGGCAAAACGACGTCTGAGAAACGAGCGCAGAAATTCCATACGGATGACGCGTCACTACCCAGATCTAGGTAGTGCTTCTGATTGGTTGAAATGAAATTCCCTTGCGTTTCAACCAATCAGAAGCACTACCTAGATCTGGGCAGTGACGCGTCATCAGTATGGAATTTCTGCGCTCGTTTCTCAGACGTCGTTTTGCCAGGGCTCAAGGGGGGGGGGGGGGGGGGGACCTTGCGAAACGTCGGCTGTTTTCTCAGGCTAGCTTTTGTTAAGCTCTAAATCTAGCTCTTGGTCCGGGAAATCAGTAACGATTTGTACCGAATAATTTAACAATACGATTACGCGAATCGCCCTTGCTGGATATGAGGCGATAATAGTTGTTACATAATCGACCATTTCTGTCACTTCATGCTTCCATTTACCCCGTGTGAAATAAAATGACAACCTCCCTGAATGTCGAAGGGTAAACTTACTTGGTTACCATTTGTTTAACTCACACTTTAGATTGACAGACTTGCATCTGACACAGTCCAGCTATTTGCAACACTGGAAGTTGCTCAAGGCAGCATAGAGAGACTTAACACAACATTGAAAAACACTACATTAGAGGTAAGTTAAATACTAGGATACATAAACTCTTACACTTTAATTTATACTAAATAGTATTTAGTCTTCAGAAAGATAAAGTAACCGACGCCTTGACCAAACGCAGTTTAACACCATGTAGATCCACAGAAAGCTGGGGCGAGTTCCAGTTTCCAGTGACTTAAAACGTGAGAAATGTGACTTGAATTGTTGTGAAACGTCCACTACCCCAGCCTTTCAAGACTTCCTGTAATAGATTAAATGCACTTGGAAAGGAAGGGATCCATTGATAACTCATAATTCGTCACTTAAATTAGCAGCAGTTTAAACTATTTCGCTCTATTACAAGTATGACTAACATGAAAGAGTGTTTTTCTTTCGATTATTTATTTTAGCATATAAGTGAACAACAGCGTAACCCTTGCTTCCACAGCTTTACATCGCCAACGAGAGCCTCACCCAAGAAGACCTCAGTATCAGGGCACTTATCAACGATGTCAACAACACACTTTCCGTTAAGGTACTAGAAAAATCACACGAATAAGATGACAGTCATCGTGTTATGAAAAAAAAATCACTACCTCGGCAAAAAAAAAAAAAAAAAAAAAGATCCACTCCTTATAAAAATCATTACTTCGGGAAAAAAAAAGATCCACTCCTTATTTAAAAAATGCAGTTGTTAAACATATTGTTAAAGTTGTGCAGTCTTAAGTATAAATGGAAGTGACGATAGACACGGTAAGCAACAACTTTATTTTAAGCGAATTAAGGTCGTGTTCTATTGGGATCAACCATTTCAACCAAAACCTGATCGTGATTTAGTTGAAACATTTAAGGTTCCGGAATAGAACACCTTTTCAACCATTTTTGGTTGACATGCGGTTGTGACTAGTCCCTTCCAGACTTCCTCAAGCTCTTCTGCCAGGCTTGGCAAGATGGCTAAAGGTGGACTTGTTGCTTTGATTGTCTCTCACGAACTGTTAAAGGAATAGGTTCTGCCACATTTTAAATCGAGCAATTAATCAGAATATTTAGCAACATGTTTTGGTCATGGTTGTGGCTGTATCAAGTGAGAAACCTCTCTCATATTAAGGTTCTGAAAATCGTCGTTTAGGTTGTTTGCTGACAATTTCACCGTGGCAACAAGCACACTTGCGTTTACGCACAAAACCGATGATGCAAAGCTTGAAAGCTGATGCTTCCTAACAAGTCAGCGGACGCTACCCGCCATTTTCAACCGTTTCACCCAAGCTGTGAGCTGGTTGAAAAAGTTGATCAATCAAACCAATCGGTTTTCTCCCAACAGAACACGAAAAAACTCAACCAACTAAACCAACCAGAAACGGTTGATCCAAATAGAACACGGCGAAAGTGAACATATGAAATGCTCATATATGTGAACTGCGGACTGAAATATGAAATGATGACGACCATCGCAGTTAATGATATCAACTTAACCCTCGGACGTAGAAGGAGGAGAGGGGGGATGCCACCCCCGCCCTCCCCCCCCATCACAACCTTTTTCTTCAATTTTTCCAAGACGGTTTTTCATCAGCAGCTGCCGTTTTAGGTAGCTGCACGCATATCCCTCACATTTTGACGTAAGTATGCCATCGTAATTAGCTATTGCAGGTGTCCAAGCAGTTTTTGTTTAAAAACTGTTTTCACAAGCACAGATTGTACACAACATGACTAATTTTTGATTAAATCCAAGATTGCGGCTGGTCACAGCCCCCCCCCCCCCCCCAGCAGCACCACAACCCATAATATATACTGCATCTTGTGGAGCACATCACAGCCTTTCTACCGAAGGCAAATCTCTCCGAAATATCGAAACACGGCAAAAACCCAGGGGAAGGGTCCCATCAAACCCCACCCCCCCCCCACACTACCTTGTGCCACGGTGGGGGAATGACTTTGCTTCTTCGTCCAAGGGTTGAGCAGATGATAAAAGAAACCTGGAAAAAAAAGTTCAGGCTTGAACGAGACTGAAACTCATGACCTCTGCGATAACGGTGCAGCACTCTAACCATTTATGATTTCGTATAAATCTCGTATGTGGAAAATGAATGAAAGTGAATATGTGAAGTGCTCATATATATATATATATGTGTGAACTGCAGGCTGAAATATGAAACGATGACGCCCATTGCAGTTAATGATTTCAACTTATGCAGATAATAAAAGAAACCCGAAAAAAATCAGGCTTGAGAAGAGTCTCGAACTCATGACCTCTGTAATACCGGCGCAGCGCTCTAACCAACTGAGGTATTAAGCCGCATAAATCTCATAGGTGGTAAATGAATGAAAGTGAATATATGGCTGTAAGAAACACTCTTTGAACTAGATATGTTAACAGAGGTTCTTCATGAAAACATGATCTCCATGCACGACATCTAGTTGTCGTACCATCCTTACATTATTTCAGATGTTTATTTTTGTTACGGCAAATACACATATCGTTCGGTATTTTCTCGAATAAGCGCCCGGGCGCTTATTTAAGATTTCGGCTTAAACGAGGGGCGCTTATTGGAAGGAGGGCACTTAATCGAGGGAGGCGCTTATTAATTTTTCCTTTCAACGAACTGCATGTAACTTTATTTTGGCTAAATCTTTAGTAGAAAAACCAAAGCTACAACATTATTCACGTAAACAGAACGTCAATATTAATGTCTTTCGTTTGTTAAAACAATGGTGGGTAATCAAGCATACCGTCCTCCCATTATACACTTTAAAAAACTCTGCAAGCACATGAGGATAGAAATAACTAGAAGTGACTTAACAGAAAAGAAACTATTCTCCTGTACTGATGCCGCTGTAGTTGAAGCTTAAAAAGTTATAAATAAAGTGGTAATAGAAACAGGTTTTCCTTGTTTCCCTACTTTTTAAGAAAGTGAGGGAGGGGAGGGGGCGCTTATTCGAGAGGGGCACTTGTTTCATATTATGGCTTATGGGGTTGTCGCTTATTCGGGGGAGGGAGCTTGTTAGAGCGTGGGCGCTTATTCGAGGAAATACGGTAATTTTGTGGGGATAAAAACGTTCCAACTGATAAAAACATCTCTAACTTGCAGCTCGAAAACGTCAGCAAGATGGAGGGTCCCATTGGTCCCCGTGGCTTTAATGGTTCCCAAGGGCCCACTGGCGAACAAGGTCCACGAGGCTTTAATGGAACACAAGGGCCACAGGGAAACATTGGTCCTGCAGGTTTCAACGGTTCACAAGGTCCTCAAGGATTTAATGGATCACAAGGCCCACAGGGACTTCAAGGAGCAGGAGACTTTTCTCAGTGCGAGTACAAGGTCAAAACAAAGATGTCTCCAGACCAAGATCCAGTCAAAAGCAACGTCCACGCTGCTAGTGTTCGAATTATTCTTCAAGAGCCGATTGTAAGTGTTAACAAAATCATTGTTAGGTAGTGGTATTCAAGTGGTATTGATTGAACTGTCATACCTTGGAATTGTGTCCTACAACAATTCTCTTTTTGAGGACTAGAAAACGAAACTTCCCCGGTTTTGTTTTTATACCATTGATTTAAATATCAAACTTTGAATTTATCAACTGAATTGTTAAGGTAAATTGGCCACGGTACTCGAAAATGGCAAAGAAACAAGTGAAATCTTTTTCACAGCCCCCACTGATTTATTCTAAACTCGACGAAAACATAGGGAACTTTATAGTTAGAAGTGTGCTTTAAGAATCTGACGATCAACCATGTACTTTTTAATGCGCGCGCGAACGATGCAACACTTGTCTTTTCATTCGCAATTCACACAAAGTAACAGGACCCAAGTGATCTATTAAAATCACTGATCGCTTTTGCACGCACTCCCCGCGAATGTCACATATGGCATAAAATGCACTTTATGCAATAGTTAAGATCGTTCTAGCCAACACATGACGGTCTGCGGCCTTTCCCTACACCAAGATGACACGAAAAGCCGTAAAAATCAAAAACAAAAATCCAGGTTTCAAATCGGCACGCGTAGTTCCCACGGTATCAAGATACACTTTTCATTTAACCAATCAACTCTTGCTTTTCACGTTGGCATGTTCTTACCAATAGCATAGCTCCACCGCTCGCCTTATAAACCAAGTGCAACACACAATTCCTTGATTCAGTCTGATGAAGGGCTATCGCTCGAAATGTCAGTTTTCAATTTCTCTACGGTGGCCCATGTACCTTATCATCTTAGTTGATAAATCCAAAGTTTTGTGTTTCACTTTCCCATCGACTCAGAACCACAGTTTCTTTAAAGACTAACCCGCTTGTTAATTTAAATATTAAGTCGTGTAGTACAACTGTTGCATGTTGCTAAATCAAAACTCACAGTGACAACGTTTAAAATAAACAGTCTGAAGTCAAAAAAAAATAAACAAAATAATAAAAAACCCTGCAATATATATTTTTTGGTCTGAAATGCAGACTTTCTGAGTTTTGGGGCTCACTTGACACAATACTATCGGGAACATAAATGTGTATGCTTGCCCATGTTGCTATAAGCATATATGGTGGCTCTCCGCGTTAAATCAGGTAAGACAGATCTTTCCCCTTCACCGATTTTCCTATTTTTTTTGTTTGCTTTTTGTTGTTGTCGTTGTTGTTGTTTTTTTTTTGTTTCAGGGAAAGGCAACCATTATATGCCTTGAACAAAAATTTAAGGTCACCAAAAAACCATCAAATTTGCATTTGGAAAATCTGTGATTTTGCTGTAAATGTCGGCGCTACCAGAAGGAAATGCTGGATCCTTCCCTTCTATAGGATTGCTCACGAGGGGGGGGGGGGAGTATTATACGAGAGAGACTTCAGCCCGAGGTCCAACCCCTTACCCTTTTATATACCATTTTTTGACAGAAAAGGTACCCCTTTCGTATACCTTCCGTTGAAAAATGGTACCCATTTCACATACCTACTTACGAACACTGCATCCCTTTTCTAAAATCTTGGAATGCAGTTGCTGAACAATATGAAATATGTGATAACAGTATTACCGAAAGAGATGTTAACCAAAAAACAATATTATTAATATCTACTGGAACTATTTAAATTAAAGCCCCTTTCAAATACCTAAATGACAGATTTCCCGACACTTTCATATACTTCAGGTCGTGAAATCCCTACCCTTTCATATACCTGAAGCCTAAAAAAGGTATCCCTTTCGGACGGAGCCTCCCCGTATAGGCCAATATAGGGAGTACCCACCCCCCCCCCGGGGATTGCTTCCTGTTTTAGTTTTCTCCTGTTGGTTTTAAATACCATTTGTTCAATTTTGGTGGTTTTCGAAGGTTTTCGAAAATAACTAAATAAATAAATAAAAAAATCCAAGATGGCGCATATACAATTGGCTACCTTTTAGACATCATGACGTGATTCCCACATCATGTAACGTTAACATCTTAATTAGCCCTCAACACCTCCCCGCCCCCCTTGAGGCTAAGGAGCTCCAAACAAAGAGCAAACTAAATAACGTTAATACGCGTGATACTAATACCTCGATGCAATTAAATCTGTCTGCCTGAACTGGGCTAAGAATACATTTATCTTTCATTTAATATTTTGATCTCAAAAATCTAAATGTTGAAAATTAACCAGCCAGCTCTTCAATAGTTCAAGAGGGAAAGAAAAAAGCTCTAACTATGATCTCTGGACAATAGTAGTCTTTACTTAAAAATGCCCATGAGCAGGCAAGTACTAGGAGGTAGATATTTGTAGCTACGTAATGGTCCTTCGCCTGATTATGTAAGATAGTCTAAGTTATTGATCAGTATTTTTTTCTCCCTTCCAGGATAAAAGAATAGTTGGTGTCTCATGCTCTACAGACTTGGCCCAAATGTATCTTCTCACAAGCGAATTGAACGGACTGGGTGAAAGGTTTTATTATTGTCACTGCAAAGGACATTATGGGACTGGCTCGGTTACAGTGAAATGTATCATGAATTATTGGCAGTGTCCACTTGTCACTTAAAGCCAACCATAAAACATCAGAGTTGTGGAAATGTCCTCAGTATCTGAATATGTACTAATATTGTGCCTGTAAAGATACATAAGTTTGATAAGCAGCTATCAGTATTGAAAACTCTTCTTAAAACTCACTTATTTAAGTTAGCCTTCCGTAATTAATACACGATGTTGTTTTTATCTTATTTCTGCCATTATTAGTTATTTTATATCGCTTTGTTACTTGTGTAAGTCACCATGCCTTATGCAAACGCCTAAAGCGGTAAAGCTTAATTCTGATCAAAATGCAACCTTATGTAAACCGGTCAACGATAAAACCATATGTGAGTTGTTTCGAAGTTGAATTTTTCCCGCTATCTAGAGAACTGTTACTGAGGGAACAATTTGCTGGGAACTTGTCAGCTTCTAGTTTTTACGGTCTTTGCAAGTTAATTTATCAGCGTTTTAGCTCCTTTTTTCAGCATGTTTTGACTTACCAGTTACTATATAAGCTTAAACGCTGTCAAATTGAAATTATAAATGCTTTTAGTTTCGTATTTTTTAAAGTGAAACCCTTTAGAGAGCTTCAGTAAACTAAAAAGGTTTTTAATCTAGCTTTTGCTCGTTTTTATATATCGCGTCTAAGAGATTAGCCTACTATTTCTTCAATGTATAAAACTATTGCTGCAAAACGGATTCAAGGCCTTTCAAATTTTGTGGTCCGTACAGTAAAATACGGCCCTCAAAATTGACCAGTCGCCTCGTGCGTACTAAATGAAAGATATGGTAAAAACTGTTAGAAAAAACACATTCGCAGTTAAAATAATAAATTTGGGTTTTTGTACCACATTGGTCTCGCCTTATTCAAAATGTAACACAATGGGAACATTATACTACGTTATTTATTTGATTGAATGTACTTGCTTGGTTACATGTACTTGCAGCTGTACAAACAATGCTTTGTTGGTATAAGCTGATGTTACAAGGCCTTTAATGATGATGTCACAGGCCCCCGGCAACGCTGCAACCCATGATATATACCTCATCTTGTAGAGCACATCAAAGGCTTTCTATCTAAGGCCATTTTTGCGAAATATTGAAACACAGCAAAAGCCAATTGCAAGGGGAAGGGTTCCATCCCCCGCCACTCTTGTACCGCTGTGGGTCGTGACTTTCCTGGTACGTCTGATGGATCACAACAACAAAATATGTTGCACAAATTGCGATTTTGCATACTACGGTGAAACAAAAAATGATCTGAAGACGCTTATTGCAAATATAAAAAAAAAGGCCGTCTCTGTGTTTCAAACCAACTCTAAGGTTACATACGATGTCTACGGAAACAACCAACAGATGGACTTTGGTTTGAAACCTTTTAGATACAACGAAAACCTACAACTACTCAACTTAGTTTCCCTTGTTGTAACGTCACCCGTGTACAAAGTTTTCATGTTAAATCATGAGTTGTCATGACATACAGTCGTGATAAGTCATGATAAAAATTTAGCAATTTTTTAAATGCTAATTAGTTTTCCTGTCATGGCATGTCATGACAAAATGTCATAAGAATTCATGACATATCATGACAACATGTCATCAAATGTCACAATGCTAAGTTTACTCGAAAATGGCTCAGAGATAAAAACTTCAAGACTAATAACATGTTGTAATGACTTATTATGTCTTGTCATGACTGATTGTCATGACTTATCAGGCCATAATATGTTCACCTTTTGTGTCATGACATTATCTTGTCAAGGCAAACCATTTTTAAAATCAATGTCATGACACCTTTTCATTACATTGTCATGATTATATATAAATCATGGCTAAAACATGAGAAAATAGGAAAAACGGCAATTTAAAAATTCAAGTGTTTTCTGCTGTAAAAACTATTCTTAAATTCCATTACGCACCCACAAATATAATAATCCTAGGCAATTAAAATCAAACATAAATAAGTGGAAGTTACCCTAACAACTGAAAGCAAAAGTAACGAAATGGAAAAAAGATCTAGAATGAATAATTGAAATGAAATAGCACTTCAGGTGTTCTGGAATGTTCCACCGGGGCCGCTCACATTTTCCTTGTAAAACTTAAATCTGACAAGCAAAAATGATACCAAAAAGGATAACATGTACAAAATTGAAGCTAATAAAGGTGTTAATATATAGATTTAGCCATGCCTAAAAGCGGAGCCTCCAAGGAGTAAACTGGTGCTCGTTTCTCAAAAATAGTCCTGAAACTTTTCTCTCTGAAATATATTTCGGGGCTTTCTTTGGCTCGTTCCCTTTCGAAAAGTGTTTCTCAAAAAGCCCGAAAGTGTTCCGAATTGTCCTTCAAGATTTTGAGGATCTGTTCTGTAAAACCAAGCTCGAAAGGTCATTCTAGAGGCTGAGCACAGCTTAATTTTTTTTTTCGGGCATCAAACTGAACACATATTTTACTCAGGAGCAGTCTTGCTTGGTTTTTTAAATGTTTCCATATCCTGTCAATAACTGTCAAGGCTTGTCAAACCTGCTTGGATTATTGGCTGTTGGCTTGAATGAACTTGAAACGGCGCTCATGTACAACAACAAAATAAAACTTATTCGGAAGTAAATGGGTTATCTTCATCGCATTCGGATGTTCAGTTAACAAATAACATGAACTGCCCCTATTAGTCTGGTCAAAATTTATACCATCAAGATTGAAAACGAGCAAACACCAAACACGCTTTAAATTATGGCATAAGTTTTGCGGATGCAAAGTAAGCCCATTTAAAGTTAGGCGCTTTGAGGAACGCAAAAAAACTTGTTTTTCGGAAGCTTTTCGGATAAAATAGTCTTAAACCGACAACTGCTTCGCTTACTATTGAAAAGTTCTAGGACAAGAAAATCGACAATTGCACAAACCGATCCGACAGTTAAAATTGAAAGCAATTATTCGCCGTAAGTGATGCTTGTGCAGTTGCCTTGCGACTGTGCTTTGACCTACTGTTATGAATAAACAAACACAAAATAATAAACAGAGAAATCATTTTTGAAAAAGTTTATTCGAAAACCCGTAAGTTTATACTTAAACGCAATTCGCATTACACTTCCAGCATGGCAAAATATTCTAAGACTACATCTGTCACAAATCTGAGCTCGTTTTCTAATAAATTCAAAAGTAAGACTTAAATGACACATTTCTAATGACATAAATTCAATTTCAAAATGTAATTTCTTTGACCGTAATAAATACTCAAAATCATGCACCTTAAACCCTTTAAAAACTTCACTTACTCGGTTGTGTTTCAGAACAAGGCAAGCTCTCCGCCGTGAAGAAAACAAAGCGATGAGGTCCTTTGAAGGCAGCTTTCGTAACTTGAAGTTTTCGCCTACTACCAGTATTCTTTTGGACTTTTTCTTTCCATTTTTAGGTATTAAATGTTTTTTTCTCAAGTTTAAAACTACAGTACCGTCGAACAATCGTTTTGCTAAATAAACTTAAGCTTTTTAAAGAAACCTCTTTTTCAAAACTGACGATGGTCATGCGATTTCCCGCCAAGAAAAACGCCAGTTGCCCAAAAGCACCGCGCGATTTCCCGCCAAGAAAAGATGGCATTCTCCACTCCCGGTCGAGTTGCCTTGGGACTTCCCTCCCCCTCCCCCAGAGTCTGTACGGACGGACGGACGGACGTACGCTGACGTCGCAACCAAAATTTTTCGCATCGATACATTACCAAATTTCCTTAGTAATGGAGCTCCGCTGGCGGGCTTTGCCCGCAGGCTCCGCTACAAAAAGTACAATAAGAACAAAAAAAAGGTACTAACAAGGCAAAAGTTGTCTTCAAATGATACATTTGTATCCATTTATCTGAATCTCTCTTTATTCAAGTCCTTGTTCTTGGCCTGGCATGTTTCTTTGAATCTGGATAATTTTGTGAACAACATCAGCACCTTGTTTTCCTGTCCAAATAGCATCCAATCGCAAGCCTAATCTTAATCATATGCAATAACGTTGTACAGTGCACAATCACAGAGTTCTAAGGAACTACCTAGTTGACATTATTTATAATTTTCTGGTTATTTAGGATGAATTTATTTACAACATACGCGTTCAAAAATAAAGGAGAATGCGACAATCTTTTTGTTTCTATCATATTTAAGTTACGCCTGTAGGTTACATGTGAGATAGATCGATAGAGTGCTGCTAAGAAACCAAGCGTGAGGAAAAACAAGAAGATCGTTTCCCAAAATTTCTCTTCCTTCTTGGCTTCTCCTTAAAACTCCGTCTTTACCGTGATGGCCATCCTCTCCGCTCTCATTTTATTAGTCTTTCACAAGGGAGAACGTCAGTGCGGGATAACTGAAATGGATTATATTTCACAGCCAAAAGTTTTCTATGAAAGACGGTGAAAAGGGTTATCGCGGATAAGACGGAAACAAGAATACATTATCTTCCGTAACTTCTCTTTCTTAGTGTAATTACTTATGAGAACATATATAATGTAATTCATTACTTACAGTAACAAAGAGAAGTAAAATAGGATAATATATTCTCGTTTACGACTTTTCTGTGATGGCCATCCTGTCCGCTCTCTTTTTAAAAGTCTTTCACAAAGGAGAACTTGCAGTGCTTGACATTCAAGAATGGATTATATTTCACAGCCAAAAGTTTTTTTTCTGGAAGACGGTAAGAGGGGTTATCACAGAGAAGACGGAAACAAGCTAGAATACATTATCTTCTATTACTTCTCTTTTTTACTGTAAGTAACATATTAAATGATATTTACTGTTTAAAGTTCTTACAGTAAAAAGAGAAGTAAAATAGGATAATTTATTCTCGTTTCCGTCTTTTCCGCGATGGCCGTCCTTTCCGTTCTCATTTTAAAAGTCTTTCACAAGGAAGAAACTGCAGTGCAGGATTACTGAAGTGAATTTTATTTATCAGCCAGAAGTTGGCAGAGGGAAACGATGAATATCGCGGGAAAGTCGTAAGCGAGAAAAATTTATTCTCTTTGTTTTTTTTTTTTCCAATTCGCTTCTCCTTGTTATTACAAACAATAAAAAAGAAAACATTTTTACCAGACAATTTCTAGTAAGCGGAGAGGAAGGAAATGTGACAGAATAAAGTGAAGTTTTAGCAAGATCAAAGACTGAAAAAAAGAAAATCCAGCTGAAATCGGTGATTTTGCGTTTCAAGATGGTATCAGTTTTATTCATGCATTTGCAAATGCATTTTAGACCTTTTAACACCAAAAAAACACCATTCTAATAACTGGGGATAAATTAGGCAACCATTCAGTATTTTTAACTCATAGAATAAGTGACGTTCATTACGCAAAAGCAGCGTTTAGTCAGATTAGCACCGCTCATCTGATTATGCGAGAAAATAACAATTTTGAAATTCCCAAAATGCTGAATGCATGTGTTTGCCTGTGATGTGCCATTCCTTTGATGTTATAAATAACTCAAAGCTGATCACAGCCATGAAATCAAACTGCAGTTTTGAGTAGTCCACTATTGTGTTTGAAACCATACTAGTTCATTTGACATAAGCAGCTTGTAGCTAAATTAGCACCTGTTTCAGAGTTACAGTGTTAAAATGCAGAACCATATTTCTCAATGTGGCGAAAGAATATGTTTGCCCGCAGGGCTTGAAATAACGGCCGGTCAACGGACAATGTCCGGTCAAAAATAGGTTTTGTCCGGTCAAATCCTTGGATGGCCGGACAATTTGTCCGGTCGTTTACGCTTGTAAAGAAAAATTCAATGCGGATCTTCAGGTTTTAAATTTTTATAGGTTCAACATTATTGGCGTTTGTGAATAAAAAGGGGAAAAGACAGAGATACTACCAGACCAAGAACTTTTAAAAAATGATTCATAATAGTGGTTGTAAAATTTCCGGTGGTTGCAAATCTTCGCTTTGTCGTTCATCAAGCCGTCACCGCAAATTAGCGGGTCTTCCGGAGTAGCGTGTGTAGCAGTATGAATTACTATATTCTTATAATATATAGTCCGCTTGGATTTTGTAAACGTGACGTGAGAAGCATAACAATGCCTCTCAGATTCTCGGGCAACACTCAGCGAAAACACCCTTAGCCACCTGATAAGAGTCAAAATGGAAGGTCCCCCTTTTCAAGGTTACGACACTACACCAGCCATTCACTTGTGGGTAACGAGCGCCACTCGCCCTCCGAACCAAAGCAAGAGGAAATCGTACAAGGCCCGAGAGTTTGCGAAAAGGGGAATGGTCTTGATTGATTGTTCTTCAACTGAAGAAGATTCCGATTCAGATAATGAGGACGAATTAGAAGACAGAGCAATAGATTTAATAAAAGACACAGGAGTGGATCAGTAGGCTCCCGAACATTGTATATATTTTTGGCGTTGATATGTTTTTGTTTCACTTAAAACCACAACAAAGTGCTTTCATTTCCTTAATTGCACAACGTTGATGTAATTCCAGTAATTCCAAATGGCCAAATAGTCATCCATAAAAGTTGTGATTCATATCGTCTCTAAAAACGCTGAAACGGAACAAATCATTCATCACTTCCGGCACGCCCCTGATAAATACTTGGTTACCAAGCTTTTTGGTGATTATTGGATTCACGGGCATTACTTCGCAAGGCAATGTTTTCCTCAGGCAGTATAGACTTGAAATTGACAACGAGTAGCAAAATTAGGTTGCCATTCAAGTATTCCAAATGAAAAAAGAGAGTTGCCTGTTGGTATCATTTCCCCGACCCCTTTTAATAAGATATAGTACTGAAACATTTCAAGATTCAAGCTTATTCATTCTAAGCTTACTTTGTAGCAAATCAGTGGATATGGATTCTACTTGTAAGAGTTTCTTGTTGTATATTCACATCAGTTAGCTTGTATTATTATGAGGATCAACTAGATCGCAGGCTTCAATTTCATCAACTTCATAGCTTTAGTAGGTATCAAAATTTAACGGTATAGAAGACATAGAACTGAAGCGATAGATGCATGCACAAATGTAATATTGATTTTGCCGAACGTTGTGGCTGTACCATGCATTCCACTTTTCCTGCAATGAGTTCGAGGCTCCATGTACAATAAAGGCTTAGAAAATGTACTTGTTTGATATGTAAACATCATGCTGCAGGGGGAGGGGGGGAATTTTGTAGAGATATGGCGTAATGGAGATTTGTCCGGCCAAAAATGGGTGGTGTCCGAGCAAAAATAGGTTTGACCGGACAACTTGACCGGCGCCAGCCGGGAAATTATTTCAAGCCCTGTGCCCGTCCGAATTGCTCCGTGTTGTATTACAAAGTTGAACGCAGCAATCAGTACATCATTATTTTGGAAACGATAGGTGCATTGAGGCTCCTTAAGCAGCAGCCGTTTCTACTCTAATTAGCATTTCACGCAAAGATTTCGCAACCAGAGGAGTGTTAAAATGTACAGCGCCTTCCTACTATGGTGAAGGTATGTGCTTTCCGTCAAATTTATTCATTCTGATTTCACAACTATCTTATTGTATATAAAGAGCCACTTCTCAAACTATTTTTGATTCATTTCTATCAGATCCACAAAGATGTTGCAGGCCAAACAGCCTTGCAGACAGTTGAACAGTGAGGCTATAGAGGGAAATGCCTTGTGTTTCATGGGTCCTGTTGTATCTGGAAAACGCAGCATTACAAGTGCTAAATGTGTATGCGACGTCAAGGGAAGGGATCTCAAGAAGTCTTGGGATAAGATCTGCACAACGCGAGATGTTTGCGACACGGCCATTTCAGGTTGGTATTGTCAAAACGTGACTCTTTACCGTTTTCAAGCTACCAAACACCGGACATGAACTGATATGAACTGAATTAATTAAGTGATGAAGTAGTATTTTAAGTAATTCAGTTCATATCCGTAGTACACGTTAAAATCGTTTAACACCTTATCATCACAGAGAAAGTTGTCGTATATAGTGGCATTTCACTATTTAATTAATTCAGTTCATATACGTTGTTTATGTTAAAATCGTCAAGCACTTTATCTTCGCAGAGAAAGTTGTAGTATTAGTAGCAGTAGTACATATAGTAGAGTGGAGGAGCTAGCCTAAATGTACCCGATCACGATGTCAATTCAAACGAAAGGTTGATTTTTGCAAGTACTGTGAACTAGACAACAGCTTCAAAAGAGTGATATTGAAAGAGTACCCTACGTAATTAATAAGTCCCTCATAAAAATGTCCTGTTGAATTATGCTGTCCGTGATTTAACTGACAACCTCGAGATTCCAACAAACAGCGTGTAAATTTTTTTTAATGAATTTGAGCTCAGCCCTTTTCTTTAAAGAGTCTCTCATTTTTCCCTCTTGAAATTTAAATTGAGAATCTCTCAAGATGGCAGTCCACTGTCCAAATCCGTGTTTATCTAGCCCTTCTTTTAGAAATTTGTCCTCGTCGGCCGTGAATTTTAAGATCCGACGATGGCTCCGTTGAATGCGTAAGGGCGTAGTTGAGAAGACAATCTCTTTTTTTTTGGGGGGGGGGGGGGCATGATTGTTGTTTCTGCAGTGTCACCTGCTTCGTGTTGTTTGAAACTTAAAACACTACACCAAATGTTTTGCCAATTAAAAAGCGATAAAACCATAGATGGCAAGAAAAGAAGAATGTTTCTGTTCAACAAGATGTGCAAAGGAACTGTTATTTCTAAATAGGAACCATTTTGCATAAATAGGAACTAATGGTTACGAACAAAGTGTTCCACGTGCCAATAAAAAGGAACATTTCATTCAAAACAGAACCATTAATACTGTAAATGGTTTGAACCCTGGAGTCATATCATAATTCGGTAAATTGTGATCGTCCGGGTGAGTGTAGTCCTGAGAAGGACTGTTTGAGGTGACATTGACTGACGTTTCGACAACCTGAGCGGAAGTCATCATCAGAGTCAAGTGAACTGTGAATCGTCAGTAGATGTTATAAGTCTCTAGTCGTTGTTCTGATTGGTGGTCTGTCACGGCTTAACTGAAAGACGACCAATAACATCACGAGATCGTCGGCCAATCAGAACAACGACCAGAGACTTATAACATCTACTGACGATTCACAGTTCACTTGACTCTGATGATGACTTCTGCTCAGGTTGTCGAAACGTCAGTCAATGTCACCTCAAACAGTCCTTCTCAGGACTACACTCACCCGGACGAGCACAATTTACCAAATTAAGAACTATTAATGGGAATAATTGTTCCTCAAGTGAATAAAAAGGAACCAATTTTCAAAGCAGGAACAATGTTAGAAAGGAACAAACGTTTCCTTACAAAAAAAGGAACGTAATTAATTGGGAACAAAAGTTCCTCATGTCAGCATAAAGGATCAGCCACTCTAAAAGGAAACGCATTGATAGGAACAATTGTTCCTCAAGCGATTAAAATGGACCAAAATGATAAAAGAGGAACAATGCCATTGGGAACACTTGTTCCTAAGCCACTCATTTAGGAACAAAAAGTTCCTTTCAATGTCAAAAATTCCTCGGAACAAAAGGTTCTTTTAAGCTCTAAATGAACACTTTGTTCCTATTTTCACAACAATTTGTTCTTTTTATGCTAAAAGGACCGCTCTGGAACAATCATCCCTTAATGGGAACGTTCCCAAAGCAAACATGGGAACAGTGCGCAAAAATAAAAGTAAACTAAAAAGCCACTTAAAGGATGAAGCCAAAGCATCTTCTGAATCTCTATACTGAACAGATACAACAGCCAAAATTTGAAGAAGGAGAAGGATAAGGAGAAGGACAAGAAGGAAGAAGAAGGAAGATAGGTGTAACGAGAAGTTTATTTTAAAAAAGGCACGCGTTGTTTCCTAATGGTAAGAATGTCAACGACAGAATCCACAGAAATGTACATGTCGTCGGTAAGACGCGCCAGCCCGTCTGCTTTTGTATTAAAGGCATTTTTCTTTGTTGCAAACAAAATTCGTCCTTAGTGATTTAGGTATAGTGTTACTGAAAAAAAAAGCCATTCCAGTAATAAAGCTAGTAAAGAACTGACAACCGCTTGAAATGCACTGCTAAGTCTGCGATCACCCCTAGAACTAAAATAAGCGATAAGCTTTTATAAATTGTTTCGAAAATAGTTCACGTTTTGTTGCTTTTGCTTTACTATGCTCTGTGCAATTAAAATTTCTTATGCACTTTTTTTTTAAACCACCCAGATGAAAAACCAAACGAATGGTATCTTCCTTGCCCTTTTTTTGTCCGCTCCTGACGGTACTTGCTTGTATTTGTTTTGATTTCGGATCGGTTCGTTTTGGTTGTTTGTTTGTTGCTTGGTTGTGTGGTTGTCACTGGTTTGATTTATTAATTTGGGTCTGTTTTACAAAACTCAATTGCAGACCGCTCTGTGATGTTAGGGAAGGTACGTTTTTCTTGGAGGGGGAGGGCTGGGGCCTCAGAGGGGAGGGTCATCAGTAAAAGTGAGCACCAAAAGGGGAGGGCCATACCTCATGTGAGCCATTCAAGGGAGGGTCACACATCTTTTCCAGATTTTTTTAATGATAATTTTTGCGATGTTGCTTTCCATTTTTCTTAGAGATTAAGTTTTTCTTTTCACCTACTTTGATTTAATTTGGTGTTTTGTTATAGGTACTAGGTTACATTTCTACATGTATATTATGCCATGGCACATAGTTTTTCTCGGAGGACTCGTGTCCTTTTCCGTCGGTATCGAGAAGTACTTGACTCGAGTATCGTTTCTTCAGCTTCTTGCTGTTGGCTATCCGCTGCCTAATCTCCTGAGTCATTTAGTTCTGAAGAGTTACTAGTAGATCCAACAATGCGATCTACCCTGTCGGAAATGTAGGAAATATTTGTTTTTGAGAGGCAGATTTCGCATGCTAAACAAATAAACCTTTCTGTTAAAATAACCAACAGCAATGCTGGCTAGTCGGAGAAAGAAGCGCGTGTATTTTTCCCTTAGATATTTTATGTTCAAAACTTTTATAATACTCAAATACTCCCATATTCAAACTTCAGCTATAAAAGGTTAATATCCCACACTGACTGTTCGCATTTTCCTTGTTTCAGCGCGCACACATTCAAAATCGAGATATTCGTATTCAAACACTTTGCGTTCACAAGCGAAACGTTCTGAGGTTTCTACAGCATGGAACATACCATGTAGTAGTGAGTGGAGGGTCGCACTTTTGTCAGTCACCTGAAGGTGGGGGTCAGGAGTTTTTTAATTAAAATGCAAGGGAGGGCCAACACTTTTTTGGGGAAAAAATACCAAAATTTCCCAGCCCTCCCCCCCCCCCCAAGAAAAAATGTACCTTCCCTTAATACTTTCAACTGTTTACTAGTCTGTTGATGGCTCCATAATTTCTACCTTTTTGTTCAGCGTCAGTACAAGCAATCGCTGAAGAAAAGAACGCGAGACTACATTACGACTGCTTTCTGTCGTCGTTGTTGTTGTTGCCGATGTTATTTTTTGCGCCTTTGTCACGCGACACAAGCTCATAGTTCGATATTAGCTAACACCATTGCATCCACAGGCTTCCCAATCAACATGCCGTATTGGACTGTGTTACATTCTACTGTTTTGCTATCTTTAATCAGAGAAAAAATAAAGCTAATTGCAGGAAAAAAAGTGGTTTGCGTTTGATAGCGGTAGTGTTGCGTGGCTGAGGTATTATAATTAACAATTATTCTGCGAGGGCGCGCTGGATATCGAATGATAGATAACCAACGAGGCGCGTAGCGCCGAGTTGGTTATAATCATTTGATATCCAGCAAGCCCCAGTGGAATAATTGTTTTATTAAAAACTTAACCACTATTAAAAAAAAAATCAAGAAAGAACGGGAAAAATGAGAAAAGAAATTTAAACGGAACAAGAATCGCTCACATGACTGAACGAAAAAGGCGCCAAAACCTTGCGAAGTGTTGCAGCGTTTCATTGCAAAGCTGAATGAATCAGTGAAAACTGCTCGAAAGTGAACAAAGTAGCACAAGTTTTGGAGAGAAATCTTCTAATTATTGGCTTTGAAATATGGTACATGTTTGATTTTTCCTGAAACATTGTTGTTATCATCGTTCAAAGCGGATTGAAGCTGTACAATTTCACCATATTAGCTGCTGGAGTTGAAACTGAGCAAGTTTGTAATCTGTTCGCACAACAGAGCCATTATGTGCGTGTTTCATGGAACTGAAGACAGAACAAATTTGAACTTGAAGAGGTAATTTCCATGCAGCTCAGAAGCAAGATTTCTGTAGTGAGGAACATTAGAAGTCACCATCATAGTTTGTTAAATGCAAAGTCCAAAATGCAGTTGTTCTCCGTTTAGAGGTTGCGGACGGAATGGTAAGCTTAAAAACAACATGCAAACAACTGGAAAAGCGATTCAACTCCGTTTACATGGCATCCGATTTCTATCTGAGCATTTGGACCTGTTGGAGCACAGAGCTACAACGAGTGCAGGTAAACCAGTGCCAATTTTGCGTGTTAAAGGCGAAAAAAATCTCGCCCTTCCTTCCTTCTTGGTAGTTTGCCGCTGTATTTTTTTAGTACTTGTTTAGACTGCTTCATGATTTTCGCACCGACTCGCCATGAATGTGTGATGTTTTTATTAAATGCTCCTGCCCCATTTCACTGTGTTTTATTTTTTGTCTTGTCTTGATATTTTGAAGTGGAAAGCTTTCCTGATAAAACCTACCGTGTTCAACTTCAATGATCGACGTGACGATCGATGAAAGAAATTAATTGTAAACACGACGCTTAATGCTTAAATTTCTATTTCTGCACAGTTTCTTCAAACAATTTTGACTTGTTAGACGACGCTGTTGGTGATGCTTGTTGGTGACGATGTTGGAATTTCTGCTTAATTTAAATTCGCTGCCAAATGATTTTTCTCGTCCATTTTTCTCGTCGGGTTGCTCGCGAGGAAAAAAACTTTCAGCTCACTTTGTTGTTGAGTGTTCATTGACCATATTTGTCGCAGCAGGTATATGAGCTGATAGCCTAGCTCCGTTCAGCCAATCAAAATGCTAGAAATCCAATATACCTAGTCCAGTTTTTAATAACAAGGAATATTTTATTCCACTATGACTGATATCAAGCAAGAATGATGGACCAAAGTTACGGTAATACGTTATTGAAATCAAGAAAGCTAGTTCGGTTGCTGGCATGGATGACGTTGGAAGGAAAAATTGATACTTTAGATGACTAGTTTAAGTTCCACCTTTCTGAGGTCACGAGGCCAAAATGTTCTCATGTTTTCGGCGTGAAAATAAACATTTAAAACTGTTCAAAAGTCAAATAGCGAACTAAGAAACAGTCACTGGCTAAACCTCTTGGACTAAACCGTCGTATTATATTTATCAGTTGAACCAACGGACGCTTTGGAGAGTGACTTATTTCTGCTAGCTAAATGAAAACGAAATTCATCTAGACGCGTAGATTTGGAGGCAGGTGGACGAATGTGTCATGAACACTAATTCAATATCGTTGTTTCAAGATGAAAAACTGCTACTCTGAAGGAAGGTTTGGTTATAAGAGGACTGCTTTGTGTTTACCTAGTGGATGTGAGACAAATTTTAAGAAATGAACGAACAAGATATTATGCCAATATTTTATTTCGGTCCAGTTGAGAACATGATTAGTTACATGAAGGAACCGGGAACTTGGCCAGATAGAATGACCGTTTTCTCTTTAACCAAATTGTGGTTAACCTGACACAAATCAACAAAATTAAAACCTTCCCGTGAGTTCTTCCATCAGTACCTTGGTAGAAACACACACGTTAAGCGTTTGATGAACTTATTTTAACGTATTTTTCATACGGAATATCCCTTTTAGTTTGTTCATTTTTTGGTTCCCGATCAAATGCACCAATTTATTTCAGATTAAGGTGTTTCGATACAGTTTTTTTGGGACCATACCTAACTTTTTGAATCGGCTCTTAGACAGTCTTCTCCTTGTCAGATCAACGTGAAATTTGCAATACTTGTTGGTTTTGGATTGAACTTTAGCGTGGTTTACATTTTGTAAAAATCGATATTTCCATGACAACGATAAACAAAAATCCTCGAAAACAGTAAAATTGAAATTTTGCACGATCCAGTTTTCGCTTCGAAAAGAGAATACCAGCGTCTTAAACTGTAGTGTATGGCAAACAAAATATACAAGAACAAAAAAATTCTGTATGTTTGTTTTGAAGTAAATCACAAAAACATTATCAACCTTAGTTTTTGCCTAGTAATAGTAAATGCACTGAAAAATAATCAACGCTTTGATGAAATGGCTAGTAAATACTGTTAAAATGTGTCTTTTACTTACTATTTTACGCCTAGAAAGTTTTGTTGAAACTGGCGTTCGCGATCTCGAGAACGACTTGTTTTTCTAAGATCATTCGCGTAATAATTTTGTGGTAATTTTTTATTTTGAGCGCTTTTGCGAAAATCTTAAGAACGGCTCCATAGGTTTTTTTTAAACATTGAACATGCGTGTTTGACGATGTGACCAATTTTAGTTTTGAGTCTTAACATTGATTCACTGGAACACTTTTAGATTTAAAGTTAAAGAGGATGTGTGAACCGACGGAGAAGGTTGCGTTACAAATTCACAGTTGGCAAGTAGATGCTAATATATTCAAAGTAATGCGTTATTCATTGCTTCGTGATTTTTATCTGGTTTCTTTGTTCTTTGTTGCACTGTAGATTACAACGAAAAGTAAAACTCACGGAGGAATGCATTGCGCATTACTTTGAATATATTAGCATTACTTGCCAACTGTTTATATGTAACGCAAGCCTTTCCGTCGGTTCATACATCCTCTTTAACGTTAAATCTAAAAGTGTTCCAGTGAATCAATGTTAATAAGACTCAAAACTAAAATTGGTCACATCGTCAAACACGCATGTTCAATGTTTAAAAAAAACCTATGGAGCCGTTCTTAAGATTTTCGCAAAAGCGCTCAAAATAAAAAAAATTACCACAAAATTATTACGCGAATGATCTTAGAAAAACAAGTCGTTCTCGAGATCGCGAACACCAGTTTCAACAAAACTTTCTAGGCGTAAAATAGTAAGTAAAAGACACATTTTAACAGTATTTACTAGCCATTTCGTCAAAGCGTTGATTATTTTTCAGTGCATTTACTATTTCTAGGCAAAAACTAAGGTTGATAATGTTTTTGTGATTTACTTCAAAACAAACATACAGAATTTTTTTGTTCTTGTATATTTTGTTTGCCATACACCACAGTTTAAGACGCTGGTATTCTCTTTTCGAAGCGAAAGCTGGATCGTGCAAAATTTCAATTTTACTGTTTTCGAGGATTTTTGTTTATCGTTGTCATGGAAATATCGATTTTTACAAAATGTAAACCACGCTAAAGTTCAATCCAAAACCAACAAGTATTGCAAATTTCACGTTGATCTGACAAGGAAAAGACTGTCTAAGAGCGGGTTCAAAAAGTTAGGTATGGTCCTAAAAAAACTGTATCGAAACACCTTAACGGCCTAGAAATATAGAACCTTTTAGAACTTCTAGTAACATGAATTTGAATCAGCTAGATGCTTTTTACGAAGTTAGCTAACGTATTTTATCCCACACTGAATGCTTCAAAAATAAAAGTATGTACCTTGAGTGTAATACTGAAGTGTATTAAAAGTTGTCGGTATTTCTAGGGTCTAGACTACCTCATTGCGTTCATCCTGATACTCTTGATTCGGAAGTAGATAATGTTATCCTAGATACAACTACCATGATTCCCTGGAGGCGTGTTACATAGGAGGTACTGCGAAGTGGAGCACTAGCATAATATATAGACTTAGCCAAGCCTAAAAGCGGAGCCTCCAAGGAATAAACTGGTGCTCGTTTCTCAAAAATAGTGCTGAAACTTTTCGCTCTGAAATATATTTCGGGGCTTTCTTTGGCTCGTTCCCTTTCGAAAAGTGTTTCTCAAAAAGCCGAAAGTGTTACCGAATTGTCCTCCAATATTTTGAGGATCTGTGCTGTAAAACCAAGCTCGAAAGGTCATTCTAGAGGCTGAGCACAGCTGAATTTTTCTTTCGGGCATCAAACTGAACACATATTTTCCTCAAGAGCAGTCTTGCTTGGTTTTTTAAATGTTTCCATATCCTGTCATTAACTGTCAAGGCTTTTCAAATCTCCTTGGATTATTGGCTGTTGGCTTGAATGAACTTGAAACGGCGCTCATGTACAACAACAAAATAAAACTTATTCTGAAGTAAATGGGTTGTCTTCATCGCGCTCGGATGTTTAGTTAACAAATAACATGAACTGCCCCTATTAGTCCGGTCAAAATTTATATCATCAAGATTGAAAACAAGCAAACACCAAACACGCTTTAAATTATGGCATAAGTTTTGCGGATGCGAAGTAAGCTCATTTAAAGTTAGGCGCTTTGAGGAACGCAAAAAAATTTGTTTTTCGGAAGCTTTTCGGATAAAATAATCTTAAACCGACAACTGCTTCGCTTAAAAGATTATTACTATTGAAAAGTTCTAGGACAAGAAAATCGACAATTGCACAAACCGATCCGACAGTTATTCGCCGTAAGTGATGCTTGTGCAGTTGCCTTGCGACTGTGCTTTGACCTACTGTTATGAATAAACAAACACAAAATAATAAACAGAGAAATCATTTTTGAAAAAGTTTATTCGAAAACCCGTAAGTTTATACTTAAACGCAATTCGCATTACACTTCCAGCATGGCAAAATATTCTAAGACTACATCTGTCACAAATCTGAGCTCGTTTTCTAATAAATTCAAAAGTAAGACTTAAATGACACATTTCTAATGACATAAATTCAATTTCAAAATGTAATTTCTTTGACCGTAATAAATACTCAAAATCATGCACCTTAAACCCTTTAAAAACTTCACTTACTCGGTTGTGTTTCAGAACAAGGCAAGCTCTCCGCTGTGAAGAAAACAAAGCGATGAGGTCCTTTGAAGGCAGCTTTCGTAACTTGAAGTTTTCGCCTACTACCAGTATTCTTTTGGACTTTTTCTTCCATTTATAGGTATTAAATGTTTTTTTCTCAAGTTTAAAACTACAGTACCGTCGAACAATCGTTTTGCTAAATAAACTTAAGCTTTTTAAAGAAACCTCTTTTTCAAAAGCGACGATGGTCATGCGATTTCCCGCCAAGAAAAACGCCGGTTGCCGACAAGCACCGCGCGATTTCCCGCCAAGAAAAGATGGCATTCTCCACTCCCGGACGGGTTGCCTTGGGACTTCCCTTCCCCTCCTCCAGAGTCTGTACGGCCGTACGCTGACGTCACAACCAAAATTTTTCGGATCGCTAGATTACCAAATTTCCTTAGCAATGGAGCTCCGCTGGCGGGCTTTGCCCGCAGGCTCCGCCATAACGGGTGAACAAAATTTATTTTAAAATCATGAGATATAGTTAACACTACGCTGGCTAATTTCCGTATTTAGCATCTGACCGATTCACAATGTTCACATAAAGGATGGAAACAAATACATCTCCCACACGTTTTCTTGTGTATTATGTAAATGCAGGGTTCAAGATCATGAACAGAGCAAGACGACACTGACATCGCACGAAATGGTGTCTACTTATTTTTGTGGTTCACAAATTAAATGTGCATACACACACAAACACATGGAAA
Organism: Siderastrea radians; assembly: GCA_964017195.1. Lineage (NCBI taxonomy): Eukaryota > Metazoa > Cnidaria > Anthozoa > Scleractinia > Rhizangiidae > Siderastrea > Siderastrea radians. Next base: position 22,757,772 of record OZ024892.1, read on the forward strand.
AAAGACCTTGAAAGTGAGATAACTAAGAGTAATTTATCCATTGTGTGATATGTATTCACGCGCCACTTCTTTTTCTTTGCGCGCTTGGCTTTTACTTTTTTCTCCATTGTAGGATGAAAAAGACAACCGGTTTTCCAGTTACAGCTGTCATCCACTGTAAGATAAATCGATTAGTGACGTGAGCTTTATAAACGTTTTATACCAACAGGTCGAGGAAGTACTATGACTCAAACGAGTCAGAGTCAGAGCCTTATGCGGTTTGCCTTACATTGTTAACAACTCGTCAATTTTACGTTGGATCAAAACACAGGTCAATGACATGCAATCTCGCTTCGTTTCGCACGATCAAGGAGGTTTGGAAAACTACTTCGTCCTCATTTCGAATTTAGCAGTGATTTCATTTTAAGCTTTACGGTTTACTGATTTATGTTCTTATGACTTCCTCCATTCATGTTCACGTTCGCGGAGTTCGGAAAACTACTCGTGGAATCTTATTTTACAGTTGACCTACAAAGAATTCGAATACGTAGTCGTATATTCCTTCCTACTGACAGGAAAACGCGGATTTCATACACTTTAAGGTGTAATAATAATAATAATAATAATAATAATAATAATAATAATAATAATAATAATAATAATAAATATTTTGTAAACTCAACTCATGTTAGAAAAAAGGTTATCGTGATGTATGTGGAGTTTTAGTTAGCTAGCAGTAGTAGTAGTAGTAAATTGCTTTATTTGCATGACCGCAAGATTTTACAGTGTTGCAAAAGCATATTTATAGCAATTAATAACAAAACAAGACTAATAGTACTCTAATATTATGCTAATGAACTAAAGTTACATCACTTTCACTTGATAATAACAATGTATCACGTATATTCATACACAAGGAAACAAACTTCATTACTAGCTTATTCACATGATAGTCGTTAGAGTTTATAAGAAGTTTTGTGCTTTCTGAGGTTGATTTCCTTTCAATGTCAGGTATTATTTCATTGATTCGACTGAAGAATGTCTGCCTCTGCAGAGAGTATTTGCTACATTGCAACAAGAAATGAGTTTCATTTTCTACTTGCTTTGATTTACACAATGGGCATAATCTAGTTTCTCTGGGCATACGATCGGTTTGATATCGACCTAGTTCAAGTCATAAGTTTGTGATTACTTACTCTAAACTTTACTAAATTTCGTCTTTCATTAAAGTTTCTTAGCTGGTTTAAATAATCAGATGTAAAGTATTCATCTTTAAAAACTTTATAAAATTCTAATTTCTTTGAATGTTCAAGGCTGTGTCACCAGAAGGATAATATATTTCTCTTTCATATTAGTTGTATATCGCCTAATTCTATCATTATCTAAAGATTCATGATCTAAATTGGATAGATGATATTGCTCTATCAAGTTCATAAAATTGGAATAAAATCCGGAGTTATTAATAAAATGTAGATTCTTCGACATGTGGAAAAATTGTTTGACTATAGATTCATTATCTTTGTTGTTTAGATAAGCAAAATATTTCATAATTTTCTGATTAATTGGGATTGTTAGCGGTAACCTTCCAAGTTCGGCTCTGCAAGCTACGTTAGAGGCCTTATTGTTTACTTCTAAGTAGTGTTTACAAAATTTGACATGAATTTTTTTCTATTGGGGAACTATCCCATGTTTTAAAATTCTGCTTAGTGTACATCCCCCATATTTCACTGTTATAGCTTAAGATCGGAAATATCATCGTGTCAAATCTGGGATGCGGTATTGGGATTAAGTCTATTGAGAAGTGTATGTTTTCGTGTACTAGAAAAGGCGTGCAGGGCTTTTTCTTTTAAGTGTTCGACTGCAAGAGTTAAGTTTCCCGTTGGAGTTAAACGTGTACCTAAATAGGTGTATTCTTCAACAATTTCAATTGGCTCGGTGCCTATGTTGAAGTTGATCTCAACGGATTTCCTTGGGCGTTTTTGGAATATCATTATTTTTGTTTTCTTGGGATTGACTTCTAGCATCCATGTTTTGCAATATGAAGAGAGAGTGTTTAAGCAGTTTTGTAATCCTGTTTTGGATCTTGATAGGATGATCAAATCATCTGCATACAATAGTGAATTTATTTTTGTTCCATTTGGAATAACAAATGGCTCAGACAGCGTGTTTTCGAATAAATACGGCAAATTGTTTATATAGAGGTTAAATAAAAGAGGACTTAAAATACATCCTTGACGAACACCTCGAGTATGAGAAAGATCGAGTTTTGTTTTAACCTGACACAAATCAAGCAACAACACTCTCTTGGTTCCTTCCATCAATGCCTTAGTAGACAGATGTACGTTAAGCGTGTTGTAACCTTATTTAACTCATTTTACATTACGGAGGATTCTTTAAGTCTGGCCATTTCTTTGGCTCCCGAATAAATGCATCAATTTATTTCAGACTGAGGGCCAAGAATTATCGAACCTTTTAGAATTCTTGTAACATGAACTTACACCAGTCAGATTTCATTTACCAAGGTTATCCTACAACGAATGCTTCAAAAAATAGAATAATGTACCTTGAGTCTAATACTGAAATGTATATGTATTAAACGTGTTCGATATTTTGAGGACTTAGGCTATCCTAATACGTTGAACATTCTATTGAATCGAAAACTGTCATGATTCACTCGAGGCTGTTACAAAAGAGGCATTTCAGTAGCAGTGAAGCACCAACGGGTGAACAAAAACTTATTTCAAAATCATCAGATGTAGTGAACATTACGCTGGCTAATTTCGTATTTAGCATCTGGCCGGGTCAACTTGATCTGGACTTTAAAAAAAGGATGGAACGAACACATCCTTCCCACGTTTTGTGTGTATTATGTAAAGGTACATCATAAACAGAGCAAAACGACGCTGACACGAAATAGACAAATCAATAAATAAAAAGAAACAAAAAAACTGTGAATGTGAGATAAACAAGAGTTATTTTTGCCATTTTGAGATACGCATGAAGGCGCCACTTTGTTTGTAATGCACGCTTGCTTGTTTTACTTTTTGCTCCACTTTCTTTTTATATAAAAGAAGAATATCTGCTTTTTTAGTTACCACTGTAAGTTCAATAACTCGATTAGTGGTCTTTATAATTGAGTTCGATTTCATCACCAAACGTATTTGCCGAGAAGTAATATTACTTAAACTAGTCAGATTCAGAGCCTTATAGCTATGTGGTTTGCCTTGCCTTATTAACAACTCGTCCATTGGACGCATTAGGATCAAAATCCAGGTCAATGATATGCAATATCACTTCGTTTCACACGATCAAGGACGTCTGGAAAACTACTTCGCCCACATTTCGAATTTAACAGTGATTTCATTTTACGGTTTACTGGTTACGTTCTTATGACTTCTACCACGAAGAATTCTTACCATCCACTCACGTTCGCAGAGTTCGGAAAACTACAAATGGAATTTTTTTTACAGTTGACGTACAAAAAATTCGCCTACGTAGTAGTATGTTCCTTCCTTCTGATAGGAAAAGGCTGATTTGATACACTTTGAAGTGATTTTAAAATATAATGAATGAAACAAATCTTAAATAAACTCAACCCAATTCAGAAACAAGATTATCCTCAATTATGGAGGTTTTAAGTGAGCTCTTGTTTTTATGTATTTATTTGAATTTTAATTTTATTATGATAATGATGAAGGAAGTGTAAACAGCATGGTCTGTCATTGGACAGAAAAATATAGCATAAGGAGGAAGGGTCATTGAGACAATAACATTTATTTGACGTCTTGTTGTTCCTTCAATGCTGCTATTGGATCGTGAGTTATTCCGCTTCGGTTATTTGACGCTTTTTGCGGCTTTTGTTTTTATTTTTTCTTTTAGTGTGGAGGTACGGAAAACCTTTTCATTAGAGTACTATATTTAGAGGAAATTTTATTGATGTCGCGTTAGCAAAATGTCTTCGCAAAAGGCAATGATTTTGAATTTATGGTTATTCACAACTGGTAAGTGATTGTAGGAAACTTAAAACAGTTTGTTAAATACGGCACTTATGAAATTGTTTGAAATATGTGAAATCGTCGTATCGATAGCTCTTTCAAACTTTAAGCTCATGATGTCTGTGTATTTTGGAGTTGAACGTCGTCAGCCAGTTCTGTGCGTTTGTTTGTATGCTTTGTAAGTTTGATTGGGTTTGAATACAGCTGTATTTCAGTTAACGGAACCAGGTTTAAAATGCTCCGCAAACTTCACTTTCTATTCAGTTCCTAATGATCGGCATTAATCCATTATCGAATTAAAGGAAACAAACCATGTTATTTTATTTAAGTCTTGAGCTTTCAAAAGAATCCGCCAAAAGTGGCTTAATAGAAGCGACAAAACCGGTGTCATTATATGACAACCAATAGCGCCTATAACCAATTTCTGGCTATTTCTGCCAAATCATAGTGAATAATAATGACGAAATAACATACAGGTTATTTAATGACGGATCGACAGATGAAATGTTGCCGCCATGAAAACGGGTCATGGCTCAACTAAATTGTCCAATTAAGAACTTGAACCTTCAATTGTCAGACAAGCATCATGTATTCTTTTTACCCACAGAAGAAAGATTCAGGCTTTCAGCGTATGTTAATAAGAAAAGCATGAATCAGGGGACAACAAAATAGCTCAAAATATTTTCCATTTTTTAGAGCTAAAGAAACGCCTGTTCTAAAGTCAAGGCGATCCTTTTTAAGAGCAAATGTTGCCAAAAATCAAACATTTTCAAAATATTGTGGCAACAGCTCAAAAAATCAATTCCGCTCATATTCTTATGTTAGGTAGACCTTAATGTGAAACAAATCACTGTATAGTTCGTTTGGCTAAATATCGATTTATTTTCAAGAAAATCGATATTAACGGAATTCGCTCAAAATACCGCTTTTGAAGGCCAAAATTTAAGGCAAATCTCGAGGCCTCGCGTGACAAAATGAAGCATTCCAGAGCAATAAAAATTAACCAGACTTGTAAAACGATGTTTAACTATATGTCAAAAGCAATTTCAGCAATTTCTGCTCATTTATTTATTTATTTATTTATTTTGCTTCGCCTGGGAGTTACGTACATAAAAAACATTGAAGACAATTACAAAACCAGGCAGGGACACCACAACAGTAAGAACCAATTACTGTGGGCCCAAATTAATTAATTAACAAGGTACATAAGGCAACAAAAACTGATTAAAAGCAACAAGTTACAGGACAATTCAACAGTCTAGCATTTTTACATTTAACACATATAGATTTCCAGGTTCTAGGCTCTTCAGGATCATAGCTTGTACGAAGGGCTTCTTACGAGCTCTAATTAAATTTATTCGACATACTTTTGACTAGATAAAAAGGATATCAAGTTTAACCCTAAAAAAGTATGTGGCACCGAATATTATTCGCCAAGAATCTGAATTTCAAGAGGAGAAGGGGTGTTATTTTCCCTCCTAAAAGGATTTTTTGGGGAAATTTATTGAAGCGATGTTATAGAATTTTAAAGTTGGACAAAATGCGTTGATTCAAGCGATCAGAACAGTCAACCTAATTAACTCAGTGTACACATACACAAACAACTACACGTTTACCGCAGGTTTTGATCAGCCAACAACCGATTTTAAGACATGTACAAAATCCTTTAACCTTCATGTTGCTGTATCACAGATGAGAGCTGTGGTCCTTGTTCATGATAAAATTCAAGCACACTGCAAGGAAACTTGACAGGATATCGCAACTTGCCACGCCGTTTCACCGAACATCCGCCGTTTTTGATGTGAGGATTCTCTTTTCCTATTTTCGTTAGAAAACAGGCTTAAGGTGTTGTACAAAAGATGCCTTTCCTTTGAAACTAGCTCTGAACTGAACAGCGAAACAAGAAGTCGTTAATACAGAAACATCTGTTACGTGCTTTGGGTGATGTCGCTAATTAATTCGGTCAGAACGAGTTTTAGTGAAATCGACAACTGCATGCATGTACCGCGGTAACGAAATTTTGGGTGCATCGGGGGATGTTACTAAAACGAGGAATGGGGAATGGGGAATGGGGAATGGGGAATGAGAAATAGTGGTCAGCGGTAATACCTAAAAATTTAAGTTGGAGTCTGCGCAGTACGGCAAAGAAACAAGGATTGCACGTGGAGAGCGAAAGATGGAAGGTAAGAATATTTATCTGTCAGTTTTTCCCTAGTTTTTGGGATTATTGAGTTTCTGTTTATTAAAATTAACCAAAATATTGATTTGCAGGTGATGAGAGTAACGATGATATTTAGGATCACGAGGTTATCGTTATCGACAGGTTGGAATAAAAAGATTCGTATCACTTTGGGTACAGTCGCTTCGAGTGTTACAGTGAAACCCATTAAACCATGAACGCCTAAAATTATTTCTGGAATGTTTATTGTTCTGCGACAAATCAGATTCAGACCAAAACAGTTAACTGAATAACTTTGCAAAAGTTTCCCTATACCCTACTGTGGTGAGGAGAACAGTGTATCAACCTCATTCACGGCAAAACTCTTCCGTCCAAGATGTCACGCAGTTTCACCGCCGATTATTGCAGTAGAGCAAATAATTACCGTAGTTTCTGTTAGACCCGAGTTTTCACGGCAAACACAAACACGCCTGCCGTTGCAAATACAAACATGCGTGCAACTTGCGTACCGTTGCAATAATTTCGAAAAATTACACTCGCTTTTGATGGCTATTTAGGTCTCAGTTCGGTAGTTGTGTCACTTTGGACCGACGGAATCGAAAAAAAAAATGAGGGCCAAAAACAAGCACGTTTTGAGGCAAAACCAAAGAAGTGATAAATGGGATGTTTATGCAAACACCGAAGGAAACGTATCTTTTTAAAAATATACTAAACGCACGAATCGCTTCTACTAGAACTGGACATTTGTTCACTTGTGCCGTCTATCTTTCGCTCATACAGAAGCTATCTGAAATAGAAAAGAATAACAACTGCAGTATTTCCAAAGGGTATAAAAAAATTGAGAATCGTGGAAGAAAAATCCAGCTCGTTGTTTCATGTCCATAACGTAAAATGTTCGGCTAACGGCTTGCGTGACATCTTGGACGGAAGAGTTTTGCCGTGAATGAGCTTGATACACTGTTCTCCTCACCATAGTAGGGTAAAGAAAAACTTTTGCAAAGTTATTCAGTTAACTGTTTTGGTCAAACAGGGAAAAGGCTGAAACCTACAAATGATTATGACTGACACCACCGGAGAGGCCGTTTTTTAAAAAAATCAAAAACTGAATACAATTATTCTGCTCTCGATTCTGCTCCCAGACGCGCTCCTAGCCGTGTCTGTTCGATTATTTATCTCTTTTCAGTAAAATATCGTTTATAGTTATTCTTTGTTTATGCATAAACTCTGAAATAGAAAACAAAATAACAATTTCAGAGTGTTTGTTAATCGGCGGTGAAACTGAGAATTTATCGTGGACGCAAAAGCCACCGACTCGTTTCGTGATCGAAACCTTTCAGCTGATTACTCTTGCGGTTTGTTGCGGTTACGTCTCGAATCTGATTGGTCGCAGAACAATAAACATTCCAGAAATAATTTAGGCGTTCATGGTTGGGTTTCACTGTAACACTCGAAGCGACTGTACTCAAAGTGATACAAATCTTTTTATTCCAACCTGTCGATAACGATAACCTCCTGATCCTAAACATCATCGTTTCTCTCATTACCTGCAAATCAATATTTTGGTTAATTTTAATAAACAGAAACTCAATAATCCCAAAAACTCGGGAAAAACTGACAGATAAATATTCTTACCTTCCATCTTTCGCTCTCCACGTGCAATCCTCGTTTCTTTGCCGTACTGCGCAGACTCCAACTTAATTTTTTAGGTATTACCGCTGACCACTATTTCTCATTCCCCATTCCCCATTCCCCATTCCCCATTCCCCATTCCCCATTCTTCGTTTTAGTAACATCCGTGCATCGGGTGACTTTGGGGAATAAGGTGAAATTGTTTTTTCAAATTCTTGTCATCCTACGTTTATTAATTTAACGACTGAGCGAAGATTCTCAGTAGATTGGTTTCAGACGAGCACTTAAAAATTCGTGAAACTGAAAAAAACGTACGTTGGTTGCGTGACATTAAACCTGGAACTTTTTCCTGGTGGGCAGGGCGAAGGGATTTAAAAAACATATTCTCTGTTGGTCTTCCAAGAGGTAGCACAGTTAATGAACTATGGCTGGATTAAAATACAAAGTTGGACATGACAATCTCCTTTTCGGTCTGAGAATGTTTTCTTTCTTTTTGTTTAGGGTGGGGAGGGATTTGGGCTAAAGGTGTTTGAAAAGACGTTTAAGAGAATACTAAATCGACTGATTGTAAGTGCCCGGGTGAAAGTGATAGTGTAAGTAAACGAATCTTGGCATTAAAGGATTTTCAAATAAAGCGGAGCTTTTCCATCTCTTGTTTCAGAACTCACCTAACCCCGCCTTTAATGTATCAATTATGCAGACTGAAGTGAAACCTTTTGCTTTACAATATCACACAATTTTCAAGCCAGCCACCTGCATGTGATAAAGCTTTGTTCATTAATTATAAAAGCGGATCGGAAAGGAATTTGCAGGTTCTCCACTTTACGAAAACTTGATTTCACAGACCCAAAAGGCTCCGATTAGGAATACTTAGTCCGTGCCTGCACCCTTTCCTCGTGCGTTTTAATAAACTTTAAAGGCATCTTGAAATGACTTGAACATCTAAGTCACCCTCATATCAAGGTCTTCGAACACCTTTAAGAGTGATAGCGGGTCGTTGTAAAATGACAGTTTTGAGGACTTAATTTTTAATCAAGGCTCGCTTGGAATTATTATCTTGGAATTATCTTTCCCTTTTGCCTAACTGATCAACCGACCGACCGACCGATCCACTCTCACGAGGATGGGGGCCATGGGTGGGAGGGGGGGGGGTGGTTGGAAACCTACTTTAGGGGAAACCTTTTCATGTTGGGGGATTAAGGGTTCAATCTTCCCCCTTCTCTTAGCCTTCAACCCCGGCTGCGCCCTCATTTTGTTGGCTCACGCTCTTTACCAATCTAGTTATGTCAGCATACCGTGTTCTTGTTGGTAAAACAGAAGCCTGTTTCTCGCAGAAAAAGTTTGTTTGTCTGTTTCTTTTTTGTCAAACATTCACTTTTGGCAAACTACAAAACACCATCTTCCCACAAACCACCTCTTCAAGAATCTGTTTGTTTGAATCCCATTTGGATGATGCGTGCAGGGTATGCGATGAAGCAGTGGAGTGTTTCTTAAAAGTTGGTGTTGATTTTCAAAACTCAATTGCAAACTGCTCTATGATGTTAGTACTTTAATTGAACGTATACTAGTCTGTTGATGATTCAATATTCTCTTCATTTTTGTTCAGCACCAGTACAAGCAATCGCTGAAGAATAGAACGTGAAATTTTATAACGATCGTTTTATGTTGTTGTTTGTGTGTGTGCTTTTGTCACGTGACACAAGCTCATTTTTGTGTTATTAGCTAACATAATTGCATAAATTACCGTCTTTCCGAGCCACATGCCAGATCGGGCTGTATTAAATTCTACTGTTTTACTGTCTTGTACTAGTGGGGAAATTAGGCAAATTGCAGGAAAAAAAGTGACTTGCGTTTGTTGCCTGGATGAGGCCTTATCCTAATGAAAAAAGCCTGAAAAAATCAACGCCGATTGCATGCATGCATATGCAATTTGCCTTTGTGAGGCCCGGGGGGTGTATTCTGTGATATGTTGGGAGGGGGGTGTGTCACCAATAGACTGAAACTCTTGGTTCAACAGCGGCACCTACCCATACATCTTATACTATGGGAGTACGACCCCTGGGCTTTGAAGTGGTCTGTATTCATGAGTCTGGATATACTTCGAATGCGCTGTTTTGTATCCTTGATGTCTGGCAGAATTTTATTCGCGTTGTAGTCTTGCGTTAACCAAGCCGAATAAAAATTTCCACGGACGCAAACACGAGACGGACTCGTCAATTTAGTAGGAATAGAACGTCGTGGTCGTAACGAACCAACTCGACTTATTTCACGAATTGCTGTGTTCTGCTCCGAAGCAGAAACACTTGGCAAACCGAAAAGGTGTGAACCAGCCAATTTATACCCGCATGAAAACCTTCTCACCACTAGCTACTACCGCATCTATCGCCCGAAGATATTTCAAACTAGATATTTCACTCCCTAATTAAAATAAAAACAGTGAAAGAAACAATATTTAAACCCCAAGTTTGTAACAGCAGTGAAAAGACAAGTAAAACAGCCTAAAATACTTCGAGTTATCTCCAGGTAACAGCGACTTTAAAATTTGCAGTGTCATTTTTGCGTGGGTAAACATGAAATTTATGGTACAGAGTTCAAAGCGTGTTGAACAAATTTGCATAGTTGACAGCTCAGCTTCGGAATGTAACACAACGCTCAAAACATCTCGAACCGAACGCAAGATTAACAACAAAGCATTATAATAGAGACTTATTGCATTTTGAAAGCTTGATGAATTTTATTCAGGTTCAGGGTTTTGTTTCTTTTTTAGAAGAAAACAGGCGTATCAACTTGAAAATGTAGGCTGAAATTAAATGTTGAAACTTGTTATGAAAACTTCGCTGCTAGTATAAATTTATTACCCCGCCGTCAGGACGGGGTCCAGTAATACCCATTTTTTTCCCGTGGTTTTTACCCCGCTGTCAGGACGGGGTCTAGTAATACCCTTTTATTTTCCGTGGGTTTTTTTTTGGTGGTCACTTGCCCCAGACCTCCGGTTTTCACTCGGCCAAAGAAATACTCGTCGTGTCTTTCGCTACACAGCCAAGGGCTTTTATCTTGAGTGACCGTAACATATTTTACACCCCCCCGGGGGGGGGGGAGAACAACGGCGGGGTCTAATGCCCCTGGGGCTTTTCTTGTTTATGTTCGCAAAGACCGAAAATTTAAGAAACCGACGCGTTGGAATATTTTGTCTTCGAAGAAAAGGGAGAAAAAGAGCTTTACTTGCTTTGCGTGCAATTTTAATGTCACTCCATAATATTAACTTCAATTAGTCATGCTGCTCTTTACCCGGTTCTGCCACCACTGTCACTGTTATCAAGAATGATGGACCAAAGTGAAAGTGACCTAATACTACCACTCAGTGACCGCCAATATGTTTGTCGCACTAACAAAAAAACATACATATTTTTTATACTTTTCCGCTGTCACAGTTGAAACCTAATTCGGTTGCTTGCATGCTTTAATGGCGTTGGAGTGCGAAGGAAAAATTGATGTTTTGGATGACTACAGTTTAACTTCCACTTTTTCCAAGGTCATGAGGAAAAGTTATTGTGATGTTTTCGGCGTGAAAATTTACATCTAAAACTATTTTTTAAAAGTCAGGGCTGCTAAGGAAGAAATAGCGAACTAAGAAAAGTCACAGGCTAAATATCTCGGGTATATCGTCGTATTATATTTATCAGTTAAACCAACGAAAGCTTTGGAGGGTAACGAGTGCTAGTTAAAAGAAAACGAAATTTACCTTGACACAGATTAGGAGTATGTACTGATTCAAGCTTGTTATGTTTCAAAAGGAAAAAAAGGCTACTCTGATGTCATGTTTGCTTATAAGAGGAATGTTCTGTACAATACTAGTGTTTACGTGGTGAATGTGAAACAATACGTTTTAAGAAAGGAATCAACAAGATGCCATGCCAACATTACATTTCGGTCTGGTGGAGGACGTAATTTTTTTAAAGAAATTGTGGTTAACCTGACACAAATCAACAAACAACCTTCTCTTGAGTTCTTTAACTTTTTTACATACTGAAGGCTTCAAATCTCAATGGCCAGATTGATCCCTTAATATAACACGGGAGGGAATCTTGATAGGTCAATGTTCAGTGTTAGATCCCTTTAAAGTTGGCCATGTTTTGTTTGTTTATTTTTTTATTTGTTATTTTGTATTTTTTTTTGGGGGGGGGAGATTTTGGCTCCCGATGAAATGCATCAATGTGTTTTAGGGTGAGGGCCTAAAAATATCAAACCTTTTCAAACTTCTGGTAACTTGAACTTGAATCAGTCAGACGCTTTTTACGAAGGTAACTAATGTATTTTATGATACTTCGAATGCCTAAAAAATAAAATAATGTATCTTCAGTCTAATAATAAAGTGTATTAATTATAATGTTCGATTTTTTACGCCTTCTACCTTCAATACGTTGATACATTCCGTTCATTCAGAAAGTAGATAATGTTATTTTGGATTATAACTACCATGATTTCCCACAGGCTTGTTACATAGGAGGCAATGGGCAATGAAGTACTAACTGGTGAACTGAAACTATATAAATTATTAAATCTAGTGCATGAATACGTTGGCTAATTTTGTGTTTAGCATCTGGCTGATTCAGCTTGATCTGGACTTTAAAAAGATGGAAAGGAGCACATCTTTCCCACGTTTTGTGTGTAGTATGTAAAGGCAGGGCTCAAGATCGTAAACAGAGCAAAACCAAGCTGACACGAAACGGTGTCGACTTGTTGTTGTGGTACACACATGGGTATACACACACGCACCCTGCAAGCAGAGGCCCTTCTATCATCCTAGATAAGTCGGGAAGAGGAAGAAACCACCCTTCCTCTAATCTAGGAAGATCGAAGGGCCTCCGCTTGCAGGGCAACACATACGGAATACATGAAAAAGGAAAATGTGAAAGTGAGATAAACAATAGTTATTTCCCTATTTTGAGGTATTGCGCGCACGCTTGTTCTTATGTTTGCTCCGCTATAAAAGGAAAAAGAACAGCTGATTTTCCAGTTACCAATGTAAGATAAATGTATATCGAATAGTGAGCTTTGCATACGTTTTATACCAACAGTTCGATTTCGCCAGTTGAGGAAGTATTGTGTTACCTTAACTACCCGTCCTTTTTTACAAAATGATCAAAATCCAGGTCAATGATATGCAACAGCATTTTGTTTCGCACGATCAAAGAGGTCTTGAGAACTGCAATGTCCACACTTCGAAATTAGCCGTGATTTCATTTTACGGTTCACTGGTTACGTTTTTACGACTTCTACCACAAAGAATTCGTGCCATTCATTAAAGGAAAAAAAGGAAAAAAGAGGTTCACGTCCACGGAGTTCGGAAAACTACTAATGGAATTTTTATTTCACAATTGACCTAGGATGAATTCGAATACGAAGTAGTATGTTCCTTCCTTCTGATAGGGAAATGCTGATTTGAAGCGGTTTTAGAGGTCAAGTTAAAAGCAATAATTAAATAAAAAAAATCTTTTATAAACTCAACCCATGTCAGAAACAAAGCTATCGCAATTTGTGAGGATTTTAGGTAGGCTATTATTATTTTTTAGGCACAGATATCAAAGAAGTGTAAACAACATGCCCTACTATTGTCACAAAACTATAGAATAAGGAGGAAAGGTTATAAAGGAAAAAATAAAATCTATTTGACATCTAATTTTCCCTTCATGGCTCCTATTGGTTCGTGAATTATTTCGCTTCAATTATTTGACGCACTTTGCGGCATTATTTCTTCTTTTAGTCTGGAGGTATGGAAAACCTTTTTCATAAAAGTACTACATTGAGAGGAATGAGGTCGCGTTAGCAAAATGGCTTCGCGAAAGGCAATGATTTTGAATTTATGGCTATTCACAACTGGTAAGTGATTGTAGGAACACTTGTAACTGTTAAATATGTGACTTTTTAAATTGTTTGAATAATGGTTAAATCTTCGTATAAGCAGCTATTTTAAACTTTAATCCTGTGTGTTTTGGAGTTCGTCTTAAGCCAGTTCTGCACGTTTGCGTCTTAGATGGCTTTTGTTTTTTGCAACTTATCCTTGTCCGCAAAACATTAAAAGCTTTGTGAGTTTGATTGGGTTTGATTGATTAGGTTTCACTTCCTCTGTAAACTACACTTTTTATACCTAATGATCGGCATTAATCATTATCTAATCAAAGGAAAGAAAACATGTTATTTGATCTCAGTCCTGTGCATCCACTAAAAATGGCTTTAGAAGCGACAAGACTGCAAAACCGTAGTACAGAATTATGAAAAAAAGTCAAAGTCAAAGACGTATCGATAGATGAAATGCTGCCAGCATTGAAAAAGGCCATGGTTCAACAAATGTCCAAGTTAGAATACTTTGTGTTAAAAGTCAAACTTCAGTTGTTGGACATCATGTATTCTCTTCACCAAAAAAAAAAGAAAGATGCGAGCTTTTAGCTTCTGTTAATTAAAAAGAAAAGTATGAACCAGGGGACCACTTAATAGCATAAACTATTTTCTAATTTTCAGAGCTAAATAACCGCCTGTTTTTAAGTCAAGGCGATCTAATTACCAAAGTCTACCCAACCTGCTCGATATATTAAGAAATATTAGTGTGATGTTTCGTTTCCTTTATAAATGCCAACCTGATTTTGACATATTCCTATCTATCTGGCCAGCAAAAAATCTAAATCGTTGTATGTAGCAAGGTAACCAAATGGGATTTGATAAGCAAAAGTCTTTAGGATCTTAGAGCTGATCTGCATATACATAATATTGGCAACGTGTAGATTGTACATTTTTAACAGAATAAAACTGCCGCAGGTAAATAGCAGAAACGAGATAGTATTTCAATATATATATATATATATTATTTTTCCTATGTTGCTCTAGCAAACACATACATCTGGTTAAATTTAAAAAAGAAAACAAGTGGATAATTAATTAAACTGATGCAGTTTTCGATACGTTAAGGCGATACTTCACCACGGCTAATACTTAGTCTAAAGCAAACCATTTAGGAAAAAAGTTCATCATCAATCTCATTGCCCTAATCATGCTTTGATTGCTTTTTATCATTAAAAGATTGATTTGTTGAAGCGTTGTGTAATATAAACATAGATATTTATTCATGATATTGTTGTGTTCAAGATGTCACGATCTTCACTGTCACGAATGATGTTGGTGTGATGCGCATGACTAGTTTGACTTCCCCCGCTTAAGTGTTCAAATTAAATACGATTTACATTTCAAGTTTGTTATGAATTTGCGGGTTCTGTTTTCGTGTTAGGAACCACGTTCACCGTTATGCTAAAAATATAATGTTAATAATTTGAAAACATGATCTCCATGCACGATATCTAGTTGTCGTACCATCCTTACATTATTTCAGATGTTTATTTTTGTTACGGCGAATTCACATACCGTATTTTCTCGAATAAGCGCCCGGGCGCTTATTTAAGATTTCGGCTTAAACGAGGGGCGCTTATTTGGCGGTTTTAAGATGCAAGATTTGGAAAATGTTGTTGTAAAGAACCGGTATCTACGATGGCCCACAAGGGACACGCTGCAAACAAAAAAGAAACACCCAAACAAAAAAGAAAACACGCAAACAAAACAGAAACCACGCAAATAAAAAAGAAACGACGCAAAGAAAAAAGAAAACGCAAACAAAAAAAAAAAAAGAAACCACGCACACAAAACAGAAACCACGCAAACAAAACAGAAACCACGCACACAAAACAGAAATTACGCACACAAAACAGAACCACGTAAAAAAAAACAGAAACCACGCACACAAAACAGAAACTGCGCAAACAAAACAGAAACAACGCACGCAAAACAGAAACTGCGCAAACAATTAGAAACTCGTTCCCAGAGCCCTTGCGGATTTTTTGTGTTGTTTCGCTTACCAAAGTAATCGCGGTTGGCGAGAGTGTTTCCCGCCAAGCGTAGTGTGGTCGACCGTACGAGGCGTGTGCGATGAAGAGTTTGGAAGATGTTATGCTCACGCTGTGGGTCCGAATTGATCATTGATGCTAAATTTTGTTACCTCTGTGGGTCGACAAATGGAACAAATGAAGACAACCCCACTCTTAGTGTGATAGAAGCCGCCCAATCGGCCAAGAAGGGCCCTAGCTCTGTCCTCACTTTTGATGACCACAGAGAGCGTAAAGGACAAGAACGAAGATCAAGATTTGGGGGAAAGAAACCCAAGAAAGAGAAGAATGAGAAAGTTAACGAAGTCACGATTCAGATCGGCCTAATACGATTGAAAGATGGCGAACTGAAGGTGATTTGTGGGTCGACCCTGCCGCTGAAAGTTACAGAAACAATAGGTGCTCCCGAGCTACTTCAGAAAGGAAACGAAAAGATGGTGAAGTTTAACAAAGATTTAGCGTCTGGTGGGGGTTTTACTTTGCTATATCCAGATAGAACGGAAGTGAAAACCTACCTGGAAACACGGAAGCGTTCACTCTCAACTGTTACCGAGAAGAATTGGGGAAGCCGTACGCTCGTATAACGTTATACATCTACAAGACTCTCGCCATCTTGGATTCGATGTTTCTGAAAACATACAATAGCGACGACAGTGACACCGAATTGCCTTCTTATGAAGAGGTATGAACATGTTTGAAATTATAGTTCTGAACTTCTTACTCAGTGCCATGGCCCTGGTTGAGGTATACAATACTGTATTTCTTGTGTGAGGTTGGAATGGGTGGAGGGGGAAGTTGAGCTGTTTGTTGTGTCTTGGGCTTTTACTTTCCTGATATTACCCGGGGGGGTACTTGACCCATGTTTGGGTATAGGGCTGCCGCTGAAACCCTGACTGTCTTTAGGACAAAGAAAGCCTTAAAATAATACCTATCCTGTGTAGGACAACACCCTACATTTTAGGTCCCTGTTTAGGACAAATGACAAAATACACACGCTGTTTAGGACAGTCATTTGGCCATATGAGGGAGTACCCCCTAAGTTTGTGCCAAAGTGTTTAATTTTCCTTTGCCAAATAATTATTGAGGACCCAATACAAGTATGAAAATGCCCAAACAAAACACTGAAACCATGCAAATATGACTATGCCTCGTTCTTTAAGCGTGTGGCCCCAAAACATTCGCTTCTTGCACGGTGCAAAAACGAGACCTGACTCCGAAAGATACGCCAAGAATCATGCAAATATGACTATGCCTCCTTCTTTAAGCGTTAACCCCAAAGCATTCGCTTTTGGCGCGGTGCAAAAACGAGACCTGTGACTCCGAAAGATACTCCAAGAACCATGCAAATATGACTATGCGTTAACCCCGAAACATTCGCTTTTGGCGCTGGTTCTCTGTTAAAATTGTTATTTCTAATAGGAAACAGGGGTTGTAAATAGTTCATTTGTTGGTCATATAAGAAGCGTTTGAAATCACATAACGTGTGCGACGAACCAGGAAAACAATACTTATTCTGCTTTTCTTTTACCGAAATGCGAAATTCAGAAGATTCTTACACTTGTCTTGCAAGTGTTCGTAGAAAAAGAAATTCATGCACATCGGCAATCACGTTAGAAAAACCGCCGCGCTTTGAAGAAATCAACCAAGACATCGAGTTTCTAAGCACTTATTCTTTAAATGTCAACAAGGAAACAAATAAATGTTCTTTTCGGTTCAATTAAAAATAGTTTTATCTATGCGTTTCAGAAAATTATCACACCTCACTGTTACAAACCTTAATTACGGTCTAAAAAAGTGCCGCGCACTTAATACAGGTTTCCCTGTATTAAAATCAATGCAAAAAAAGGTTTAAGTGTTTGTTTACTATTGTTAGACCTTAATTAGGATCTGTGACAATGAGGTGTGATCATTCCCTGAAACGCATAGAAAACTTTTCACCGAAGTGTTCTACAACTCGGCATTTTTTGAGATGATTTGCTCTAGATAAACAAGAAAGAGGAAATTAGCTAAACCATAGGTAGTATCTTTTTATCTGTATAAAGTTAAAAGCCGAAAAGATAAAACTGAATAAAGAGAAAAATTCGAAAGTATTTGGTTGCGGTAATTTCAACAATCATCCATTATGAAAGTGTGACAAACTTGGAAATGAATAAATTGCACGCAAATGAAAAAGAATGAATGACAATGAAGCGGGAAGTGTAACTCAGAGATTGCTATTGGCATGGCAACTTGTGTAAACAGTGGTGTGCCGGCTATAAAGTGACATACGCAACAACCAATATTTATTGGCAGACATGGCGTCCGTGAAATTATATCGCGACGAGATCCGGCTCTTGTGCGGAAAGGAAATCGGCGAAGAAAAGACAAGACTTTTAAAGGCGATAGGCGGAGAAGCGTTCCCTCCGTTAAAATCATGGCCGAGAGAGATAAGACTCATGTTTTGGAAGAAGCCGCCAGGGGACCAGGAAACTTTTAAACTGGTTTTGTTTTTATTAGGAAACGGATGCAGTCCTTTCCTTATCCGCCGTTGGATGGTCCTTGCCCAGTATGGGCATCCACCACAGCGGTAGCTGAAAAACGATGCCGTCAGGTGGACTTCATCACAAACAACGAGGACCAGAAAAAAAACACGTGGTTTTACTATGACGTCCACAACCAAGGTCTGATCTACCTCAATGGACAAAGAAAAGTATAGTTCCGTATCTACAGCAAACATTTACCTCCGAAGAAAACAGAAAAAAAGGCAGAAAAAAACAACAAAAATAAAAAAAAACCTGCAAAGCACACTGCAGGGAAAAAATCCTGTAGGTCGAACTATTCATTACTTCGACATTGCACTTTACAGGTAAAAAAAGGGCTCCTTTAAGAGCCACCACATGCAATAAAAGTCAATGACCAACGATGACCACTTTGATATTACTTAGGTTATAACTCATTTGAAATTATATGCACAAGTGAAGAATTTGTCCAATCTTCCAATTGAAGTGAGTAAGTAAGTAAACCTTTATTTAACCACGATCTGTTTTAAAGCAAATACATGCTTGAGGGGTCGTGTGTACGTGTGACTAACTACCTACCTAAGAAAAATTAATATTACATTGTAATAAACTAAAATAAACGATATTATGTTGTAATAAGATTAAGATTGAAGGCTATTTCATACTACGATATTCATTTGTCCAATTCCCCGGCTCTCTGTATTATGTTAGTGTACCGGCCCACATGAAAATGGAACTTCCACACCTGAACTACCCTTGACTGAACTCCAATTTAAAAATTGTAGTAAACTAAAACTAGGAGTTCTCGCGATTAACATTGAATTCATCCCGGTAATTTTCTGATATGCACAGATTCATGCTGTAATGGGTGACCACAACAGAATTTTTTATCTCATTATGACGTGATTCTTACTTCGCTATTGCAAGAAATGGCATAAGTGAGACATACATCGCTTGTCTGTTAGAGAATCCGCTTCTAAAACTTTGTTCTCAGGTTGCGCAACGTTTTAGAACAAGTAATCGAAGTATCACCCTTGCCTTTCGTCTATCACATTCCTTTCGTACGTGCGCCTAAATAACGAGGCATGATCATGGCTGTCTTCCCGCGTCAGCCAGTTTTACAATGCTTCAAAAGAGGGGGGGGGGGGGGCAGGGGGGTTTAAACCTCCCGCTTCCCGTACCCCTTAATTCCGGTTCCCGCCCTGTATTTTTTGGCTCCCGTCCCTTTGCATTTTTTCGATTGCGAAACACTGCGCAATGTTGCGTAATTTTTCTCTTTTTCTCCCGCTTCCCGCCCCCTCTTCTCCCGCCTCCCGTACACCTCCCGCCCACTTTTCTCCCGCTCTCCCGCCCCCCTGCCCCCCCCCCCCACAAAAGAAGCAGTGATCGAAATAGCAGTTGGTTTTTAGAACTCTATTATCAGTTTGCTCGACGCTTTTAATAAAGAACGAATAATGGACATATTATCGTCTTTTATTTCGGTTGGAGGGAGTGATCACATAACAGTCCCCTTTTAGAAAGCTATTATCGGTTTGCGCGACCCTTGTAGAACAAGTAACAGACATATTACCGCCTTCCACCTCGTTGGAACGTAATTCTTTCGTGTGTCGCGCTCGCTTCGTACGTACGCTTAAGTGACGACGCAAAATCATAGTTGCTTTCCCTTGGCCAGTTTCACAATGCTTTAATAGAAGCAGTAATCGACACAACAGTTCTCTTTCTGAACTCTGTAATCAGTTTGCGCAACGCTTATAGAACGAGTAATAGACACGTTATCGTCTTCTATTTCGTGTCCGCTTTTAGAAATCTTTTGTCAGTTTGTGCAACGCTTATACAACGAGTAATAGACACATTACCGCCTTCTATTTCGCTTCGAACCGATTATCAATTTGCGCGACGCTTATAGAACGAGTGGAGTGATAGACATATTACCGCCTTCTGTATCGCTTCTAACCTACTATCAATTTGCGCGCTTATAGAACGAGTAGACATATTACCCCTTCTATCTCGCTGCAAAGGTATCGTGTATCTCGGTCGCTTCGTACGTACGCTTAAAAAACGAGGCCCCAATCGACATAACAGTTCGCTTTTAGAACTCTGTAATCAGTGTGCGCAACCCTTATAGAACGAGTAATAGACATATTGTCGTCTTCTATTTCGTGTAGCTCGCTTGCTTCGAACGTATGTTTTTCGTGTACCTCGCTCGCTTCGGACGTAGCTTTATATAAATAACCAGGCAAAATTAGAGTTGTCTTCCTTTGGACAGTTTCACGTAAACTATCGTTACTAATGCAATCTTGATGAGGGTCTTTGGTTTACTTGGGGACAGGGTCCAGTTGTTCAAAGCAGGGTTAATCTATCCAGGAGTTGTGTCAATTTTAATTGCACATTTGATTCATAGCGACGTGGATTCCAGTATTTTATTATTACTCAACAACTTGAATTTGGCTGCTTTCAAATTGTCATATAAAATTAGCGACGGCAACACTTTTAAATAAGAGAATCCGTGACCTTTGACAACATTTAACCTGAGATTAGCACTAACCGGGTTTTGTACAACCCGGCCCTGACTTTAGACTACGAGTAGTCTCCGACTTTCGCGATCGCGATTGTGAGGCGGGCGAAATACACACGCGCGCGTGTGCGTCATTTCAAGGAGACGCGACGTGAAGGGAGCGCCGGAAATTTTTGGGCGCTACCCTCGCGCTCCACTGCGGTCAAACGTCTGCGGCTGTTTTCCGCTTTAATTCGTAAGATTTTGTCACGATGCAGTCGAAACATGAGCAGGGATATATAAAATAGTGGGTGAGTGTAAATATATCTTCATTTTTCATATTGTAACAAGTTTCTTTGCCGCGCCTGAACAAAATTACTTTCACAAATTGCCCTGACAAGCCCGTCTCCCGTATTCAAACACTTAGAACATTTTTAGTAAAGTTCGAAACATTTAAGTAAAACTACAGGATACTGATATAGTGTCAAACTTTACACAGTGAAAGTAATTCCCTTGTCTTGAGGTACTCTTCTTATTTTTCTCGTTTCACCGCGGTGAACCCTCGCGCCACCTCGTCGAAATTTCGCGCCCAGAAGGGAATATTTTGCCTGCCCCACCATCGCCATTGCCTAAATTAGAGACTACTCGCAGTCTAACTTGATTTTACAAAACGAAGGCTAAATTGCGTGGACACAGCAGAGGAACAGGGTAAGGGTAGAAACATTTGCAGCTTAAGCGTAAAGCCGACGCATTTGCCCGTTACATTTTATTCTCTATATTTTTTTTTTACCTTTTGGCATGTAGTCACGCAAACCGATACAAGTAAAGCAATTTTATAAAATCGGGCTTTATTAAAGCAATTACGCAAACCATCCAGTTTCCTTAAAACAATAGCTTTTGTCTGCACGAGATAGCTTCAACAGCCTTTCATTCCCCAACAATACCATTCATTTCATGGGTGTTTGCTCACCCACACCACCCCCCCTCTCCCCAACCCCGTCTAAAGAAATAAAGTACATGTACAATGGATCGCCTAAAAATTGAATCAAATCATAAAATTATACTCTTTACACAATTAATTGCTGACAATTTACTTACCAATTAGAATTACACATCTTTCTAATGATAGAAATAAGAGAAAAAACATTTCATGACTTCTAAAATATTAAGGTGTCACAATGCCTTCTAATAAATAATTGGCAAATGAATTATAGCACGAAATTGACAACATTTTAAACTGACAATATTATATCCTTTACAGATATGCTTTAAACTTCCTTAAAAAGGGGTCTTCCTTTTCAGCAAAAAGCTATGACTAATGTAAGGTGGCCTCTTTTAAGTGATACAAATTGCTTGTGAAGGCATTATCCAAGAACAACATTTGTTAAGATTGTAAAAGATGTCATTGCAAATCCTTAGCTTACAACTCATGAAAAATTCCAAAAGCCAATGAAGGCATGTAACAAGCCACAGTTACCAGAAACAGGAGGCATACCCCCCCCCCCCCCTCCCCCTTCCCAGCCATCCATACTCTGCAGTAGATAACATTATACATGCAACAAGGCTCTCAAAGACATTTGAACTGGGTCTCAACTCGAGGGTAGTACCTCTTCAGAAGAATTTCCAGTGTCCAAACCTCCTTCCCTTTAGTGGACGTCTAAACAAAAAAAAGGCTTTTGGACTAAAATAGTGAAAAACTCCGAATTCTCCATTTCATTTTGAATCTTATACTTGAATAACAAAGTAGAACAATATCATGCAGGGGCAATAGCCAGTGATTCACAACGACCACCAGCTTGACCTTTGGCAACTGTTGGGTGTTATTAAAACTATTGACAAGATTCAACTTGTAGATCTTATTTCTTCAACGTTTTACCCTGTTATGATCTTAACTCAGTTACAAAATACAGTAAAATTCCAGTTTTAAGCCCTAGTGTTATGCAACTTCATAACAAACATTTGACTTAGTAAGGCAGTAATATTTAGATAAGATACCAATCTCTTAACAAATTTTGTTTGGCTTCATATAAATGTATTTCTGTAAAGGAACTAATTAAGCATTTAGCCAAAAGCAAGGAGGGTATAACTGGACTAATGCCTTGTCACCAAACTTGTGGCCAATTACACAAAAGATTAGAACCGGGCTTTACTGCATCAACATCAGTTGAGTACCCTGGGTCTATCTACCGACAACTTAAAATGCATTTATTTATTCTAATAATTTTTGTTTCACATTTTCGTTATGTTTGTCCAAAACATATAAAATGATGAATAAAAATCGCCAGCGGTTCATGTGTTTCGTCATACGTGGAAATCTTGACAACCACGCGAAGAGCTGTTCGCAGACTTCTGTATTCACTTCCTGTTAATAAAAAAAATTAAATATTGTCACTCTTAATTGTTCAAAATGATTGCTAATATCTGAGAGCCCCATTACTTGGCCGCTAGACAAGGGGCCAAGCTCCTAAGTCTCTTCAAAATGGCAGCACAGAATGTTGAATTTTGGCCCTTTTTGGAGAGGAATTTCTGGACGATTGGATGCACTTTAGAAGATAAAACCAGCGTCAGTAACTTAACTTAGTGTTATCCTTTTATTGGCAATTTTACAAATTACATTACTTCTAGAGTGACCTTTTTCTTTAACCAAAAATGGTATACATGCCTTTTCTTGTCTCATGTTTCATTTTTATAATGAGGTTAATTTGTAAGTAATTGCAACTACCTAATAGTTTGAACTTTTCTCCTTTTAAACTGCTGTAAGGGACCACTTGTCACACTTTCATTATTTCTTCCATTAATATTAGATAACATGTTGTATTGTGGAAGATGGTGGCCTCACAATTGGAAGAACCATTGTCAGAGAACGACTTCTACTTAGAAATCCAAAGGCAAAAAAACACACACACACACACACACACCAAACAGAACACCCGTCAAAATTGACACAAACTACCCCAACTGGCTGACCTCTTATAATGACCACCAAAAATTAACTTTCTCTGTGATCTATTTGTGTGGTTCATAACAGGCTCATATTCAGGTACTTTTCAATAAGAGTCTTGTTCCCTTTCAAAAGAAGGGGCTAGTTGGTCACCCTTCCCCTAAGCCAATTAAGTACCACTCAAGGGTGAATTGGTTTCCTCCCTATATATCACAAATTATTTCACATAATTCAACCTCACAAAAACTTTTACCAAAAATGCCGTATAACTAATTCAATTCATTACCTGCAAATCATCACTTGAATATGGGTTACAGTTTTGTTTACACCAAGAATCAACATGATTCTTAAAGTGAAATTGATCAACCACCATCGTCATTTTTGCCATTCTTTGTGATGTTGCTGTCAAAAGGCATCTTGTTTTATTCTGCGCAAACTTCTTTAGATGGCACGCATCATCATAACAGATGGTTTCTGTTTAAACAGACAACAACAACAAATATAGAAAATAAACAGCTATTCTCCACTTAGTTTGTACAAAATATTGCCACTCATTTATAGAATTACAGCAAGGAAATTAGGTTCACCTGAGATGGTCTTAAGATAAAACCTGACCTTAATGTTCACCATATCAGATGATGATCACTTATTTGGATGCCAAATGGACCGAATACATTTGCATATTACATAAGTTTGTATGCATAAGTACTAATTATAGAATTGTTCCATAAACATGACTGTATTTATAAAGGTGTTTGTGGAGAGAGGACAGCTGTACCTTATTTGCCAATGTAACAGAGAGATTTTTAATAATATAATTGCAAGTTCAAATAAGCTGACCCAGCAGCAAGGTGGATATAATTATTTTACAAGGCCACATTTTGTTTGTGCTCCCAAACATTGTATCAACAAATAAATCTTGTATGATATAATCCCAAATATGATATCATAATTCTATCAAATCATTTTACACAATTCAATTTAAAAAGTTGGATATAGTGTGAAAGTGTATTTATTTTCATACCTTCGAAATCCTACATTGAACAAGTGTTAAGTACTACAAGTACTCACCTACAGGTATATCCTTCAAAGTTGGCTTCAGCAGTAGTTCATGTAAGTGGGCATACACCTGGCTTTTACTTTCTGATCCAAACAATTCTTTCACTTCCACAATAATGGAACATGGCTTAGCAACAGCAAGAATTCCTGTCAAAAAGAAATTTTTCCCTACTCAAAATTTGTTTTCCACAATAATGTACATTGCTAACATATACGATTTAACTATTAAAACAGAACAAGGAACCTAGTAGGTGACACCACGACCACTGATTTCCTTTTTTTCACTCACTAAACTAAAGAAATGACACAGGCTCAACACAACCACACTGACATAATAGACTTATTTCAATCTAAATGTAACTTTAAGGTAGTGTTAATTACCTGCTGTTCTATGATTTTTTGACTTGTGCCTGCCCTTTTCTGTTCCAAATTAAATTTTGTGCTGTTTCCCAGCGTTATCTTTAATGATCTGGTCCTCTTCTGTTTCAACAGCAAATCCCGAACTACAAACAGTACTGCAGTGAATGACCCACGAAAATTGTAATTTGGTGCCAAACCAAATAACACACAATTTGTTGCAGTTTGAAAATATAGATTTTGCCCAATTTTAAATTCAGTTGCATTGATATAACTTACATGATACAGTTAAATAACATTGTAATTAGTCTAATTCAAAACATTATTATAACTAAATGAAAAGGGTTTGTGACTTAACACAACCCTATTTTTATTTTATGTCATTTTTTGCTACTGTTTACTATTGTAACAGAAGTACCCCACATGAAACACCCTGCTCCAAAATTCCCACAGACCCCGATAACGACTGCCAGGCATCAAAGACATTACCAATATCAAAATACCCTTTACAGAGACATATTTTTCAATGACCGAAATCATTTCACTGGTTGTAAATGTAATTCATGTGGGACACAGATAACTCAGATGTCAAAAACACAGACCTCAAAAATACAAATCTCAAACCCCTCAAACTTCCAAACTCAAACAACAAGGCCAACCTCAGAAACCATATTCATTATATTCATTGTTGACAACAAATCATACCATAGTTTACTTCCACAAAAAAACATTCCCTTACCCCACAGCTCATTTCTACAGTGAACTACATTCTTGCTTGAAATCCCAGACCAGACACAAAATCTTGAAACAGTCCATAAATTCAGATAATAAATTATTTGCAAAGCCCCGAATCATTGTCATGCAAGCAATGCACCTGAGACATTATAGACCTGGTGCAATTCTAATCTCTAATCTTGGCAGTAAATATTCAATCATCAATCAATCAATGCCTGAGTTTAAAAAAGTGGGTGAAATGCATTTTTCTGGAATTGATGGCACAATTGTTGTTGGTGAGATAATCATAACCTTGGATTTATTATTACTGTAGGCCTTAGGGTTTGTTGATTGGGTAACATAGGACATAGGCAGGAGAATTATCCCTTTAATAAGTGGAGGAGAAGTGTTTACATGTACATCATCTACATCATGAAATTGAAATGATAAATCCAAAAAAATTATGCAACAAGTGTTAAAAAGTTGGCAGTTTAATAATAGTATCTATGTGTACTGCACCCTTACTGAAACTTGAACAAGAGGCCAATAAAGTAAGTAGTATGAATAGGGTTCCATGTTTGTGTTTCTATCTCATACAGATATCATTATAGGAAATTGTACAAACAAAAATGTCTAAGGATTATCACAATTCTTATAGGAAGGTAATTTAAGTGAAAAGCATTTCATTTGAATATGGTAACAACGAATTGGATATAGCAGCCACGATGAGAGGCGTTTGTTTCTTTGTGCTTTATGAACCGATTCCAGAAAAATACCTAAAATTACACGCTCACATGTAATAATTGACAATTTTTTAATACTATACAAATTCAACACCTTGCATTACTTTTTATCCAACATAGAGTGATTCTTGATGCACAACATCATTGCTTACAATTTTTGGATCATCTTCTTCCTATTTAATATTCTCCTGACAAAATCTTATCTCAACAAAAAAGGTTAACGTTTGGATTGATGTTCAAAAGCAAGAAGGTCATACCAAATGTCCACTGTCAGACACCCGCATATTTTGAAGACCTGCTTGAATTGTGCTCACATCCAATTTAGGACTTCAGGACACAAAAAAAACCAAAGTTCCTTGTTCTACTCTTTTGCTGCTGGGACAAGACCAATGTTTGTTTGTATACTAATCGATATGTACCGCCAAATTCTGTATGACATTGGATAATGAAAACTATTTCAACTAGAGTTTTTTTTAATATAGCCGACTTTTTAGAGTGCACTTTATTTAGTGAAATGTAATCCAGTGGTGCCTGTTGAATTGGAGATCTCTGCAGTTATCACCAGGATGGGAATATAACTGTCATTAGCAAATGTCTCTGTTACAGGTATTTTATAACTACTTAAGATAAGCTTATCGTTCACTCAGCTGTCCAATTTTAGAAGTTGGAGTTTTTAAAGGGTCTATTTATGAGATCTATGTTTTCTAAGTCTCCAGTCTAAGATCTTTGATTTTGAGTCTGACTTTCCTAGAGGTATACCCAGGGCTAGAAATAATTTCCCAGCTGCCGCCGGTCAAGTTGTCCGGACAAACCTATTTTTGCTCGGACACAACCCATTTTTGGCAGGGCAAATATCCATTGCGTCATATCTCTATAAATTCTCCCCCCCCCCCCCCACCCCCGTCCCGCACGATGTTTACATATCAAGCAAGTACATTTTCTACGCCTTTACTGTCAAGCAGCCTCAAACTCAATGCACGAAAACTGGAACGCACAGTACAGCCGCAACCTTCGGCAAAATAATAATAATAATAATAGTAATAATGCAATTCTTTATACAGTTGACCTATATCACGCAAGGCGGAGTGGTTTTCAATAGGGCACTGTGAAATTCAATATTACATTTGTGCGTAAAATCATCGCTTGAGTTCCATGTATTCAATACGGTTAAATTTTAATACCTACTAAAGTTATGAAGTTCACGAAATCGCAACTTGCAATAAATAGTTGATTCTCATAATAATACAAGCTAACTGATGTGAATATATAACAAGAAACACTTACAAGTAGAATCCATATCCGCTGATTTGATACAACGTAAGCTTACAATGAATAAGCTTAAATCATTGTAGGCAAAATAAATGTTGTCAGTGCCCTCCTCAAAAATGCCCTCACATGTCTCCAAGACGCCAAATTTAAGAAAAGCCTGTTCCAACCATATTTTGAGAGCAGAAATGCCATCCGATTGAAATCCACCCGATCATCCGCCATCTTGGATTCTTCTCCTCGCCTCGTCCCAGATCCCTCCCTTTTTGGAACTGAATTCGACCTGGCGACTAAACAATGTAACCGCCACCGCTATCAGCACGCGATGATGATTCCACTACAGCGCCCATTGGAAACGCCTCGCTGAAGGCTAACCAAGTGACGCTCATATCCACCGCTTGCGTAATCGTAAAACCTAAACCCACCCTTACACAAACCGTTGATATCATCGAAAGTAAGCAAACAAAATCAACTTTATTGATCAACCGTGAACTCTTTCCCCGCGTCTTACATGATCTTCACAACCCATATACACAAGCCACAACTACTGCCAAAAGAAATACGCAGTAGCCGAGACCTTGACCCACGAGATCAGTGATCTTTAATATTCGTAAGTCCTTCTGTACTAATAAATGAGATTCATTTCTGGGATCGACAACACTTTTTCTCGGGTCGTCAGTAATGTTCTCCATTCGAACGATTCGTACGGATCGACAACCCCTAATCACCACCTAACCACAAGAGATGATCTTTTTTTTTATTTCTAAGTCCCATTAATGAGAATCATTTAACGGATCAACAGCTTTTTTTCTCGGGTCGTGACTGATGTCCTCCATTCGAACGATTCGTACGGATCGACAACCTCTATACACCACCTAACCACAAGAGATGATCTTTTTTTATTTCTGAGTCCCACTAATGACATTCATTTCTCGGATCGAGAGCTCTTCTTCTCGAGTCGTGAGTGATGTTCTCCATTCGTCAGATCGTACGGATCGACAACCTCTAAACACCACCTCACCACAAGAGATGATCAATAATATATCTAAGTCCCACTAATGAGATTCATTTCTCTAATCGACAACCCTTTTTCTCGGGTTGAACCTACTTGTCCATCTGTACGGATCGAATTAAACTTTTTCCGATCGTATCAGATGGTGTGTATTGGACAACCCTCGAAAATTTAAAAATGAAAATTTCGTCGTATGCATGGCGCTTTAGCAACGCTTGCGTACGTGTATAAAATAATGTACTAATCAACTACTCAAAAATCTATCGGATCCGTCAGTACACAGATCAGGATTAACTGCACGCTAATAAAAGGCACAATGGTCACTTTTTTCTTAATTCAGGGGCAGCGCTTTACCGATAACGCTATTATGCTTGCGTTTTGTATGGGTAGGTTTATTATAAGATATGCATGTTCCAGAAACGAATAAAGGAAATAATTATCCATTTATTGTATATTGAAAATACGTAACTTGAGATATCTGCTATTATAAAAAAAATAGGGACCTTTTAAATACCTGTTCCTGCTTATACATTCAGTACATCACAATCTTTTTTTATTTTTTATTTTTTTAGATTCGTTGTAATTTTTCTAAACTTCCTGTAATTAATTTCTGTTTTTTTTTTGGTTCAATTATGAAACCCCCGATTTTGTTTTGCTATTTGGGATAGTTTACGTAATTCTGTAGAGAGTTTGAGTTTGATAGTTTCATGGTCAGTATCTTTGAAGTATCAAAAGAATTCCTCCCTGTACCCCATACAAATCCAGTCTCTACTCATTGACAGGACATGATGCTATTTATGCACGGAACGAGATACTCTGGAAAATAAATTCGCGCTGGGAAGTAAAATAAAATTGCTGCTAAGTCAATAATGGGAACCATCCAGTGGTATGCTTATAATTTTTGCCTCTTCCGATACAGTATAACAAGGTGTTATTTGTGCATATGTGCAAACTACTCTTAATACACGCGAATTCACAGTGAAATATGAAAGAAGGAAAAGGAAGCCAAATCCTCCAGCTTTGCCAGTGGAGCAGTGATGAACATTTAGGGAAGTTGGATTCCATATAAAGGCCGGAACGTCATGCTAACCCACATATAGGGCAAGAACGTCATGCTAGCCCACATATAAGGCACTAATAACATTACAATCCTGTAATATATAGATTTAGCCGAGCCTAAAAGCGGAGCTCCACGTCTCTCTTTCATGCTAATTGGCCCGTAAAATACAGTAAATTTTAGTTGTGCAGTTATTCCCCAAGAGGTGAAAAACAGCAAAGGAAAACACGCGGACCGCTGAGGAAACTGTGAGCTGGCTTATTTTTCATCAAAGAGAAGACTTCAGTACGACTTTCACCGACAGCTCTTCTTGTAGCATTCTTTCGAAAGCTAGCTTATAGAGTTCAAGAAGAGTACCTATAAAACTACAAAGAAAACCCACTTAAAGACTTTTCCATGCAAATACACATTTCTCACTGATTCCAATGCATCCCTCTGGCTGCTTAGTTCTGTTAACCATGAAACATTTCTCGAAATCTATCTTGCTAAAATAAATAATATTTTCCCGGCATCAAACCGTTTACTGGCAAAAATTCTCCACAAAATGTTTTCGGAAACTTTCAAGCACACGTATAATTATCAAGAGAAAATGGCACAAGTTTTTCAACCGCGAAGTATTAATCGGGCGCTTTCAAGAATACACCCTGAACTATTAAATTTTAGGAAGGTTTTAGAGTCTCATTTTAGACAAAATACATGTAGACTTAAACCGAGAAATGCTTTGCTTATAGTTACTTAAATAAAGATTTCATTTCGATCTGTAACTAAACACACACTGAAATGGCTTAGCAGTTTAACAAAAAACAAAACGATCACGAAAACATGCCACACTGAACTCACTCACTGAAACGGCGAGTCTAAGTTTAGTCGCTAAATTGGGACAGAAATGTCATTCACTTCATATGGAGAAGCTAAAAAATATAACAATATAAGGAAGATAAAATATTCCACAACTGAACAAAAAACATAAGGAGCTTTACACTAAGACTATAAACTTAAAAATGACGACAGAGCGACTCTTCAATACGATAAATACGAATTAGTCAAAACAACCCAATACGCGTCGCCGAAGAAAAACAACCTACATTGAAAAAACAACACAGACTCAGTCTAGAACTAGTCACGATTTCCACTTTTCGAATAAAATACAGTAGAATTCCTCTAAGAAAAATATTGAAAATTACGCACTAAAGTTCAAAAGGAAATTGAGCTTAATTAAGCTTAAGTTAACTGAAGCCTAAATATCAGATTGCTCACTAATGAAAATTCCTTTAATGCATAAACAGAAAAAGGACAAGAAACCTTCAAAAACATGAAATGACATTCACATACGAAGCATTCGTTTGCCTAGGAAAGCAAACTGCATTCAATTTTCCCCTCGAGTGAAGTTACTCGCAAGCCGGCAAACGGGAACTACGAGCTATTTTTAAACACGTTTTTAAAACATTTCAAGAAAATTACCGTAATTTACTAAACATGTAAAGTCGCTCAATCAAACAATTTTTACAATGTAAATCCACACTCAAATCTGTAATTTACTTTACCACTGAACTGAAAGAAGGCCTTGAAAATCTAAACAAAAGTCGCCGGGTTCTTTCCAGATCTCCTTAGCTTTGAAAAAAACCAGTATGTCCGCGAACAAGGATTTCTTGCCTTCAAGCTCTCCAGTATCTTCTATATGCGCCATCAAGATTATAGCAATCCTCTTCCTTTTCGTGATGAACTGCTACAAGTCTTCATTCCAAGAATGTATTACAATTATCGTATTGAAAGACGACCGTACTACGAACCAGCCGCCATGTTGTTTACTTCAGCTGCAAGAAAAAGTGTCATTCCACCTCCCCCGGTCAGGCTGTCTTGGGACTCCCGTCTCCCTCCCCCAGAGTCTGTACGGACGGACGGACGGACGTACGCTGACGTCAGAACCAAAATTTTTCGGATCAACGGGTTACCAAATTTTCTTACCCATGGTGCTCCGCGAGCTCCGCTATGAATATACACAACAGCTGATTAACGCACCTCCACTAAAACACACTTTCCTTCACTTGTACTCACTTTCCTTTGTTTGTACTCACTTTCCTTCATTTGTACTCACTTCCCTTCACTTGTACTCACTTACCCTCACATTAGTGCCTTATTTGTGGGCTAGCATGACGTTCTTGCCCATATAAAGTGCCACGGCGATCAAAAGGTTTCGCCAAAAATCCAAAATGATGGCAACAAAAATTCCCAGACGACTACCTAAGTTGATATTTAATAAAACAATTTTTCCATGAGCGCTTATGGGATATATATTAGGAGATTATAAGCAACTTGGCCCAATGCGCCTCCTTCGTTATTTACTAATTACGTCATATCCAACGCTTGCTCATAAAAAAATAGTTGAAGTTCTTGGCACAGATATGATAAAGTTATAAGACCCATCGATGTCTTAAGACCCTTCGATGTTAAGAGCTATTTAGCGTATTGTAGTTGTTTTTGACTCCTTGGCACTTAACTGTTGTACCGATTGTTTCAGGGGTAACTAGCACCCAACAGTTTATCGTCAGTACTTTACTTCTTATCTCATTTCCAGCTATGTGGGGTCCATAATAACAGGGTTCCTTAGCGTTAGCCTTCTTTGAGACAATTCCAGGTAAGTCCAACTTAATTCCAGTGCACGGCATTTATTTCTTTGGTAAAGTTGAGTAGACAACTGACGGTAGCGTTATTTGTTTAGATGTTGTCAGGTTGGCCGAAAGAACTCCACTTCACAACTGTCTATTTTTCTGGCTACGTGCACGGATTTCTTTTTGTTTGTTTCTTATAACTATAGTTTTCGTGCTTTCCATGTGGCTATTCGTGTAAATCTGTACTTGGGTACGAGAGGGTTTGTCAGGGATTGGTTCATACCAGCCGTCTCCGTTGTTCTGTTTCATCATCATCATTATCATCATCATCATCATCATCATTAATATTATTATTATTATTATTATTATTAAACCTCAATACTGGATCAAAAAGGGACATTAGCAATAAATAAATAAATAAATAAATAAAAATGAGCCTGGATGACAAAAAAGCTTAACAGTTACTCTAGTTTTTTTTACTAAGCATTACTAAATTTCGCGAAAAAAGTGTAAACTTTTGGTAAACGCGCCTTTATTGTCATTTTTTGGCGAAAAACAGACATACTTAAAAATCCAAGACAGTCGCTATTTGTATGTTAAAAACTGATAAAACCAATCGGCTTCCTTTTATTCATTATAACCTTCCCATATGCGGTGTTTTGTTTTGACAGGTCCCCTCAGGGCTAAATTGCTGAGGTGGAGTCTCTCTACCCCGTTTACGTCATTACTCTTAGGCTTCCCGCTATAATTCGCTAAAATCATCATTTAAAGTGCTCACCTCTTTGATGTAATCGTTTTGAATTCTGTTTTAAAAATTTATTTCGTGTTCCCAACAGCGAGGAAGTTACATATGGCAGTCGGTGTTTCACAAGAACTTTATCTCTGTTATTAAAATTAGTGAACAGGCTTAGTGAACAATGTGAAGTTAAGTGTATTAGTGTTGGCACACAATTTTATATATTTTCGTATTAGCTTTTACATTCCCAAATTCTAGGCAATTCGAGTGTTTTGAATGATTTCGCGAGTTTAATCAGTGTAAACAACTTTATTTGATTTACTAGATCTGTACTTTTCGTACAACGACCATATCGTTACTAAGCAACATACACGTGTCAGAACTTGTGGCTGACTTATGCACATGTTCTCGCAACAATTTGCATTTTGTTTTGCAAGCTGGAAAAGTTTCACGTGGGAACGTTTTCACGCCCTAATCCCTTTTCTTTTAATTCCAGATCGATTTGATTACTTTTCGTAAACAGTCCGGGATTGTTATCAATTTTGCTAACCATGTTACGTCACAACATGGCGGCCATTTCAGAAATCGGGGATGTTCGTACTTGGTCAGCTTTATTCGTTATTTGTTCGGCAATACTCGGGTTATATACCAATAGTTCTATTCGAGAAAGCCAGGGAAGGAATGAACTCCACGTGTGTCAAAGATGGCGGATGAACGCAGACGATGAAGAAGCAAATTTTACTCGCAAAGAGAAAGAGCACTACAGATTCTGCGTCCAAATCAGGTATGTTTTTCCACTTTGCCGTTAAATTTGAGTTGTTTAAAGATTTTTGTGGCATCCACAAAAATTATGTCATAATCTTTAACCTTATTCCTTTCGATTTGTCGTTTGTTTATCGTTGTGCACGATTTATTTAAAAAGTGCACTGGGGTATTTTGATTTGCAGTCCGATTGCATCACTAACCGCCATTTTGTGATCCTATTGACTGCGTCGCTTGATCCGTCGTGTCTAAGATGCTTCGTTAAATAGATTTTTGTGGTAATCCCCAGACATTGTTACGCAGATGCGTTTGAATTTCTGTGACAAATTTAAGCTTTAAAGCTTAAGCTTACGGCTATAAAATGGTATTAGAGGACCTGCACGACTCCTACTTCACGTCTTTGTAAGCCGCGTCTGATATATCTCGATCTTTCGACCAATTTTGCTTCTTATATTTTTGTAGTGGGTTTAGCTTGGAGGATGTTTGAATGATGACTGAATTGAGCAGTTTATAAGGTTAGGCGTCGCATCTTTAAGACTGTGATCTCGAGTTCATATCTGTCTTTTTCTGATATCTTGCGGCTTAGTGCCTGTGTGTTATTCTTAGTTAAATTTGACCAAATCTGATCGTCTGTTAAGCGACTAAATGTGGTTTTAATGAGCTGCTCTCGGAGCGACTTTAGAATACCTGGCCACTTATCTACATATCTTTCAATGCTTTGAAGAACGAGCCATATGAATACAAAAGAAACAATTGTTTAATATTCAATGACATGCAAATATGTGCCCGGGTATTCTAAAGTTTAGCCGGCCCGGCCGCGGCTTATTGTGTTTAATTCTGTTGCAGGATGTTGTGTTGCGCATCACGGAGTGTAGCTATAGACCTTTTTCGTCAAGAAATTGAAAGTTGTAGCTTCTTTAGAGCTAAGCTTATATCTTTCGTTCTAAACAAACTTCCGCACATGCAAATTAAGTCTTAAATACATGAACAATTGCAGCCTCAATCACCTCCCGTGCAATAGAATACTTCAATATACAAGCACAAGTATAAGCTGTATCGTCGTTTGTGAAAGCAATATTTGTTCATGGTGATTATTTCGTTTTTACTACAGACTGATGAACGTTCACCTTCCCTGCCATGAACACGGCAAAGAAAATGAAGCAAGAACAGAGCGAACACTGCGAAAATAAAATGTAATCAAATGAATGAATAAACGCTTTGTTAATAGAATAATCGTTGTCTTCCTTCACTTGTCATTTCCCTCAGAACAGTCGTTGCTTGAGAAAATTTGACGTCGTATCCTGCGAGCAAAGTCTCCTTCAATCTTCCTCCGATTTTTCTAGATCGAAGGAGACTCTACTAACAGGATATCGAGCTGGGTCAATGAAGTATTCGAAATTCATGTCACAGCTTTTGGAAATAATTTCTTAGCCTGCGAATACAGCTGCGTCTCCGCGCTCCGGCAGCTTGCCGCGTTCGGAGGGAAGAGACGTCTAATACGTAATACCATTCTCAAATAATGTTCTTTTCATATTCCTGTGACATAAACATGAAATTCACTTGAAGAAGGTACAATGTAACTACTTCTCAGCCTTTCCGAAATCGTCTCGCATTCGTCCGCCATATTGAATTTATGGCCGATGCCTGGCAAATAGCGTCACGTGCACAAAAATTTGAGAGGCGATTGGCTAATGGTTTGTTTTGCTCTGAGTTATCAAAATTGATAACGATCCCGGACTGGTAAACAACTATTGTTTGGTTTCATCCAGCTAAACTAAACAATTAATGTTTTCGTGTGCGTCCAACAGGCAAGTAACGACCTGGTCACTATTTTTAATTACTAGCATTTATGTCTTTAAGTGTTCTTAACTTAGTTTAAGTTAATTCTGGACACTCTGGTCTTTTGACCAGCACGAACTGTAGAACTTTGATTCCATGCAACCTTTTGAACAATGGATCACTTAAATTAGTTTACCTAGTTACCTTCAAAATATTTACATGTTACTTTAGGATCCTTTTGTGGTATTGAATTTAACATTTTGAATACAGATCACGTACGGAAAGAAAATCCGCTTAGTTTCAGCAATGTCAGTGATTGGTATCGGGAAAACTTATATTTTATGCTTACTTCTATCAACCGTTTCACTAGGCCTATCAATTCGTTAGAAGTTGTATCTTTTACAGCAAAAATAAGTACCAGGTTTGTGACAGATTAAAGAACGCCGCCGTTGCCAGGTTAAGTTGAAATCCCAAAACATTCGAGTTGAACCAATCAGAAAACTTTACGTAATCTACGTTAACCAATCACTGTACGTTCTGGAATTAAGGAGTGGATTCTTTAAGCGTCGATTCAGTGTGTAAGCTGGAGTCGAAATAAGCATGGGTTGAGTTGAGAGCAAAACTGAAACAAGCAAGAACTTTTGATTAAAAATCCTAAAGAGAAATTCAGCCTAGAGTCCTCTCTTCAAGCAACGCCGTAAAGAGAATCCTGATACTCCAAAAGTACCGCGCGACATTAGTTTAAAAGGAGTGAAGCGGAACAACAAAGAAGAACAGTTAAATAGCTGCGTACGTGAGTAAAATTAACAATAGAAATAAACAGGTCTGAACCCATTCCTTGATAAAGAGGCCTTGTTAATAAGGCCGAAACTCTGTTCGACCAACGATACTAGAGAGTGGAGATGCAAGGCCCTGGTGGACGAATTGTCGTGAACCCTGCTTTTGAAGACTGGGTGTACGAAGATGAGAAACCGACTGCCGTCACTCCCGTAAAAAGACAAATCACGTATCACGTCGAAGAGGAAATTGGCCAAAGGAACGATCCATGGGAACAGCGGCATCTACAAAATAGCTATGGCAGTGGTAAAGCAGTTTCCACTCATAGTTCGAGTCGCGCGTTAGTGTCGCTGGTTGCCCTTCTGTGCGTGTTGTCAATCGCCGCTATAGCACTGAATTTATTGATGTTCTTCGGAAAAATTGACTACAAATGTGGCTGTACAGATGAACAATTAGGTAAGTACACGGGATTGCTATGTTTCTTTTGTTTTTAACATTCTAGTTGTATTGTTTTGCATACTGGCATACTTTGCTTTTGTTTGGTTGCCATTAGTATAACAGCTACAGTATTAGACACATTAGTTGAGACACATTCTGTCTCCATATCCTCTCAATGTTGTTGTGCAAGATTTGCTACCTGAATTGCGATAAATAACATTGAAAGCGGGAGGTGGAGCACGGGTTGTTAGAGCGTCGGACAGGGGGAGTCGGTTGTTTCGGTTGTCAATCTTAACGCAGTCTGTTTCCTTACCCAATTAACGTTCTCTACCTCTCAATTCAGCTAAAAACAAAAAAAAGCAAAAATATCTATGGAAGATAACCCACATAAAAACCCAACAAAATGACGGTGGTTGACCCTTCAATAATAACTAAAGAAAATTTGACTTAGAGAGTATGACTTTAAAATTCTTTTCGTTATAATGCTTTCATAACTTCAAGGTGTTAAGATTGCTTTCCAGTTAAGTCAAAACACACGAAACATTATAAGGATACATGCAACATCAACAGAATCACACAACTTTAGTCCAAACAGGTCTTTTTCTCATTCGTGTCAACAACCTTTACTTTAGCTTTAATTAACTATTAACTTTTAAACTGGAGAAAAAATTGTGTTATGCGCTTCATTAAACCAATGGAATAATAAAATCTTTGATGTAGCGTTTTTGTTCTTTATTGAAACCTATGAGGTGCTAGAACACTTTCTAACAGGAAGAGCACCTTTAAAAAATAATAAAATCCATAAGACTGGAACCCCTGAAACGCATAACTTCATAACGGTGCTAAGTTAGACATCTTTTTTTAATTTCATAGACATGCATAATGCATAATGTATTTTATTAATTTAGATCAACAAAGCATGGA
Source organism: Siderastrea radians (assembly GCA_964017195.1). NCBI lineage: Eukaryota > Metazoa > Cnidaria > Anthozoa > Scleractinia > Rhizangiidae > Siderastrea > Siderastrea radians. The sequence continues at coordinate 22,795,648 of OZ024892.1, forward strand.
GTGTCATTATTATTTTTTCTCGCTCATTCGTGCCCCTGGTTTGTACCTAATTTTATGACGTTACTCGATTTGTCTCAACTTGCAAATTACACAACAAACTACCTTTTCTTTTGCGTAAATCAGCATCGCTTGATGACCCCCAACAAACCCCTCTAAAGAAATCCACTTCCGATTACGCTTTGTTCCTTCAGAGTTGATACATGCAAATCAGCACATGATTGCAATAACATTGTAGCATATAAATATCAAAAAAAAAAAAAAATAAGTGAGAGAAATGAAAAAACAACAACAAAAAAAAAACAATGGAAGCCACATGCGAATAAATCAGGCACGAAAAATACAGTTAAAGATACCTCCTGATGATTTGGGAGGGGGGGGAGGTTTAACGCTTACGGGAGCTTATCAATTTATGAAATTGAAGTTGTACACTGTAATGCATGATTGCTTTGAGACTGATCAGGATTAGACTTTTATGTCCTAATTTGCATGCCTAGTTAATTCTTATTTCTTTTCTCTTTCAGTTTCCTTTTATGTTTTCATTTGTTGTTTTACATCGTTATTACAATGTGATGTATACAGCATGTGGCCCTTGGTCCGCGAGTAAAAATTATAACCTTGAATGTCTTATCTGAATAAAAACGTCTAGAGCTGAAGTTAATTTTCCCTGAAGATAGCTTTTATGTTTCTCGTGATAATTGTTAAGGTGGCAAGTTCCAAACTGAAATATTTTTCTTTTAGTTTGAAAAACGTCGACCGTGCTCGCGGGGCCTTGGTCCGCGAATGTGGTCCTTGGTCCGCGAATCATGCAAGCAGCATTAAAAGTACCTGTGAATCCCAATAAGTTCCGTAGGAGAATGAAAATTGTAGCAATACTTTATTTATTATTTCTTATTCTTTATATATCTACACTGCAGTCTTGTTTGAAAGTCGTTGTGAGTATAAAATAATATGTTTTACATTTCAGGCAAGTCTCCCACACATTACCCTCAAGCGCAGTCCAAAATAATTTCAGGACTACAAGCTTATATGTATTCTAGGTATACAAGGGAAGTAAACCCTTTCATAAACATCTATAAAGAATATTTTGAAAATATTCAGCAAAACCAAAGGCCGTTTCCATTTATCCAAGGTTTCCTTTATCCACTTTGGAAAATGTAAGTTCTCCAGGGAAATAGGTCGCAGCAGGAAAGCCGAAACTTCGTCATATGGAAGAAGACTAATCATAAATCATCGGATGCATTCGTCTTTTGTCGTATTTTATTTAACGAGCAAGTATTACATCGGTTCGGAAAAGTCGCGGACCAACGATCACAAACTGTACAACTTATTGTATTGGATATTACTTTTATTTAAAGGGCCAGTCTCATCAATTTTTAGTATCACTGTGAAAAGCCAAAAGACATATTTTTATCTATGGAAGCATAAAAATAATGATCCAGTAGTATTAAAATGGGTATGTCTAGAGAGGGATGGCCAGGATGGAAATGGCGTGCGACTTGAAAACTTTTGGCAGAATGTTTCAAGTTTCACCCTTATGTCTCAGATAAAATATTTAGAAACTAATTTTGGCTTGTTTTTGCTTTTGAAAATTCATTTAATATTGTCCCCTTGTGGTCTAAAAGCAATTCACGTATGAGCAAGGTACTTTGATATAAATTAATCAAACTTGTGACAAAGAAGATAGGAAATCGCCATGAGGCTGCCCCTTTAACAGCGCGCGTTTTCGTAAAGACAGTCCTGTTGAAAGATTTATGAAAGCCTTAGTTGCTTGCAATTTTCTCTGTTCTTAGGGGCCCGTCTTTGCTAAACCAAAGGTTTATCAAAAATCAGTAAAATTATTAGTTATTCACTTCCATCTAAAACCTGGACAGAAAATAACTAATAAAACTTCTAACTTCGCTAGGTAATTTTCATTTATGTAGAAAAGCAGCTTTATGAATCAGTAATCTGTGTGGAAATCGTATTCTAATAATGTTAGATAAACGTCGTTTCACTACGGAGTGTTAGCAGCATAATTATTCTAACCTGGAGTGGGCTTCTCAAAAACCGGGAAGCTTTTCGGGCGATTCCAGCTATGCTGTTTTATGGGTAGCTTTGCGTAAATAAACCGCAAGTTATAATTTTGTCTTTCTTAATGTTCTCTTTGCTTAAATTTACGTTATTTGACGTTAAATTTTAGCCTCTGCCAGGGTTATGGCATTAAGTTCAGATAACGAGATTTTAGACAGAGTAAAGATCCTTGAAGCGAATGTGACAAGCCTGCGAACGGAGTTGGTGAGTAAGAGCTATTCAGCACCTTTGTTAATGATGATTTGTCATTACAGAATTAGAATCTTCGCCGTTTTTCGTTTCATTTTATCTGCAGCTGATTATTTGCATAAGGTAGAAAGCTCGACAAGAATAATCACGAACTTACTTTCATGGCTTATACCCAGACCTCAGTTTGAAAACCAAGGCGTGGTCAGGAGGCCATGGCGCAGTACAAAAGGGTAGAAAATTCAGCACGCCTTGATACAGTGCTTTCCCTTTAAGTTTAAGTAAATACGAAGAAAAGTAATTAACAGTACTCTACGTAGTTTGTTTGTTCTTATATTTTCTTTATATTTGTTTCCTTGTAGTTAAATAAGACAGATGAGCTGCGGTCTCTTCAAACAATTTTGACAATGGAGGTATGTTTAACTTTAAAGCCGAATTTCTATGCGAAAACTAAAGTTAAATCTATTTATCGACCTGCAATACCTGTCCATGGCGACTATTTGGCGACGATTTTCATTTTTGACTTTTTTGCTTTAGCTGAATGACACCACTAAGAAACTTCGGTCAACAGACAGCCACATCTACGATAGTCTCGTGAATGTCAGCTCAACAATACTTGAGAAGGTAAAGTAAATTTTATTTTAAGTTAATTTATCTGAATTAACCCAAGGGCGTAAAAGGGGAAGGTGCACGCCTCAGAAGGTTTTTCTTTAGTTTTTCCAAGACGATTTTTCATCAGCATCCAACGTTTTCGGTAGCTGTACGCATAATCCTTAGACACATTTTGACACAAGTTTTGTGGAAATTGGTTGTTATGGTTACGAGATATGCCGTCATAAGTTGCAGGTGGTGAAGCCACTTTGGGTAAAACTGTGTTTTTCACCTATTTTAGGTGAAAAAAGCACAAATTGTACACGAAAAGCAGCAAAGTGTTTAATGATCTCATATTTTACATGACTATCATCAAAAGTTTTAACTTTTTTTGGTAAAATCCAAGATGGCGGCCATTTTGGATGACGTTACAGGCTCCTAGCAGCGCTGCAACCCTCATCAGGTAGAGCACATCAAAGGCTTTCTACCAAAGGCAAAATCTCCCCCAAATATTGAAACACAGCAAAAATCCAGGGAAGGGGTCCCACAACCCCCCTCTCCCCCCCCTTTCCCTTTGTACAATGGTGAGGGTGTGACTTTGTTTGTGCGTCCGAGAGATAAATGCAATTATGGTAAAATACGTGTATAATTATTTTCCATGAAAAGGTAACACCTGATCCCTGGTTTTGCTTTTTATTTTCTTGTTCCTTCATATTTTTTTGTTTTTGTTTGATTGTTTCTGTTGTTGTTACTGTTTTTTTTTTCATGAAACCCAGAAATCAATGCATATTCACTTTTAATGCGACGCGATTTTAATTGATCTTAGCTCACCAAAATTCACCAGAAAGCTTCCCTGCCTTAATTCACAGTTCAACACTACGAAAATTCAACTAGAAAGGAGAGATAAGAATTTGGCGTCGTCACTGGGAGAAGTACGGACGAATCTAACGACAAAGGTTGGTTCAAGATGACTCATTTTAAGGTTGAGGTTTCAAAGGGTAATAAAATACACTTCGAGCACAAACCCTCACAACGGAGAAGAAAAGAATGACGATTCCCTTTAATTCTTAGTTGTCAAACTATTCTTTTTCTGGGGAGATGATTTAGGCCTATCCAGATTGGAGGAACAGAAAATCAGGAAAGGAGAATAAGGAACAGAGGAATGTCTTTCAGTTGACCACCTTTCAGCGCTATTTACTGGAAACAGATTAAGACGGAATCCATTAGGAAACTGAGTAATTTTAATTTTGAGTGGACAAAAACCTTGTACCAGAATAATTTAAAGCATATCGCATTCTTTTCCACATTTTTTGAGAGCTATGGATGTAATTTGTTATCTGTAATAACCCCAAAGACAATTTCTTATGGGAGCCCGAGAAAATAAATCTCAAATTTCACAAATTGAAATCTTAAGCATAAAAATTTACCTATTTTACCCGTGTTTACACAATTCCTGTGAAATTTTAATTTTAATTTCACGGGCACCCATAAGAAATTGTCTTTGGTGTTATTACAGATAACTAATTACGTCTATAGCTCTTAAAAAGTATAAAAAAGAATGCGATATACTTTAAATTATTCTGGTACAAGATTTTTGTCCACTAATTACTCAATTTCCTGATGGATTCCATCTTAAGTAGTGGTTGTACTTTTGTCGCAATGAATGTTTTGAAAGAATAAATCAAATAAAAGTTTAAATTTTGATAAGAATACAATTTGGTTTTGGGTACTCCTATAGTATAACCATAAATTCACCAAATACCTGTTAGCACAACGTTTCTGACGCGAAATCCGTCGTCAACTCTAAACACTGGAAATGCCATATTAGTGATTTTTTTCCTTTACAGATTGAGCAAAATTATGTTAGTTTGCAAAGTGAGATCAACAATACAAGGATACAGCTAAAGGAAGAAGACAATAAGCTGACACGAACTATCACTGAAGTCAATGATACACTGAACGCAAAGGTGATAGTATATTGAAATATATGAAGCTCAGACATACCTTTAAATAAAAGGAATGTCTGCTTGTAGAACTGTGGATAGCCAGTGATAAAAGTTAGTTTTTTTCACGTCTCATTATGGACGTCTTGCCATAAAAGTAAAGGTACTGATCCAACGTTGAATCTGTATAGTCTGTGAACACCACTTAACAATCTCTCTAGCCAGGGAAATAGCGATGAAAACAAAAGGCGTGAACGAGCGACGGTAGGCTAGCTCCCCTCGCTGATTTATTTGGCGTTTTTTCTTCCATCGCGGAGCTCTTTCACGGGCCTAATCTACAGGAAGATAAATCTATAGGAAGGATAAATCTATAGGAAGATCTATAGGAAGGATATAGGATAAATCTAAATCTATAGGAAGATAACCCCTTAACGTAAACAATAACAATATTTAAGGCCTGAAAATAATTTGCCTTTTGTTTTTTGTCTTTTTAGCTTAATGCAACAGCTACAGAACTTCAGTTGCGAGATAAAGATCTTCATCATGAAATCAAACATGTTAATTCGTCATTGCATGCAAAGGTGAAACAGATTAGTTTTGCTGTAAACAATGAAGTATAAAGATCATCCGGAGTAAAATTGTATTCATTTGGCAATTCCTTTTTTTCTTCTTAATTGTGTAAACATTTCTATTTAGATTACCAGGCGTGGTTACTGAGGTAGATGGTCTAACCAGTAACTGTAATCGAGAAAATGGATTTTTTTGGGAATCTGTATGGTTTTTAACATTTAGGGTGAACAAAGAGCATAAAAAAGGCGGGAGAAAGTAGCGAATGTCCTATTGCACATGTCTGGCATGAAGAATTTGTATATTTCACTGTCTCGTTAATTCTACTTTTGAGTACAAAAAAAAAGAGAAAAAAAAAAGGCGGCCGGATTGACCGCCAGTTTGAATGACGTCACAGACCCCAGCTGTCCATATCCACCTTCATCTTAAACACCTCCTGAAATCAACTCAACTCATTATTCACGTGTAATTAAGTGCATGTTGAGTTTTATTAATGATGTTATAGACAGGTAAAGAGTTTGCTGAGCTCAAGGGGGATGTTAACACAACACGAAATCTGCTGATGGCTGCTGACGGGGATACAAAGGACGCACTAGCAACAGTTAACATATCTCTCACGCAAAGGGTTGGTAAAACAGTCTATGTTTTGTGATCGATGCTAAATATAAATTAGCTTACTAATTTTTCCCAGTTTATATTTCCCGGGGGTCGGATGACAAATTGAAAATTGAAACTGATTTGTCACACGTCCTCAGTAAGGTTAATTTACTTTTATTATTTACATGTATGTTCAAGTTATCGAGGTCAAAAAATGTCATATGCATGTAAATTATGATCCTCTTTGAGGAAACAATTTCAATTATGACAAGTAACTGAATATTTCCAGAACATACAAACGATACGTTCTAAATGTGCATGTAGATTTTTAACTTTTTCAGTGGTAGATTTCCTTGAGCTCATGTTTCAAATTTTATATATTTTAGCTGGATGGTCATGATACCCATCTGTCTCAGCTGTCGTCGAGCTTGAACAGAGCAAACGTTGATCTCACAAAACTCAACTATACTGTGACCAGTTCCACAGAGAGGGTAAGAACACATAATCACGTCTTTACCTCATTTCTTTAAATGACTTCCCCGTTACACAAACACAGCTCTCAGGCACCGTTCTTCCTTTTTGGTACTTTTTGTTTGTTTGTTTGTTTGTTTTTAAGATGCTGACGGTTTTAATGGGCAAACTCCATTCTCATTTACAAATTAATGCTATTTTAACTTTAACAGGTATGATGGTGATTTTTCATTGCAACAGCTACAATGTTTCCCAGATCTCCCCACATTAGACTGTACTTTCATGTCTGTTCGTTGTTAATCCATTTTTTGCTCTTTGGTTTCAGCTGGATGGCGACCTTCTTGCATTGGAGACTGACCTAAATTCTACTCAAGACAAATTGCGATCTTCAGTTTCCATTTTAACAATTGAGATCGCTCAAGTTAACCACACCCTGAAAAATGAAGTAAGAGAAAGATGCTGATTATTAGCATCTGGTTATACGTCACAATAATAATAAAAAAATTATAATATTAAAAATACATCATAGTTGACTTTGACGTTTTTCTCCTTTTCTAAATAAATAAACGTTGTAAGCAAAAAATGACTATGGTTTTACTGATATCATGTTTATCTTTACGGTGTACCGTTTTGTATCGCGTTCCGATGTAACTTTTTTCGATGTGTTTGAAAACGCACTTTCTGGAGATTTTAGCTGATGTTGTCTGCCGTTCGTACCATTCTAGATCTCAACTAATTGCAATAACGTCGTCATACAAAAATGGAAAAAAAGAATAAAGAAAAAAGCCAAATAGGAATTCATTAGCTATGCAAGTTACATTCTTAGATCTTCATAATTCTCAAAGCAATTATGGACGACGGTGTGATACTTCAATTTGATATTAAATGAGTTGAAAAAAGTTCAATTGGCCACCTAAAAGACCTTTCGACACTTAACCCTTCGTCAGAGCAATTCCCTGAATGTAGTTAGCGTACCTAATTTATTCCTATTTGGGTATTTTCTTTTCAATTTTTTTCATTTTTATATGGCAATGTTATTGCAATTAGGTGTATCTCTTGAAATTGTCACTTGGTGACAAATTACCATACAATGGGTACCGCCATATTAGGGCCTGTTAGGAAATAATCCGCGGCTTCCTCTGGCCTCAGCTTACATAAGACTTGAGCACCCCGTACAAATGGTACAAAATCTACGTTTAAGGCTTTCTTAAGCCGAGGGTTAGCCTGGCCTAGGGGTTTTGAGCTGTGCTAATCCAGGCCGTGGCATAGCTTGGACGTGAAAGTGTTTGCGTAAATAGACTCAAAGGTTGTCCGCGGCTTCCTAAAGCCGTGAATGACTGCTGCGCATGCGCATGTTTTGTTATTGATGCCCAGGCCTCCTTTGGTTGACCACGAACTAAACCGGCGAACCATTTGTACGAGCAGTTTCCGTCCTATTTAAGCCGTACCCGTACAAATAGTTCCTTACACGTCTTATTTAAGCCGCCAACAAAGTAAGCCGCGGCTTATGTTCCCTCGTGTAAACGGCGCTATTGTGTTCATAATTTTTAATGGTAGCTGGAGAAGGACATAAAACTGTCCGAAAAGTGCAAATTTTAGCATCCATAAATGTAACCACATAACGATCACGTAAAGAACTGCAAATTTGAGCCTATCACATGTTGAAAGGTTTATGGATGCTATCGTGAATTTTAACAAGAACTGCTATTGGTTTTTAGATTGCCTCGGAGGTAGAAGTGCTTGCTGCAGACCTAAACTCAACAAGAAGTGAAGTAAGAGAAACAGATGCTGAAATACAGGCCAGTTTGAAGACAGTCAACACTACTTTGACTTCAAAGGTATAAATGGCAATTCTGACACTTATAATATATAGATTATCTTGTATAGTTCTATCAACTGGTTTCATCTACTTTATTTCCATGCACCTACGACGTGTATGTCCAGGACGTTTTGAATGTGTACGCCAAATACGTTCCTTCGGTATTTGGTAAGAAATAAGCCGCCTATCCTTCACTTATAAAAATTTGCATTCGTTTGTTTTTGATGGTAACATTGACAACTCAAGACAGGTTTTTTTTTTTTGTTTTTGTCTTTTTTTTGGTCTGTGCAGAGCTGAAATCTAGAATGCTGCTGGATATATTTTGATAAAATAAGGCAGTTAAGCCCTTTTCATTGAAAAGTGGTAATGTTAACTTTGGCTACCCTAAACTTCGAAAGAGGGGTTTTAACTTGACCACTATAAAAACTGGGCTGGTCGTACAAGCAAGCGTGTTCATTTTGTAATTTTTATACCTTGAGAATGTCATTCTTTTTTGGATCACTACAAGTGGGTTATTAACATTATATTCGTGTGCAAAAACAATCTGAAAAAAACAAAGTCCTCCACTGGAAACTGCAGTAAGACATCTTAAAACGTTAAATGCTATTTTTTTTGCAAGTTTGGGCATCTTGTGTTATGCATGGTTCAATTTCAACTGTTACCACCCCCCCCCCTCCGGGGCAACCCCGGGGACAAGTCCAGCCCTTTGGGCCCGGGGGTGGTAACTTCTTGTTGTTCATGTAAAGTACGTCACCTCCCTGGACCGCGTGGAGAAGACTGCCTATTTCCAGGGAAAATCCCTCGAATTTGTAGCAGACTGGTTAGAGAAGATTAATTTCTAAAAATTGAAATCTGTGTACGTTTGTTATAAATTGTTAAACGAATGTGCGTTTAATGCCGCACTCGAATGAATGGCGGTCGTCACAAACAAAGAAATATTTCTTCTGTGTGTTTATAGTTATACTAAGACGACTTAAATACACTCTATATAAAAACGGATGCACAGCTTTATATTAAACAGAGATCTCAGTCCAGTGTTCTTATGAAACAAGCAAAGAAAAACTCCTTTAAATGCTGCCATCAATTTGTTCATGGGCCTCTTGTGCGTATGCGCTATATTTAGAATAAAACACGTGGCCGTATGCCAGTGCGGTTAGCGTTTTTTCTTCAGTTTTCTTTCTCAAATATAGTGTTCATGTTTTAATATATTATGCTTGTAGTGTCCTTCGTTCAATAAACTCTAGAAAACCGTCTGGTTTTGCTATTGTATACAAAACAACATATTTGTGGTCGATGAGGAGTCCCGGGGGTGGTGAATCGTCTCTTTCTGCGTGCCCAGGGGTGGGGAATAGACTGCCAAGTGAAAAAAAAATTGCAAATTCCCAGGGGTATGCCCGGGGGAATGGTAACAGGTAGAATTGAACCATGCATTAACAAAAGTTTATTTCAGATTGACAGTCTTGACTCGGACGCAAGTCAGCTATCAGCAACATTGGCGACCACTCAAGGCAACATTGACATACTTAATATAACTGTGACAAACGTTTCAGTAGAGGTGGGATTAATTTGTACTTGGTCATAGGCTTAATAATAAATAGCAATTATAATAGCTTTATCTGATGTATGATGATGCTGTATGATGATGCTGTCGTGAATGGTCCAGTAATTGCCGGTTTCACAGCTGTTGACAATAAAGGATGTCCGAAGAACTTTATTAAACAGCCAATTTAGGAATTTGGCAATTAGGCACAATTTGGCAAAAATCGGTGGGAATCGGTTGTTATAATGTATTAAGTAATATGGAGCCTGAGAAAACAGCCGACATCTCGCGAGCTCGCCACTTGAGCCCTCCCAAAACGACGTCTGAGCAACGAGGGCAGAAATTCTATACTGATGACGCGTCATTACCCAGTTCTACGTAGTGCTTCTGATTGGTTGAAACGCGAGGGAATTTTGTTTCAAGCAATCTGAAGCACTACCTACATCTGGGTAGTGACGCGTCATTGGGATGGAATTTTTGCACTCGTTGCTCAGACGTCGTTTTGCGAGGGATAAAATGGTGAGCTCGCGAACGTCGGCTGTTTTCTCAGGCTAAGTAATTTGCGGTAAAGCCAATTTTGACTAGAATGTGCACTTTTACCTTTTTTGAAGGCATAATTACGTAGTCGTCTTTTTACAGATATCAGCAGAACTAGACGTATTGAAGGCAGACCTAAACTCGACAAGAAACGAATTTGCCTCAATAGACGGTGATATACAGGACAGTTTGAAGGCAGTAAACACAACTTTGAAAACAAGGGTAATGTGGTTATTTTTTTCTACGCATCATATTAATACGAATGCGTTCTTACTGTACTACACGTTCCTTACGTCTATTAGTGACGGGAAGGGGAAATAAGCATGTTTTTGTTTTTGTTATTTTTCGGCGTTTGAAAGGCTATGACCGTCCGCAGGCTATATTGTTACTAATAGATTCTTTCACTCTTTCTTTTTTTGTTTCTTCTTATTTAGGGGAAATAAACTTGCAGGGTAGGAATACACGCTTTTTGTTAAGCTCTAAATCTAGCTCTCGGTCCGGAAAATCAGCAACAACTTTAACCGAATAATTTAACAAAACAATTACCCCAATCGCGCTTGTTGGAAATGAGGTGATGACAATTGCTACATAATCGACCATTTCTGCCACTGCATTGCTTCAATTCACCCCCTATGAAATGAAATCACAACATCACTGAATGCCAAAGGGTATTGGTCACCATGTGTTTAACTCACACTTTAGATTGATAGACTTGCCTCTGACACAACCCAGCTATCAGCAACACTGACTGTTGCTCAAAGCAGCATCGAGAAACTTAACGCAACATTGAAAAACACTACATTAGAGGTAAGTTGAATACTTGGATACATAAAACTCTTACAGCAGTTTCAAGACTTGATAGTATTTAGTGTTCAGAAAGATAGAGTAACCGACGCCTAGACCAAATACAGTTTAACACCATGTAGATCTACAGAAAGCTGGGGAGAGTTCCAGTTTCCAGTAACTTGAAACGTCTACTCCCCCCCCAACCCCCACGCCCCTCACGCCTAAAAAAACTTAATAAAGTATATGAGTACAGTGTGAGGAGCTTACGTTTCCACGAACGGCATTTTGTTTTGGGATTGAAGTGGGTTATTAAACCTTCGTAATTTGCTATGGAAAAGTACGGAGGGAATTGCGCACTCGTTGCATTAATTACGTTTAAACGGATTGAAGATTTGTGGTGCAGGAGGATGACTAAAAGAGAAGAGCCATAAAGTACTTAAGAGCGGATGTCTGTAAATATCGACCAAGGGTGGGAAATATAAAAATTTTGAAAAATCTCAAAAAAATTCTGTAGACTTCCCTAGGTATTCTATTAATAAAAATATAAATTTTAGTTTCATCGGATAAATATTTTGGCGATACGGCGGGTGTCAAGTTTGGGCGCTTCACGGCCTCCACCAGACCGCTTTTTCCGGGCCCAAGACAGGGCTACGAAAAGAGCTCGATTTGAATCTAATTCAAACATCATTCAACTCAAAAAGCTTCTTATCGTATTAAAGGGAACTTAACGCACATTTTGTGTGGTCATGTGCTTGAATTGATTGCGACTAGAATATTTTACAGATTTTTAAATATTTACAAAATTTCGAGGATTTCACGCGAGCAAAATGTTGTCGAAATTCGGAGGCCTAAAATCACACCCGGTACCTACTTTCAAACAGCAAAAGACATTCCACATTAAAAAGCAATCTCTAAGCTTTCAAAATATGGTCTTAAAACTTTGGGCAACCCATGAAATGAATTTATGCGAACGCAAAATTCAGGGAGCACTTGAGTGAAATTTGATCTTTCTGACATGACAGTTTTGAGGTTCAGCGCGACAAACAAATCAATACTCAAACAAATGTTGTAGCCAAAATACCTTTAATTTAGGCAATCTCAAGTCCCACTGTGATACATACATGCTTCATAGACATTAGGTGTAAGATTTTATACCAATTGTCAGCCGAAAAGAACTCATATCTCGGCTTTGAGGTATTTGAACTTGCCTCGCTAGTATAAACATGTGGGTCAAGTTCTTATCACGACACAGCGAAGTGTTCAATATCTACACCAAATATCTATCCTGTCTAGTATATAGTCAGGTCCACAGTATGTTTGTTTGTACCTTGTGACCTTGTTGGTCTTCATTTCCGCAAAAAAACTGAGGCAAACTACAGCGAAATCCCCGCAAGCTCAACGTGCCACCAGTCTCGTGGAAGTGCTATTACGTGAGTCGAGATTGCGTTACGTAACATGACACACAAGGAGACCAATTACTTCAGGATTATTTCTGAGTTGTGAAAAAAATCCCATCTCTAATGTACATTTTGTAGGTATGCCATTGGAATGAGCTGGCAATCTCAAATTTTCATACTTTGCAGTTTTAACCATCGCAGACTTGTGATCCCCGAACGTGCCAAACAGTATTCATTAGCGCTATGTAAATACTGTAACGTGTTCCTGTTTGTTGTTTGTTTTGTTCCCAATATTTGTCCTGATTTCTATCACATTGAGAAATACCCTAATGCGTTGTGCAATACTTTTGCAATGCCCTATTATACAAAGCACAAGTAAGAGCGTCCCAGTACAGTCTGATCTTACGCTGGCGGCATCAAATCTGGATAGCCCGCCTATAAACTAGCGCTGAAAATAAGTAAGCATCATTGCCAGCTAGTCTGCTCGCAAATGTGCGACGATACAGCGTGCGAATATGGAGCGTTGGTTGGGGGCGAGTGTGGTTCAAGTACCAAATACCCGGACACAGAGTACGGTGCCCATCGGGGAGTACAACCGATCAATTGAGCGCCACTTTACAGACACCCTGACAGCCATTTTTGCTAACCGGTTTAAACACTGAAGCAGAGCTGATATTAGCCAGGGCAGGTGAGTTTGAGACATATTTTATTTCTATTCTCATGTTAAGCTGCACTCTGGTGTTATGTATGCGCGCGCTGAGTTGCACTATCGTAGTCATAAGGTAGGTAAAAATAAAAAGATTCACCTATTTTCTAATAGGTTGATTTATCAATGAACGGGCGTTAAATGCGCGGTACGCTTTCTTGCAAGCTAGAACTAATGTATTACACTCTACATGCAATTTACCTGCTCTCGGTCTGATTTTTTGGTATTTTACCACGTGATAAAGAAATCAGCAATTATAAAGCCGCAGCTACACGAGCGATTTTTTGCTTGCGATGGTGATGCGATTTTTTTGAAATTGTCGCGTCGCCAGCGCGCGGCGAAAATCACACGTGTAGCCACCCTCTGACGAAGTCCGTGATTTTGTCGCAAAAAATTCAACTCATTGAATTTCTCGCGATTTTTTTCTGCGATTTTTTCCTCTGTTGCATCACCTGTGCGAGGATGGCTACACATGCGATTTTCACCGCGCGCTGGCGACGCGACAATTTTCAAAAAGTCGCATCACCATCGCAAGCAAAAAATCGCTCGTGTAGCCGCGGCTTAAAGCGCGCTGATTGGCTACGATGAGGGGATGTATTATGGAACATCCATGCGCGAGTCAAAGCACTAAGGAACGGACCAGGGGGGAAGGTGCAGTTTTGTTTTATTTTTGGGTTTTTCCTGCGGTAGCGTTTGTGCTTGATTGTTTAAGGTATTTTGTGCGATTTTTTATCACTTTTGGCTCTTTTTGTCCATGCACGAACTGTTTTCCTTGAAATTTAGGCTAGCACGATTTTTGGCCAGTTCTTAACAAAACTCGACAAAATGAGACTGAAAATACCCGCCATAGGATTCAAGGAAAATCCGTTACCCGACCTGGTTTTATGCGTTGTTCTAAACTTGCATTGAATGCAAATTCAAGGTAGATGAGTGCCTGACTTCGGGGCAGATCCAGAGCTTCTTCTCCAGAACAGCCGTCAGACTTCGCCACGCTGTCGCCCCAGAAGACGACAACGAAGAAACGGATGACAAAAACCGAACAGCAGAAGAGGAGGAGGCTTTCTCAGATGCGCGCAACACCATCCTGCTGCAATGCACACCAGTGCACCCCATAGTCTACGACACGTGGAGCCTGTGTGCGCTGAGCTCGTTCAACAAACTCAGTAAGCTTACGGTAGCCCAGCTACGGGAGATTTACTCCCACTTCAATATGGAGGATGAACCCTCTGGGCACAGGAAGAAGCCCTATCTGGATTTTATTTTGAACGTTGTAGGTGCCTGCTCTTGCGCATGCTCGAACCAGTAGAACCAGTGTAACACGAACTCTTGACGGAAGCAGAAGTGGTTTTTCTTGTTGGGAATTATTTTCTTGCCACTTTGAGGAAGTCGCCTTCTATTTGAAATTATAACATTCTTTTTGAGTACAAACCCTTTTATTGCAGGCCAGGTGAACAGCATGTGGATGTTACAATTCAGTCAGTCAATCAGTGGAGTACCTTCAGACGATCCTTTTTTTTTAAGCTTTTAACATCCAAATACCTACATACATTTGACAGTGGAGTCAATTTTTGCGGAGAAAATTTTTTGCGGGAACTATTTTCCACGAGAACCTTTTTTCTGGATCGTCAAAGAACCCGCAAAAATTACAACCCGCAATTCGTAAACATTAAGCGCCACACAGTATCCCAAGAAAAAAAGGAATCGGCCCCCAGTAAACGAGAAAATTTGAGTTTTCCGAGTTCAAGTTATCAGGGTTCTACTGTGATTTGCATTTTTTAAATCTAGTATTAATTTTTTTTCTAAGAATCTCCTGTAGACGAAGTGCCCGTGTTGTCGGTCTTCCTGTGTTCGGTCTTCCTGTGTTCGGTCTCCCTGTGTGTCCTGTTATGTAACGCAAACTCGATTCATGTAACAGCACTTCCACGAGACTCGTGGCACGTCGAGCGCGCGGGGATTTCGCTGTAGTTTGCCTCAGTTTTCGCGGAAATGAAGACAAACAAGGACACAAGGTACAAACAAACATATCGTAGACCTGACTATATACTAGACAGGATAGATATTTGGGTAGATTTTGAACACTTCGCTGTGTCGTGATAAGAACTTGACCCACATGTTTACATTAGCGAGGCACGTTCAAATACCTAAAAGCCAAGATATGAGTTCTTTTCGGATAAAAATTGCTGTAAAACTTTGCATCTAATGTCTAGGAAGCATGTATGTATCACTGTGGGACTTGTGATTACCTAAATTAAACGTGTTTTGGCTGAAACATTTGTTTGAGTATTGATTTGTGTCGTGCCGAACCTCAAAACTGTCATGTCAGAAAGATCAAATTTCACTCAAGTGCTCCCTGAATTTCGCGTTCCCATAAATTCATTTCATGTGTTGCCCAAAGTTTTAAAACCGTATTTTGAAAGCTTAGAGATTGCTTTTTAATGTGGAATGTCTTTTGCTGTTTGAAAGTAGGTACCGGGTGTGATTTTAGGCCTCCGAATTTCGACAACATTTTGCTCGCGTGAAATCCTCGAAATTTTGTAAATATTTAAAAATCTGTAAAATATTCTAGTCGCAACCAATTCAAACACATGACCACACAAAATGTGTGTTAAATTCCCTTTAATACGATGAGAAGCTTTTTGAGTTGAATGACGTTTGAATTAGACTCAAATCGAGCTCTTTTCGTAGTCCGGTCTCGGGCCCGGAAAAAGCAGTCTGGCGGAGGCCGTGCAGCGCCCAAACTTGACACCCGCCGTATCGCCAAAATATTTATCCGATGCAACTAAAATTTATATTTTCATTATTAGAATACCTAGAGTAGTCTACAGAGTTTTTTTGGGATTTTTCAAAATTTTTATATTTCCCACCCTTGGTCGATATTTACAGACATCCGCTCTTAAGGAGGCTCGAAAAGGTTTTTAGCTGTGCGCGCCCACGTAGCCTATACAAGTCCGTAGCTAGAATGCACACGTCAGGTGAGTAAATCCAAATTTCTATTATAAGTCGCGCGCTCAAAATATCGGCGGTGAAAATGCCGCATAAAATCGCGCAAACCGCAAATAAAACTTGCACGAAACATTTAATTTTATCTCAAAATTTTGCTCGGTGATCCATCCTGATATTTTGCATGCATGTAACATAAAGTGTGCTAATTCAAATAGAAGCGTTTGGAGGATAGTTATTCGTTGGAATTGTTTGTAATTGAAAAAAGGACTTTTTCGATATTACTTAATTTGTACTGAATAATAAGAAAAAGGGTAGGTCACCCACTTAGTTTTCCAGATTATTGGCGAAAACTGAAATTTGGAGGTTCTTTTTGTAGACCCTTAATGTTGCCAAGATAACGGCTATGACGTCACAACCAGACTTAAAGTATTGCCCGCCAAAAGAGTTGTCAAGATATTGGTAGTTTACCCACATGGTCGGAATTATTTCTTTGTATCTTTCCTCGCTTTAAAAGGTTTATAACAGTTAAAACTCAGATGCAATAGCGCGTATGTAGCAGCTATATTCTATCCGCCTATGGAAGTGTTATGGAAGTGTTTGATTGTTGACCCGACTCATAAGTGACCCTTATCCATGCTTTTGCCATTTTGACAACAACTAGGCTGTCCTTCTTTAGGTTATTTTAACTCTTGCGGACTTATTTCCAAAGTTTCCCGAACAGACATTGCTTTCTTCCTTACCTTCTAAAATAAAGTTATAAACTTTTTGGCGCAATTTTGACCAATCACACTTCTTTATAGTATCTTTATTTGTTTGTGTGGGAGGATGGTGTTCATGTCGCTTATGGCACTTTCTTTTTTTTAAACGAACATTTAAAATATCTTTTAGTTAAACGAAATCAGGTCATCCTTGAACCTGGTCGACACTTTCGCTAATCAGACAGGGAAGACCTTTACCAGCTTCAAGAACAACACTGAGCATTTCCTAGCATCGGTAAGTGTGTTTAAAAATTGTTGCTCAGATCGAAAAGATGTTCCCCTAGTCAACATTTAAAATAGGTGCAACGTGGTTGTCTCAGATTTTATATTTCTCAGAATTCCTTCAACTTAACTTTAATCCTTAATAATTTCATCACCTCTCCCCCTTTTTGTCTTCCTTGGGTACATTTGAAAAATAGCGAAAAAAGTCTCACATAATTGTAGGTTGGAGCTTGCACTACAAACCTGTATCACAGTTTTGGATTACTTGAAACCTCAAGGCGATAATTAAGAAAAAAAGCTCAAGCGTTGGGACGTTGGGTAAACATGACATCTTACCGGACTATCCTCTTAACTAGAGAAAACGTGATATTGTAATAAGCAGTTAAATGTTGCTGAGCTGAACATTTAAGCCATTTTCATAGACAATGAAGGAAAATGGCATTACTAGCAGCCAAAACCGTTTAAATGGGGGATGTAAACGGTCGCCCTTTGAATACGACGAGCGGAGGCAGTGTAAGAAGTCGGGCGACAAGGAGTTCCTGACAGCTAAATATACTGCTCTTTAAAACTAAGGTTCGGGCAGAGGTCCTTTCACTATAGAATTGTTTCTCAGTGGAATGAGTTGAGATCGTCTTTTAAACTAAGTAAGTCTCTTTTAGTTTTTAAAAGCAAACTCAATAATTTTCTTTAAATCGTCTTGAGATGTACATAAGTATTTTTATGTTTTATTGACTTGAGTGGTACATACCATTTTAGCGGAGCGCGCCAGCGGAGCACCATTGCTAAGCAAATTTGGTAACCTATCAAGCCAAGAAATTTTGGCAGTGACGTAATAATCACGTGACCATCCGTCCGTTCCGTCTGCACCACAGGGTCACCAATATGACGTGGCATACACTTGATATAACCCTGTGCAGAGTTAAAATAAAGTCCATGTTATGTGTTATGTTATGTGCTGTATCCCGTATTTTTGGCGCGAAATCGCATGATGACGCGCGTTGTAGCAAAACAAGCAAAGGCAACAAAGGTCAAAAACAAATTTGTTAATGGAAAAAAAAAGTTCAAAAGAATACTCAGTTGTCTTTTTGGTGGAAGGCGAAAAGTTCAATTTAAGCAAAGAAAATTAGGCGATAAAGGTCAGGCGAAAAGTTGAAATTTGCCTTGTCGGTTCTGTTGAGAACTCGGTTGGCACACCGCTTGAGTTCGCAGCATTTCGCAGCGGTTTCGACGCCAAATATAGCAGAGCTAGTGCTTTTTGGTTTTTTCTGTCCACAACCACGGTTTTTGCGGCGGTCCGAACACATTTTGCCAGGAAAAACACCAGCATTTTCATGTCGATAGGCAGCTTGCCACGAAAAAAGAAATAAGAAGTAAATTAAACATCTAAGTTTAACAGCAATGCTCATGGCCTAGTGGATTAATCGCCCGCCCATGACACCGTCAAGCCGAGTTCGGAGTTCAGCGGGGACATGATTTTTTTTCTCTTTTTTTCTTTTTTATTTAACGACTTGAATGAGAGTATTTTCGCAAATTAATAAGTGCCAGCAAAAAAAAAAGGGGGGGCTCCGCTTTTAGGCTTGGCTAAATCTATATATTATAATCACTAGTTTTGTTTGTATTTTAGGCTACTGTCCCTGAAAAGCCCCCATGGGGAGAGGTCAATAAAGATATTGTAATACTTGGTTATCTTTTAATTTTATAACTATTCACCTACGCCATTCAGTTATTTTTATCTGTTTCGCAGGTATTCAGCAGTCTCAGTAGCTTAGAACAAAACGCGAACTTCACGAAGAATGAGCTATCCTTGAGTATTTCCAACACAAACAATGAGGTAAGAAATTCTATAGCTATTTTAACAAGAACTGTTTTTGTTTTCTGGTCAGTTACTTACCTTGTAGTTCTATTAATTTTACTGAATCGTATCGTCAGGCTGTCTTTATTTTGTTGCATTATTTAAAACAGTTGTTTCCGAGTCCCAGGAATTTGAAACAAGACTCACAGATGTCATAACAATCAAAATGAAGTTTCTCTTGTCGTTATTGAACAAATAATTAAAAAAAATCAGTTTTGTTCGAAGTCGTCCACAGCTTTTAGCTTGTACATATCTGTCTGAAGAGGTTCAGTATGGGCCTCGTAGGGGAGTTCGTGTCCTTTTGTCCTACAACCAGCGCTTGCGCTAAATCAGAAAAAAGGTAAATATTAAATAAATAAAACAAAAAATCAATAAATAAGTATTTTTGCAACCCATTTTAGATGTTCCCTCAAAAGATTACAGCTAACAGAAATTACTATAGTAGATTCATTGATTGAAAAATTGGTAGGGTCGATCGATCGATCGATCTGATTGATTGTTTGATTGATTCATTGATCCATTGATTGATTCGTTGATTCATTGATTATTTGATTGATTCATTGATTAGTTTGCTTATCTTTTGAGTTTTCTTATAGTTACAACAGGTTGGTCTTAACGTAACGGCTCTTCAAACGCTGGCTAGTCAAACGGATAAGAAACTAGACGATTTCCAAAACAGAACTAACGCCGCTTTAGCCATGGTAGGTATTTTAATACCGACGTTTGTCCGACGATTTACGCAACTCATACACTGCATGTCGACAGGTCGCATGATAATGGTTTTTAAAGGTTAACGGGTTTTTTTCTCGTAAGGTGATAGCTTGTCCTTTTTTTTTCATCGATTTCTCTAAAAATATTGAAAAGGTAGTGTTTACACCCAATTGAAAAAACGTTGTCGGGTAAAAGGCATAAATCATTGACAATGCGGTCCAATGGTGCTCTGGGAAGCGTGAAAACTTGCCTCTATTCTTGGACACGTGCACATTATAATAATTTACCCTTTAAATTATCTTGGAAAGAAAATATTTTGAATATCAAGAAATGAAACCCAGTAACAAACTTGCCCCTGTCACCTTCCTGGAGTTCCATTGTGTCGCATTGTCCATCGTTTATACTTTTCACCCGACAACGTTCTTTCAAACGGGTGTATATACAGCACGACTCTTTAAAAAGCCTGTGATACTGTTACTAGTCTTCCAAAAGAATATAAATTTACTCCCCAAATAAATTCCAAACTGATCGTACAACTTATTTGCTTTTGGGACTGGAGAGAAGTATATTCAAAGAACGTACGAACAAGAAAACAGACCACGCTAAATATACCTCTCTGCCACACTAGCTAACATAAGGCCTATTATTATTGACTTAAGGGTGGGTGCTTGGGTGGTTGGTGGGTGAAACAACTTTTGTAAAGTTACACGGTCAACTAATACGACTAAACTGAAAAGTGGAAGCATGAGCTACTGAAAGTTGATGAATACGGGTTTGACAGCTAGAGCGATTAACTTTTGTTTGCATGTAAACAAAGGCTATTCATCATGTTTATCTTCTCAATTTGCAGTTGAACAGTACTTCTTTAGGTCTTCTTGAAGAAGATGCCAATCTGGACGCATTGGTCAACAATGTCAACATAACACTTTCACTTAAGGTGAAGTTAAAGTGCAAATATCATTAATTTTCTATTTTTAATGATGAAGTCCTTATCCTTTTAGGACATAATCATAACATAACGCCCTCGCTTTATTCATTCATTCATTCATTCATTCAATCATTCATTTATATATGTTATTCAACGGCCAAGAGCTCCGTATAGGGAAAAACTGTGCCCGAGGTCTTGAGTACGGCTGCGGCCTCGTGCCGTACTCTAGACAGAGGGCACAGCGCTCCAGCGTGGACCGCTGGAGCGCGTCATTAGCCTAACAGATTCAAGAATTTAGGATTCCGAACAGCTGAGATGCTTGAGAAAAAAATAGGTTTATTTATTTATTTATTCCTTCATCCATTCATTTCTTTTGTAGTTGAGCGACACCGCTGCCCAGCTCGTCGAGAAGGATACCAATCTAGACAATTTATTGAAAGGTGTCAACATAACATTGTCCTCCGAGGTACTTTTTTAGCAACTCTCAACTGTTTATTATTATTATTTCAAATTCATTTCTTAAAAAAAAAAAAATTATCCGTGTAGGTCAGCATGATTTATGCACATGGGCGAGCACATGTAAGATTCAGGTCAGCTCGATTGGAAACACTGTCTCTCAACTTCAGTTTTAGCTTAAGTTCCATTTGCCAAATAGAAGATGGTGGACCATTCTCGCTATGTAAATAATCCAAGAGTGAGGTCATGATAATTGCAAGTGGACGGACGAGTGGAATGCACGTTCGTTCAGTAGTTTTCTAGACCTTAAAAGAACATAGGAAAACGACCTTCCAATTCGTTTCGAATATAGCATGAAAACCCTAAGCTTCCCAAAATCGCAGGAGTGGGAGAGGGGATGCTGATGGCTGTTACTCGATTACAAGCACGCGTATGTCTATAAGAAGTCAAAGACTAGCAATAAATTGCACTACCAGACTCCATGTTTTATTATAAGCTGCAATTGAATGAATCCCCTTTTTTAAAGTGCTTGAAACGTTTCTGAGAGTTTTGAAAGAAAAAAGCGGGTTGGGCCGTTGAGTTTATAGTTCTTCGACGCTACATTGTTGCCAGCATCATTTCCAAGATTTAAGCCGGAAGTAAGAAAACAAATTTTGCCGTGGCTTTGCTCTTTGTAGTTTAAGCTGGACAGATATATTTTGTAAATTTAGTTGGATCCTCTATCACTACGAAATTCATGGTTTCCTGTAAAACTAGCGTCGCTACTTTGTTGACAAAGTCGCTGGTCTGCACTGTTTGCAGCTCTGTTGCAGCGATGCCAAGCAACATCCGGGACATGAGCGCTCTATAATTTCCAACCATGCATCCAATAACGTTCAAGGTTTAATATGGTGAATATAGCAGCTGTATTCTAAGCGTACGTGAAGAGTTTGATTGAGTGACATGACAGGACTCATAACACCCTTATCCGTGTCAATTTCATACAAATAGGTTTTCCTTCTTTTCGCAATTTCGACAGTCACAACCATTTTTTGGAGGCTTACCTCGGTGTAAGAACCTGATAAGATTTTCCTTGTTTGTTGGCTTTTGTTTTGCTGCACGCTACTGTTTAAAGTGTTTTGTTTACTTTGGTTTACGTCATCCGTGAGTTTTCAAAAGTTCTTACGCCAAGGAAGAGCCCCCTTTGGCCTTTTCGTTTTGTTTTTCTTGTTTTTTATTTATAAACTAACATTTGAAATCTCTTCCAGTTAAACCGAATCAGGTCATCCTTGACGATGGTCGACACTTTCGCCAATCAGACAGAGAAGTCTTTGATTAATTTTAAGAACAGCACTGAACGTGTTCTAGCTTCGGTAAGTGTACATAATAAACAAAAATCCTTTCTCAGAAAGAAAGGATGTTTTCCATCGTTGGAATGGTTTTCTCGGATTTCTCGGAATTCCTAAAACTTAAAATTAACTGGAGAATATGCGATACTAAGAAGTAGTGAAAAGAAGACGAAGTAGATAAGCTTTGGAATAGTTAAGCGCTCCAGAACTGATTAAATTGAGTTATACCGAGTCAACCTGCAGTAAAGATAAAGTTGAAGATAAACGTCATTGCCGATAGCCAAAATGTCATTTATCAGTGATATTCTTATATTGATGTACCACACAGGTCTTCAGCAGTCTCAGTAGCTTAGAGCAGAACGCGAACTTAACGAAGAATGAGCTATCCTTGAGTATTTCCAACACAAACAATGAGGTAAAGAATTATGTAGCAAATTTACAGAGGATTTTGATTTTCTTCTGATCGTTCATTTATTTGTTTCAGTTTTCTCCCTTTTTATGGTATCTTTTGACTTTACTTAACGCAATTATTAATCACAGTCAGCTTCACGGTTGTTTTAAAAGTCCCAGGAATTTAACCCTATTCAGACCGGGGGGGGCAATTGTGCCCGCACTGACTTTGGGCTTTTATAACTTTTTTCATAAGCAAGCTAAGTCCACCAAACTTGGTGACTCTCCCTAAAATTTATCTGGCAACAATTGGCATACAAGTGCTTGTCCATCTATTTTGATGTTACCATGGCCACCACTTTTTGACAGACAATTTTTTTAGAGTTTTAAATTTTCACCTTTTCATTGAAAAAATATAACTTTTTTGAAGTAAGTTTTACATTTTAATATCATTTTCGTGTTCTTTTAATGATTTTGGTCACTTTTTGGTCAATTTTCGCAATTTTCAAAGGTTCTGGAAAAATCAAGAAATCCGAGATGGCGGATCCAAGATGGTCGCCGTTTTAGAACCTGACGTAATTGTTACGTCATATGACGTCATTGGCTCATGTTGCGGACCTCAAAGGAAACATTTCTGGATGTAATATCTGCTGTGATAGCTGATAGCTGTGATAGCTGTAATATCTGCTGTGATAGTTGTGATAGCTTCAATATTCTCGGAGTTAAGAGGTGGGGGCCGAATCAGCCCTCCCCCCTCCCCGTCCCAGAAGACCAAAAAAAGCCCGGTCTGAATAGGGTTAAAACAAGACCCAAATCAAAACTATCCAAATGAAGCCTGTGTAAAAATGTTGCGTTCTGTTTTTCTTTTATAGTTAAAAAATGCAACGGATAGACTTGATGAAGAAGACAAAAACCTGAGATTACTCTTGAGTGAAATTAACAGCACACTCCTGTTGAAGGTAAAAGGGTTTTTTTCTGCCTTTTTAATGTTCTGATTGGTTGTCAAGCTTTGTGGACTTGGAGCTTTATAAATTTCATAATATTTTTAATTTAATTTTTATTTTTATTTTTTACGGATTGTTGATTTGAGTTTGAATACACTGTAATTCAGAAGAACTGTTTCAGCTCCAAAATGCCAAATTAGCCATGAGGCCCGATGGAGCTGATCAGCCCACTGGGGGGGGGGGGGGGGGGGTATTTCAGCCACAGCTGGGACAGAACGTACTAACCCCATTGAAAGCCGAAGCAGCCCACAGTGGGACCCAATCAGGCCCTTTGGTGCCGGCCCAGCCCCTGTAAATAGGGCTATTATGGCCTTAAAATAGAGAGCCAAGTTAGCACTGTATTTTACTCACCGAAACGGTCCCATTTTCGGGACTAAAACAGAACCTCTGAATTTACATTGTACATGTACATGAAATAATCTTATGATTACTCTTTTTTAACTATATTACATAATAATTTATACAATAATTTAGGCCGGCTCACTCTATCTAGTCACCTTGATAGCAACACACACATACCTAAAAATATGTTATTAGCATTTGAAATTGGTTGGTAAAACAAGAAATGTCTGCTATAAAACTGCCATCGGCTTTCTAGTAGGAAAAATGAGCCAAGAGCAAGGGGGCCTGCCTGACCGAGCCAGCTTATGCCTGTGGAAATATAAATAAAAAATATAGTAATCACTCAAATTTGGATCCGTCGGTGACCTTTGTCAGTGGCCTTTTCTTAAATTTGCGCAAAAGAAAGGACGTGGATAAGTTTCTTTTCTCTGTCCACCCCTCCCCCCTTTTGTCTGCAAAAGATTAAAAGCAATAATAGTAATATTAACAATGTCCAATTTTCGGATAAGGCTTTTTTTTTCCTATTCTGAATCTGAAACATTCTCACCCCTTCCCTTTAGATTTCTCAGGGCGACCCTTCCCTACATTTGGCCAACAGAGCTGGATTCCATCATTATTTATTTTCTTCACAGGTAGAGAACGTCAGTAAGCTTCAGGGTCCCATCGGCCCTCCTGGCTTCAATGGTTCTCAAGGGCTTATTGGTCCAATGGGATCTCAAGGATTCAACGGGTCGCAGGGACCCCAGGGTGATATTGGTCCTCGAGGATTTAACGGCTCACAAGGTCCTCAAGGACCAACTGGACCACAGGGACCTCAAGGAGCAGGAGACTTTTCCACGTGCGAGTACATGGAGACTTCAGACACAGGGAGCCAAAATCCAGTGCCAAGCAACACCCATGCTGCTAGTGTTCGAGTTACTCTTCAAGAGCCGAATGTAAGATAGTACCAGATTTAACTGACAACAATGTTGATGTTGTTTTAGTTTTTCAAGACGTGCTAAAGCCGGTGATTTATCTGGGCGGATATTCCGTCCTGTACCTGACTTTGTTCAAGACAAATCCCTAGGAGTATGTTACAGCGGTTACCATCCACACGCGACCCTCACAACTAAAAAGTACAGACGAAAAGTTGAATTTTGGTGGATGTCAGTCATCTCCGCCTCCTGTTGAGCTACTCGTTTCAGTTACGACTGACCAGAAAACAGCTTAAAAGAATTAATTTCACTTGCAGTACAGCATTTCCTGTCCCCCAACATAAACCTTGCATTTAAATTTGTAACTATTAACGTATTTCAAAAAAAGGACTGCGATCGTGTAGCATTTGCTTTTACTTTGGCTTAACTTAGAAGCTTGATTTTATCAGTTGCAAAATTAAGGATACTTAAATGACAAAATATCTTATATTAGTTGTTTGCCTTCTATATAGTACGTTTTACGTAGGTGATTACTTTACCGGTTGGAGATATGATTTGAATTTTTTGCTTACTAGATTTTACCTCGGTTTTCACTTTTGGGGGTCAGCAGCGTGGTTAGCATAGTTATAGCAGTACCTCTGCATTGTTAACAATGTGCCAACAACAATTGTCAACAATACCCAGCTGCGCAATGGACTTTCCGAGCAAGGATTTGTTTAAAATTAACTTTAAATCAAAGCTACCTTTAAATGCTTTTTGTTGGCGTGTGGTGTAACACTTTTAAACTCTAGTTTTCTTTTCTTTTCTTTTTTCCCCCTAGGATAAAAGGATAGTTGGTGTTTCATGCTCAACGAACTTCGCTCAAATGTATCTTCTTTCAAGTCTTGTGAGCCCAGGAGGTGTACGGTTTTATTATTGCGACTGCAAAGGACATTATGGCTCTGGTTCGGCTTCGGTGACATGTTTCATGAGTTACTGGCAATGCCCGCTAACTACATAACAGTACCCTTACACAATTACACTGTAAAAGCAGTATGCTTCTTTAGACTTGGTATTGTGGCAGCTGGAGCGTGTCACCTGGCATTTGTAACTAGTAACTGCATGTAATTTCACGATTTTGTGTGAATTCAAGTACACAAGAATGGGCACCTTATCATTATGCCATATTGAATTGTACGAGCTCAGCAAGTTCAATTTGTTGCCTTTAATATGAACATAATTACATGTATATTGTTTTCCAAATCGCACAAGGAAGGTCATGTTATTACATATTAATTATTTCATTTCTTTTATATTAAAAGGTTTTCCGCTAGTTACTCTTTATGGTGTTTGAAAACCACACGAAGCCCAGACTCACGAACAGACCACTTTAGGGGCAAAATATGAGGATTTGTAGGTAACTTGATGACTCGTTTAGTCAGTCAAAGAAAAGTAACAATAGATAGCCAATAAAGTTTACATACCGCATCAAATGTTATCGGTCGTTGAAGATGAATAAATTGTGTTTTTTCTTTTATGAAAGAACTGGTTGATTTTTAGGATGGATCACATTGGTGATTTGAAGAATATGACAAAGGGTGTTTTCACCAAGTTAGTCCCCAATGATACATGCCCCTTAATTGGTGGTTGCAAATCTTCGTTACCATTATATTCCAATCAGAAACCCCGTTCATGGGCTGACGGATCATGACGTTTATTTGCAACGTTTCCCTCTTCCCTTTAATATGAGAATCCCCTTCTCTCACCAACAATTTCTCTCCAAGTAGAAAAACTTCGCCTTACCTAGAGAGAAACCAACAGAGACGCTTGCTACTTATGGTCGGTTAAAGAAGGCACCTCTTCCCGAACCAGAAGATTCAACTTTTATTGTTAACGATGAATAGCATCGCGTCAACATCACGTTATCACTGCCAATTGATAAAATTTGATAAAAAAGATAGTGAATTTCAATCAATCAACCAATCAACACTTTACTTCACTTCAATAAATAATTCTTTATTCAAGGTAAAAAAAGCCCTAGTTGTGAATAAAAACTGACACTGGAGACGTACGTCATATAATTATACACTCCAAGCCATATAATCATAGTCTCAGCCATGTAATTATGCACCCAGCCATTTCTTATGCAAGCCATATAATAATGCACTCTAATTTCACACATAAATAAACCTAAGGTTGTTTGCATTTCTTTCGGTAGCTCTATATAGTACGTAATTTAGGCCTGTCGATAAAGGGAAAATTACCGAAGTGTGAACTAAACGTTATTGATCTTTTTTCAAAGTAAATATCAAGACGTATTAGAAACTGTGGCCTACGTTCCATTCGTTGTTATTATAAAAAAATGACACGTCCATCAAGTTTTGTTTCTAAATAGTGGGTTGATGTCAGGTGATTGGGCATTCCCAGTAGTGAATGTCACAGTGTAAAGAAGTAACAGTACCACCTGAGACACTTCCTTTACATTCGCACTTGTAAAAAGGGTTACCAAATGAATCCGGATAACTGCTTAGTAGGTACTGTTGTGCATCGTCAGTGGAACAGGTCGCAGCAATTATCCTCTTATTCTATAAAAAGAAATAAATTAAACTCGTTTT